>CM062637.1:6152968-6399182 GCA_025617555.3 Puccinia polysora | reverse complement strand
CATTTTATCTGTAGCTGTAACTCCCCCATCTCATCAAAATAAAGCTACAGGGGTTACAGGGGAGTTAAATCTTGAAAATTAAAAATTGGGTGTTTTTAAACTGCTTTAACTCCCTAAGTTTAAATCCTACAGAATTTACATGTAAATTAAACCCTCACCAAAGCCATGTCTCAGCAAGTTAAAAAATTTTGACCTTTTAATTCTTTGGCAATACTTTGGCTATTCTCAACAAAATCTCCCTGCATCACAACCTCCCCCATCTTGGTAGTTTGACCCCCCCCATTGTATCATCATATATCTGTCCCACCCACCTCATTCATCTGAGGTCTTCCCCCCCTCTCTTGTATGAGCCACCCCCCCCCTTCCTCTCTTGTATCAGCCACACCCCCTCCCCCAGTTCCCTCCAATCAGCCACCTTCCCCCCCAGTTGTGTTGTCTAAGCAACCTCCACCCCCCTAGTCCTATGGTGTCCCCCCACCCTTTTTCAAGCCACTCTTCCCCCCCTTCTCATCCAATTTCCAATGATGGCCTGGAAAACCTCCATCCCCAATTCTCATGAAATTCCCAAGGGCTTGCAAACCGCTTCTTCCCTTGGCAAGCTGGACCCAAGAAATTTGCCACCTGGACCAATTCCAACAACTGAAGACTCATTGAAGCACGCAAGGTCCAAAAGCCTGTGTCACCCAGCACCCTCAATGGCATCCAAGCCAGAAGCCTGGACTTCAGAAGCATTTTCCCTGGATGGATCCAAACTTAACAATGGATCCAAGCCAAAGGATGAAGCTGAATTTTGCATTTGATACAACTTGGTGAGTTTTTTTATTATTATTATTTGAATTTTCTTATTAATTATAAACTGATTATTATTATTTTTTGGTAGATGAAAAAAAATTATTTGCGGGTAAAATACCTATCCAAATTAATCCGGTGCGGGATGAAAAAAGTCACTGCAACAAATAAAATTTACCAAGTTTTTTTGGAACAACCTGGCAACTAACACAAGCAAGGATATTAAGGAGAGTCTGAAATGGAAGAATAAAAGCTTACAAATTTTTGAAGGACTGGCCAACCTACTGAATGGACAGATGGCTAACAGAAATTTGGGGATTTTGTTGGCCATGGGGCTACTGGAACTTCACAAATACCTCCCAACAGAAATCCAAGATACAATGAAAACCAAAACATCTTTGCCCGTTTCTGGGTTTAGTCCATCAGCCTCTCCTCCACCCTTTGCAAGAAAGAGGTTGTACTGAAATCCTCTCAGTCCCAGTGTCCAAGTTTTTTGGCCAGCTTGGGGATCTCTCCAACCAAATAGTGGAGGGCCTATCAAACCCTTCCCCAATACTGCCCACCCCAACTTGCTGTGTCCAGGAAATCAGGATCCTTCAAGAGCAGGCCAATATTACCAATCACAAATTTTACCAAGCAATCCAGATTTTTTAAATCTGCCAGATGCGCCAAGGTATATGTCTCCTTGAGACCTGAGCGCTGTAATGCACAGTTAAGAATGGAGATTAAGATTACTTAAATTGGAATATCCATAATTTCATGGTACCAAAATCTAGATTAAGTCAGTGAAATCCTTTGAGGTTTTTCATTGCAAAATTTTCTTTTTTTAATAAAATCCTTTTTTTTATTTTTGTTATTTTTATTTTTTTAATGAAATAATATTGTAAATAATTGATTTGGTTTTTTTCCTTTTTTTTTTAAGTTTTCTTTTTAAAAAAAACTAATTGAAAATACTATTTTTTTATTATTTCTGGTGATTTTTTTTTTTTAAAAAAAAAAAACATTTATTGTAAATACTTTTTTTTGGTCTCTTCTAAACAAAAATAAGTTCAATGGCTCAATCAAGTGTCTTGATAGGTAAGAAATAAATAAATAAATCATATTTATTTATGGAAAACACCGCAAAAAATTATTAATTCATATTTACTTGTGGAACACACCATTGAAAAATATTAATGAATCATATTTCTTTGTGGAACACACCATAAAAAAATAATAAATCAGATTTATTTTTGAAACAAAATTTATTCCTCTAGAAAGTTCAATTCATTCCTTAAAAGAAATTATCAATCAGTTTTATTTGTTCAACAAAAAGTTTTGAAAATGCATTTATATATATTTGATTTAATTTCATATGGAACAGTTGAAAATTCCCTTGTAAATTTCTTTTGAACCTATTAATAAAAGATATGTTTTGGTATCAAGTTTTCAACCTTTTGGAAGGCTTCATAGATACTTCCATATCTACAAAATCATGGTCATTTTTCTACTTATTATTTATTTATTTCTGTTTCATGTGCAGTACATACCAACATAGGTAATATCAAAATGGAATATTTTTTTTTTCATACCAGAAATCAAAAAGAAAGAAAGAAACAGATAAAAATGGAACAATATATTTTTATACCAGAAATAAAAATGAAACTCAAACCCTTTGGAAGGATCATTGGTAACACTTGAAAACCATGAATAAGGTCATGGTCCAACCTATCTACCATTTTGAATTACCAACTCCAATGATATTGAATTAAATCAAAATGTCTTTTCTGTTCCATAATTTTTCACAGGTGATTCTTGGATAAATTTCAGAATTTCAAAATTTCCAAGGCAAGGAAGAAATCTGTAAGAAGTATTAAAATGTGAAAATTAAAAGAATTATGAACTTTCATGCTTTTCCATGCATTTAGTGACCATGCCTTTGTCTTTTCCTCATCAACCTCACATAGTCAGACTACATTTCATGTGTTGTTCTATCCATGAGTTGAGAAGCTGTTGAATATTCTGCTTCACTTATTCCTATGGCATGTAATTAAAAATGAGATAGTGTGTAGAACTCATCATAATTTTGACCATTTAGTTTATTTTGGCCATCCAGGTTATTGGGGTCTTATTTTCTGATTGAGTTTTCAATTAGGGTCATCACTAGCACAAGCTGTACCTGGATTGTGATTGGATACATACATCCTCTACAACAGACTGCAAAGGAACTTTTGAATGCTGCAAATATTCTCTCTATGAAATTACTTGCACTTGAATTTCTTAGATTGAACAATTCCTAGTAACACTTGTCCTGATTTAATTAAACCATTAAGCTGATAAACCTCAGTCATCATTGGTTCATCATTGGGAGTGATCAAAAATAGAAAATTGAATTCAAATACCTTAAATTAAAATTACTGGCCCAATCCTTCAGGTGATACCTTGTATTTCCATATGTGACAAGGCATGCTTCCATCAACTCAAAACCAGCATCCCCTAGCAAGAATTTGCCCTATTTAATCCTCAGTAACTTTTTCCAAGCCTGATCCCATAGCCTTCCATCCAAAAACCTTCCTTCCCAACCAGGAATATTAAAAGTGAATCTCAACTTTAAATCACATATTGCTAAGAAATGTTGAGAGGTTTACCCTTTCCTATTGATTCAGCAAGTTTTATCAAGGTCATTCACATTGAAATTTCAAATTAGTCCCATCCACAGCTCCAGCGCAGTTTTTTAAATAAGGATAAAACTTTGCATTCCCCAATCTCCTCAAGGATAGGAGTATTTCCAGTGGGAAAGAAAATGATTTTTTTTAATCAGATAAGGGTTAGTGGAAATGTTTTAAATCTACTTTTTGATGACCCATTTGGTTTCAAAAATAAAAAAATAATTGTTTAATTGATAATAATTCCAAAAATAGATAATTAATTATATTACCAGAGGAAGAAAAAAAAGAAGAATCAAAAGCTTAATTTGATATGGCGTTAGCAGATCTCTGAATCCATTATTGAATAATCCTCTGTGAGTTTCCACTTATTGAGAAATAAATCACAATTCCCATATTCTCCTCACAGCTGATCCATCTTCCAACACTGAGGAATCAATCAACTTCCAGCTGTTCTTGAAGCTTCTTGAAAGTATTCACATGCATCCCCATTTTTTCATAAAATGTCCTAGGATTCTTATTTCCCATAATCTCCCTCATCCCTAGCTCTGCAGACAATAAATAGGGAATATCAAAGTTCAGCAAACCCAACATTTTTTAATGGTGGGTTTCAACCCAAATCAGCCATTTCAAACCTGCCATTAAAAATAAAAAAAACCCACTTATTTCACATCAGACGTGTCAAAGTTACCTGAAAATAAATGTGTTTTTTCAAATAAATTATTTAAAGGCCTTCAAAAGCTCAAAAACACCTCATTCCACATCATCACCCCCTGGTTTCATCCTTCAAAATTATTGGAAAACTTCATCACTCTCATTGCTTCATTGCTATCCTCATCACTTCATCACTCTCATTGCTTCATTTCTATCCTCATCACTTCATCACTCTCATTGCTTCATTTCTATCCTCATCAATTCATCACTCTCATGGATTCATTTCTATCCTCATTGATTCATTGCTATCCTCATAACTTCATCACTCTCATTGCTTCATTGCTATCCTCATCACTTCATCACTCTCATTGCTCCATTTCTATCCTCATCACTTCATCACTCTCATTGTTTCATTTCTATCCTCATCACTTCATCACTCTCATTGCTTCATCTCATTGCTTCATTTCTATTTTCATTACTTCATCACTCTCACCTTTCTTGATCACTGTCATCACTTTATTTCCTTCATCACATCCATCCTCTCATTGCTTCATTTCTTCATCACTTCATCCCCCCTTTCATCACATCCTAACTGTCATTGCTTTATTGCTTCATCACTTCATCCCACTTACTCTGTTTAAATGGCCCCTCAGCAACACTCCCCCCACAAGTCCACTCAACCAAAGAAAACATCCCCTATGAACTCAACATTCAACAATCCTCCCCAATCACCTTCCAAGGGTTCAAGTCAGCTCAAGATAGCTTATAACATCATCCTGGTAAACTGTCTCTAAATTCCATCCAACTAAAATGCTTGCTTTGGATCCAAAAATGAAACACAAGTTTGCCAACCTCCATCCTCTAAGGTTAATGGTTATCTCCTGATTGCCAATGAATTCAAGAATAAAACCAATGGTAGTCTTGATCTTTCATGCAAACAGATGCGGGAGAAGTTCAAGAACTATCAAACCAAGTACAAAAAAGCACACTCAATGTAAATCTCCAGAAGCTTTGGTATCACCAACTCCAATAAAGCCAAGGGAATCAGCTCTGTTGTTGGGAAGTTGGACTCCATTTTTCCTTTTTATGTTCAAATGGACAAAATATTTGGAAAGAAGGCCAATATCACCCCTTTAGCCGCTTTTGATGCCCAAAAATCAGATTCAGTTGATGCTGAGGACCTATTTGTTGATTCTCAGCCTAGCAATGATGATCCCAATGAAACCTATGAGTGGCCCCAATCTGATGTGGCGGAGGATATTCCAACAGAATCAGCTCCAATCACGTCTACATCAGCATCAATCAACAATTCAAACCCTTCCTTGGACCCCTCACTTCCTTCTTTTGATTGCTCTCTTCCTGGGGTGGAAGAACTTAAAAACTTGGCCAAGAAGGAGCAAGTTATTCCTGTATCACCACCATCAGAATCATCTGCTCAAGTAAGGAACCAATATCTTTTCTCTTCTGTCTGGTTAATCCTGACTGATTTAGATTGTAAAAAAACAGGCTCATCCATTCCTGAATGGCCAAATACTCAAGCCAATGGGGCCTCCCACATTTCCTTTGAATGAGAGAAATGATGTTCCCACACAATTCTACTCTGCAAAGGGAAAGCAAAGGGCCTCCAATTCCATCAAACTCAACCCTAATAGCTGTCAAAAGCGGAGAAACACTTCAAATTTTTCTGAATTTGAGGATATCATGGAGAAGCAAGATTAAAGTAAGTTGATTGATTTATTTTACTAGCTTTCAAAATCAAGCTCATTCCTATTCCCCTCCAAAAAACAGTGAAATCACAAATAGAATCCAAAAAACTTCAATTTGAAAAGGAGAAGTGGGATTGTCAACTGGCTATTTATTTTCAAAATTGGAAAGATGATATTTAGGCTCATCAACACAAGTTGGATGCTGAGTGGCAAATCAAATAGGCCAAGCTGGAGTTTCAAAAAGAAGAATAGCAGAAGGATTGAGAGCAAGACCAATTTTAAAAGGAGAGGGAAAGGATAGCCACAGAAAAAAAGATAGGTTATTGATAGCCATGGCATGTATTGGTAGAAGTAGAACTGTGGATGAAATAAAGGAATTTACTCAATTGCTTGGTTTGTAAATATCTTTACTTTGATTAAAATTTTAAAAATAAAAACAAAAAAAATATTTTTGATTGCAACAACCTTTGAGAGTATTTTTAACACCACCAATGAAAAAATCTTTTTTATCTTTATTTATTTTTTTTCCCTAAGATATATTTTTCCACTGGCCAAGTCCTTGCTAGTGTTTTGAATTGTTTTATTTATTTGCATGGACATGGCCATCCCAGTATGGGTGGCAATATCCACTGCAGGAAAAGTACAGTAGGGTGTATCAAAGTTAAAATTTTGAAAAATTTAAATTGCTTATTTCAGGAAAAAATTTCAATTTTTCAAAAAATATTTTTTTATCAAAGAAAACAATGAACCAATAGTTTTAGCTCACAAAAATAAAATTTTCAAAAAATGAAATAGAAAATCCTGAAATCAGTCATTTAATTCTCTGAATGTTTTAACTTTGATAAGCCCTAGTGTTTGTACTTGTTTTCTGCCCAAACCATTTTCAAAATACCCTTTTGTTTGAAATCAATCCCAAAACCCAAGTCTGGGAACACAAATTGGCGGTAAGATACTTGATATTCATCCTTTTTTTTCAATAAGTTTTCCATTTGATTTTTTGGTTGGGAACACATATAAGAGGGAATAGTCAGAGACATCACCTTGATTAATATGGGGAAAGTTGTAGAAGTAGTCTGAGTTGAAGGTGATGTGAGGTGAGCAGTCAAAAGCAGTAAGGTCAGATCCAAATTCCAATGAGGAGAAAGAAGGGATGTTGTTTTCCATCATAGCTTCACGGTTAGAATTGAATTCAAGTTTGGCTAATTTTTGAAAAATTTAGCCCAATATCTGAGAGACCTTGTCAGACCTAAGGTTCAAAAAAATAATACTCTTTAGGGGAGGATTTGAAAGCATCTTTTGTCAAATATTGTCCAAATAGTCCAGAAGGGTCCATCAATTTTTGCCATCCAATTGCCCACATTTTCCCACTTCAAGATCTTGAGGGACCAACAGTGATGACAAATTCTTTGGATTGGTGAAGGAATTTTGTTACTGAGTTGATTTCCTTCTTCTCTTGCTCAGATAGTTGATTCAAAGGGATAAATTGGATGATGGCAACCATAGCCTCATGATCCTATTAATCTTGAACATATACGTTTCCAGGGCTGAAGAAATGGAATGTTTTGATCTTCTGTTTGGCCTGTTCCAACTCTTCAGGGGTGTGTTTTGACTTTTATTGAAAATCAACAGATAAATTTCCAAGGGATGTAGTTTGCATGAAGACAAAACAAACTTTTCATTAATTGTTTCCTCAGTCGCTTCCAATGCAATTTCCAAATCCTGCATTTGAGCCCTCCTTCTCTGGCAAGCCCTTATCTTCCCAATTCTCTGTATGTTTTTCAAACTATCTCCTTCCGTCTTTTTCCCTCCCAACAGTATACTTTGATTGGGGTGAGCATCAAGATGGAAATCCATTAGTTGTAACATTTTGAGTTTGGTGGGTCAAGAATGGGCCGTCAAGAAAGGGTGGTCAAGGCGGTGGTAATTTCTGATTGCATTGAATTGAATCAAAAAAAAAGCAAAAAAACAGTCATTAGTCTAGTATAAACCAATTAGATGATCAAAAAACATAGAAAATAACAAAAACAATACTGGAAATTCTCCTACCAAACAAAAAAAAAACAATCATCAGTCTGGTAGAAACCACTTAGATGATCAAACAACATTGAAAATAACAAGAATGTTATGGGTAATTTCCTACCAAAAAAAAAGAATTTCAGTCAACTTCTCAAGAACTGGGAGGAGAAGGAGGAGCTGAGGGGGGGGGCACGTCACTGGTTGGTCAATAAATTGATTGATTGACAGGCAAGATGGATTGTTGCAGGTTGACCAATCAATTCATCAGCAAGCAATCAATTGCTTGCTGGTAAATCAATCAATTGATTTCTTGCTGATTGATCAGGGGAAGGGAGAGGAGGAAGAGGGGCTTACCTTGATGGATTTAATAATGGATCCAGGGGGGACCTAAAGTTTTAATGATCAAAGGATAAGCAACTGGTGAGGGGAAGGAAGAGGAAGAGGGGGGAGGGGGCTTACCAGGGTTAGGAGGGTGGGAGGCAGTGAGTAAGGTGAGGTGAGGTGGTAGTGGTTGGTGAGGTGGAGGTGATGGTGAGGTGGAGGTGATGGGGAGGTGGTGGTTGTGGGTGAGGAGGAGGAAGTGTACCAGTGAAGGTGGAAAAGTAGTTTAGGTGGAGGTGGTGGTGAGGTGGTGGTGATGCAGTGGTGGTGGTGATGGGTGAGGTGGTGGTTGTGGGTGAGGAGGAGCAAGTGTACCGGTGAAGGTGGACCAGTGGTTTGGTGGGGTTTGGTGGTTTTGAAGTTTTTGTATTTGTCTGAGTCCACCAAAAAAATAAAAGAAAAAGAAAAAGAAAAAGAAAAAGAAAAAGAAAAAGAAAAAGAAAAAGAAAAAGAAAAAGAAAAAGAAAAAGAAAAAGAAAAAGAAAAAGAAAAAGAAAAAGAAAAAGAAAAAGAAAAAGAAAAAGAAAAAGAAAAAGAAAAAGAAAAAGAAAAAGAAAAAGAAAAAGAAAAAGAAAAAGAAAAAGAAAAAGAAAAAGAAAAAGAAAAAGAAAAAGAAAAAGAAAAAGAAAAAGAAAAAGAAAAAGAAAAAGAAAAAGAAAAAGAAAAAGAAAAAGAAAAAGAAAAAGAAAAAGAAAAAGAAAAAGAAAAAGAAAAAGAAAAAGAAAAAGAAAAAGAAAAAGAAAAAGAAAAAGAAAAAGAAAAAGAAAAAGAAAAAGAAAAAGAAAAAAGGAGTCAGCCTAGTATTCTTGGTTAAACAACCAAAACCAAAAAAATTCTTTCACCTTATTTTTTACCTATTTAAAGCTTAAGTCAGGCATTAGGTGAAGCTTTTGCCTTTCATCCATAGGTTTGTGGGGAGTGTGTCTTTGTGGAACCATGTATTGCTTTTCCAATAGAGAATTCAAAGCTAACCAAGTTGATTCCAAATTGGAGTCTGAATCCGAGTCAAATAATAAAAAAATTTCAGTCAGCTTTTTTGTGTTTTCAACTTGCTGCCGGCAAGTTTGATTGGAAATGTTGAGAAAGATGGTTATGTGATTATGATTGGATGTGTTTGAATCAATGGAGATTTGAGGTGATGGAGATGTGAAGCAATGGAGATGTGAAGTGATGGAGATGTGAAGCAATGGAGATCTGAAGCAATGGAGATGTGAAGTGATGGAGATGTGAAGCAATGGAGATTGGATGTGTTTCATGCGTATGGATTTGATTAGTTGGAGGTTTGGATGGGTGTTATTCATTACATGGATGGTGGATGGATGAAATGGCGGGTTTGATATTTGAAACCCGCCATTTTGAAATACACCAGTTAGGGGGTATGTGTATTTCAGAAACCCATCATCAAAATTGGCAGGTTTGGTCAAAAAAATGGCGGATTTCTAATGGCGGGTTTGCTAACTTTGATAAGCCCTAATATGTGTGCTTGGGTACTGCATTTTTTCAAATATTACTAGGAAAGTAAGTATTTTCCATATTTACTAGCTTGAAGCCTTGGATAGCCAGTAAAGTCCTGCAGGAATGGTTCCAAGCTGCATAGTAATTTTTTCAAATATTATTTGAAGATTTTTTAGTACAATCTTCTTAGTTACCCATGGAATATTTATTTTTATAGTCTTTTTTGTTGAGTTTTCATTACCTGTCAGACATTAAAAAAAAAAAAAGAAAAAAAAAGAAAAAAAAAAAAAAGGATTATTACCTGGGATATTTAGAGAATAATTTTTGGAAAAATATTACTTGAGATGAAGCAGATTTATATTTTTCAATTGTTTTTGATATTTAGAGAATTTTTCAAAAAATTACTCTTGAGATGAAGAATATTTAAATTTTTAAATTTTTGTTAATTCTGATATTTAGAGAATTTTCCAAATAATTAATGTTGAGATGAAGAAGATTTTAATTTTTTTTGAATTTGGTTGAGATTTAGAGAATTTTTTCAAGCTACCCTTGAGATGAAAAAGATTTAAATTTTTAAATTTTTCCTGATACTTAGAGAATTTTGTGAGAAATTACTCTTGAGAAGAAGAAGATTTAAATTTTTTTTATTTTTGTTAATTTGATGGAAAATATGAATAGAGTGAAAAGGAGGATTCCCCTTTTATTGCATGGAGGTCTGGGTTCCATTACTTGTGGCAGGAAGTTGTTGGTCCCAGGGATTTGTGTAGGGCATTGTGCAAACACTGCCTTGGATACCCCTGGCGGTTGATGCAACAGGGGAAAGTGGGGTGGCAATGACAGATCTTTTGTAACACCACAGGATTTTCAACAGCAGAGGGATTGAATTTCCCAAAATCCCCTATAAATATCCTTCAGTTGTGTGGTTACAGTCACAAATTCAAGGGATGTTTGTCTGTGGGGCCCTGGGAAAACAACCCAATTAACAGCTAAAAATCAGCCCATGGGTAGATTTGTAACCATAACTTGGGTAAACGCTACAGTTAAACTGCTTCAAGGTGGCCAAAAGCCCCCTAAGACATATCTTCAGGGAATTAAACGTATGATCTATGATCTTATAATGATTGGGATCTTTCTTATCCAATAAAAACGCACTTTTATCTGCGGTTATGGCTTATTCCAGGGTGGAAGACAGCCAGGGAATAATAGGATCATTTATTAGGTAGATAATTACACCAAAAATACATGCAAATAAAGCAAAAAAATTAAAAGCCTGATAGTTGAAATGTTTAGCAATTTTTATGGTAGAGAGAACTTTAATATTAATGTTTTGATAAGATTATAAAAATAAAAAGTAAATTATTTTGGAGAAAAAAAAGAGAATTATCAGAAGAACCACCAAATGATTGGGAGGTGAGAGGTTTTTTCTTATAGCCAAGTTCCCCCTCACCAATATGGCTATTTACAAGTTAGGGAGAGGGTGAAAATTTACACTTTCGTCATTTGTGTTCTTGTGTTGGTATGGAGCTTTATCATTCTAGGAAAGCTCGATTGTTTTGATAAAAACTTGGAATGATCTTTAGAATTTATTCACGTAAATTTCTGGCTTAGAACCCATCTTGGATTTAATTTTCTTTTATTTATTACATTTTTGAACTTTAATATGTATAAATTTCTTTTGATAATTTCCCTGTGCATTTTAGCATTGAGATATTGATTTAAAGCATCTATTCTTTTTCTTTTCTTTCCTTCATTGTAGCTAACAGCCTTTTCTTCTGATTAGTTTACCAGGCTGACTTGTTTCTGTGAAATTACTGTGTTGTATTTTACTGGAGCTGAGTCTTTAATAAATTCAATTAAAGAATAATCATATGCTGATTATTATTTTTTATATCATGGTCCACATTTTCTCCCCTTTCTTTTTTTAATGAGGTTGGATTTTTTTAAAAAAAAATCCTTTTTATTTACCTCAACAGGTATCAAATATTCAACACCCTCCCCCCTTAATCCTATTGGGGGAAGTAACTTCATATCTATAGAAAACTTCATATGTTTTGTTCTTTCTAATCCTTTATCAAGTATATCTGAAGTCATTTATTCATTTGGAAAATATTTTGATGCTAATTTTTTTTACTTAACTGCTAGTTTTATGTAATTTTAATGGAAATATATATGATTTTTTCTTGAGTAAAAAACTGTTTTACTTTCCAAATTCATGGTGCTTTGGTTTTCATATTAGATTAGTTGATATTGCTGAGGTTTATAAGTGTCTTCTAAAATTTCTATCATCAATTTTGCTTCCTGAACTACAGAGAGGTAGGCGCTATATTTAGCTTCAGTTGATGATAGACCTATTGCTGCTATCTTCTTTGATCTCAATGAAATCAATCTATTCCAAAGAAAATAGCTAAAATCACTAGTTGAATTTTTTGAATCATCATTTCCCAAAATTGATTCATAATAAACCACAAGGTTAAATTCACCTCCTTTAAAATATCTAACACATATTTTGAATGCATAACAATGTTTCATTCCAGGATTCTCCAACCCTTGAGAAAAAATACCCACAGGATAAGTTATATCTGGCCTAGTACATTAAGGTAAGTAATTCAATGATCCTAAATGTACTCTTTGTTAAATTCCTAAATTTCTTAATTGTTATATATCTCCAAATTAAAATTAGTTACAAAAAACTTTACATTGTCCATTTTATTATTTTTTATCAAGGCCTTAAAATAATTTTCTTGATCTGATATGATTGAGCCATCTGGTACTTTTGTTATCTTTATTACTAATACATGTGGGACCTTTCCTGAATCCTTGATTTTGAAATATTTCTTGATCTCATTCAATAGTTCTTCCTTCATTGGCACAATGACAATGATTTCATCTACCCACAAAAATAAAATTTTTCCATTATTAATGAATAAACATGGTTGTTCTTCACTTTTTTGAAATTATTTTGAATCTAACCACTTGGAAATTTTATCATACTGATGTCTTGCTGCCTGCTTAAATCCATTTAATTAATTCTTTAGTTTTAGTACATAATCATTATTAACACACCTCAATAAGGCATCTATATGCTGCATTCTCAATGCTTCAGGTCTATTTTCAACTAGAAATTCCTTAGATGATTCTTTATGGTCATATAGACCGTCTCATCTTATTATAAAAAAGAATTTGATAAAAAGAGATTTGGAGAAAAAGGGCCACTGTTTTAATTTCAAGAATGAAAAACAAATTTGAGATGTAGAACAAGAAAAATAATTTCAATAAAAGAAACAAATAGCCACTGGAGAGAATAATTAGTCAAGTTTTCTAAATTTCAGCAGGTGTTGATTTTAATGATGAGTTGATAACTGGAATATATTGAGTGAATTCTATAAGGCACTAGTGCATAAGAGTCATGAAAAAAATGTTCTCATAACAATGGATTGGTCTTCATGGCTGAGGAGGAACCTCAAGACCTTCTGACTAAACTTAGGTTTTTACCTGAGTTAAGAAAGAATTTTGGGGAAAATTTTATGGTTGAGTGTGCTGAGTTAGACAATTAACAGCCTGAGTGTTCTTCCAGGTAAGTCTTGGTATCTGTATTGAATCTAGTTGAGTTGTTTCATATTGATTAGTTGAATGTGACAGTTTTTGATGATAGAAGATGAGTGGAAGAAAGATGAGTAGATGAAAGATCAATGAAGATGGAGTAGATGAAAGATCAATGAAGATGAGCTCAAGAGGTGAGATTGTGAGGTGATGTTTCCCTTGGTGTCTTTCTCTCAAAATGGAGCTTTGAAATCCCAGAGATTGCGCGGGTTTCTGACCAGTGTGAATTCCAACAGCATTAAGGTATTCTGTAATAAAATCTGCTTGTCTTACTATCAGTTCAAATAATAATGACCTGCTTTTTTGTAATTCTTGTTCAAATTCTCAGATTTTTTGGTCCCTTTTTTATTTTATTTGTCCTCTTATTTCTGGGAATTGTGCTATATTAAATTTTTTATGTCCCTCGTTTACTATTTTTTTTCCTTCAATGAAAAAAACATGAACATGCCTTAAAAAAAGGCTGTCTGTTCCTTTACTCTTTTTGACTTGAATTTTCAGGTTTTCTGTTTGCCTGTTAATTTTGGCAGACAAGTTTTTTTTTTTTGGAAAAATTGAATATGACTCCCCTCACCACATCAAGACCCAAATTACTTGCCTAGTTAAATAAAATTTCCATAAATTTACTAGCTTATGACTTTTTAATCTTCTGACTGCTTTGATACCTATCAGGAATGGCTTCAAAATCATGCTTTCCTCATTGCTTCTCAAGAGTGTTGTCTACCAACATGACTCCTAAGCTCTTTAGAAGATCAAGTATGAAAGCTTTCAATTTCTTTTGGAGTAAAAACATGTGAAGTGTGAGGAAAAATCATCATCTTCAGATGGATTTTTAAATTTATTTATTCCTTTCAAGATGTAGATTTTTTTATCTGGTTATGGAGTACATGGGAGGTGAAAATATTTTGAAATAGTTAATCCAGAAGGACACATTTCCAGAATCAATGGCCAAAATTTATTTGCAGAGTTGATCTTGGCCATTGAAGAAGCCCACAAATTAGTTATAATCCAGTTATAATCCATTTCAATATAAAAAAAGATAACATTTGATTTTACCAGGAGGGTTATTTGAAGTTGTCAGAATTTGGTTTAGCAACCAATTTCCAGTTCTGAGACACCGCTTTAGCTTAACTGTAGGTGAATAGAGCAAAGTGCTAATCTTGCTACATATGGATATCAATCCTATAAAAATTATGCAGCATAATATGAGGACCAAAGGTATCAACTCTTGCTGAGGAATGCAATTCATCTGAAAAATGATCTTTCTGATTTAAAAAAAACTTGAATAAGCTTATTCCTTGAATCAAGATTGTGAGAGTACTTTGGGAAATGATTGAAAAGGTTGATTTCAATGGTGTGAGGGGTGTGGTTTGAAGGCCCAAAATCTCCTTTCTGTTTTTAGTAAAATCCAGACAGGAAACCTGATAAAGGTTACCTGTCACATGAAAAAAAAAAAAAAAAAAAAACAGTTTTTCCCTTGTGCATCCAGGTTTTTCCCAGGCTTTCTGGCCTTTTCAACATTTTGGATGGCCCAAAATGCGAAAAAAACACTCTCAAAGGTTTCATAAAAAATGACAGTATATCATCACCTTTGTGGGCTTCCAATGCAAATAAATATCCTAAGCTTAATCATCTTTCATTTTGGTAGAAGGTTTCTTGATAGTAAATACATTATCTCTGCTTAAATCCTTGATCTACACACCTAGCTTTGTATCTTTGTATCTGCCCAAACTCATTGTTGATTTTTTTTATTTCTAAAAATATTCTTTTATTATGAATTCATAAACTTTTGTATTCTCTGATAATTCTAATTTTTCAGATATGGAATGCTTTCACTTTTTCCTGTCTGGAAAATTCATATCTTGCTCAAATTTATTTGTAAATATATTGTTCCTAATCTCAAAAGATGCTTTAAATGCCATTGTCTCTTGCTCCTCCTGAACAAACTATTCAATTTGGTCAACAACTTCCCAATGTGCCATCCATTTACCATACCTATCATTCTTTCTCTTTTTCATTTGAATCTTCTTTCCTGAATGTTTGACTGAATCTTTCTCTTCTGATTTCTTAATATCTTTTCAATCCTTTTGCACATTTCTTGCTTCTTCTGTATTGTTTGATTTCAATTTTTCATGGAATCTTCCATAAACCAATCAATTTTTGTTTTCAAGGGGAAAACTCTTCTCAAAAACTGACATCCCTTGACCTAATAATATTCCTTCATTCATGGTCATACAGTCTACAGCAGTTCCTCATATAATCATACACAAAAAAAATTCTTTCTCCACATCTGGCATCAAATTTACAAAAATTACTATTTTGGTCCAAACTATAATAAGATAGGCATCCAATTGAAATTCATCTCTTAGTATTTGAAACTTCTCTCATAAACCTTTCATATGAGCATACTTTTCCTTCATCAATTTTTTTTATGTAAATAACTAAATTTTGAGAGTATTTCAGCCCACAAACACTTGGAAAATTACTCATTTATCATTATGGTCCTGAATCTATCCATAAGAGTTATATTAATTCTTTCCACACTTGAATCTTTCTGTGGGGTTTGGGGACTGGTTTTTCTATTTTCTATTACAAATAATTTCAGAGTATATTTTAATTCTTTTCTAAGAATTCACCCACTCCATAATTTATTAATCTTCTGAATTTCTTCAAGAATCCTTGCCTTTCCCATTTATTAATGAAATAATTGACATCTTCAGCTTTGTAAGACTTATCTACAATGGTTTTTACTTAATAAAAATTTATGTAAGTGTCTGATAGATTGATGAAATACTTTGAAACTTCCAAATATGTGGGGATAAACAAGCCAGCCGAACCAATTTGGAATCCTTCTCCTGCTACCTCTTTCATTTCTCTCTTTTTAGAGAAATTGTTTCTGGTAATTTTTCACAGTTCAAAAATCCCAAATTTTTAATTATTTCCTTTGTGAAAAAACATTCTATGCATCACAGATGAGTAGAAACTTCTCATTGATGTATGTGAATTTGCCACTAATAAATTTTGTCAACCAATCAATCACTACCCGCAGGCACTTCTCCCTTTTCCTCTCACCTATCAAAGTCTTTTCACTCTAGCCAAGAAACTACTGGTAATTGGCTCCTCAGAGGACTCCTGGGCTGTTCATTTATCTTGTCAACTCTTCCAACCACTCAACAGTTAACTTTTCAAAAATTCTGTTTCTTCTTTCCCTTCTCTGCTTTTCTTTACTTTTTCTCTTATCTCTCTTCTTTCTCTTTTCTTTTTTCTTATATTCCTCTCTTTTTTCCTCAACACTGATGGCCATTCTCTTCAATTTTTTGACGCTTCTATCCTCAAATTTTCAAATTTTCTTGCATAACATTTTCAGTATCTTCCTGCCTGTTAAGAGTTCCTTGAAACTTCTGATATATCTCATTGCAAATCTCTTCTTAACCTTAACTGATTTTTTTCTCTCAGTATTCTCCTTTACTCCTTGTCTTTCCTGATCCCTCTTATCTTGTTAATCCATCAAGTAATTCAATTTCATTTTTCTCATCAAAAATGATTAAAAACCAAATTGCAAAACTACCAAGGATGGTACCATGGAGGGATCCAGCTTTTGATGGAATTTTTCAAATAATGCTTGAAGCCGCTATCAAGGCAATACCAAACCTTATAAAAAACAAATATACTGTTTTGAAGGACAGAATTTGAACTCAAGGGTCTAAAAAACCTACCATTCTCCTTGAACTCTAGGGTCTAAAAAAACTCCTGGAAGACAACACTAAATAGTAAATACTGAAAACAACCTAGAGAATCAATTCATGATCCTTTCAAATATCAATTCAGTCACTCACAATAATTTTTTAGACCAAGATAACATCAATTTGGCTAAACTGCTTTGGAAAAAAATCAAAGAAAAATTTTCACCCTCCCAAACAGCTAATCAAGTGCAAGTGTTCATAAATTTCCTTTATAAAAAATTCAAACAAGAAGCCATCAATTCCTTTATCACAAAACCCAAAATTTCCCTAAAAAAATATGTCCAATTTTGGAAAAGAACTCCCAAAAACATTTTGGCGTACCTTGTCCCTTTCAATTTTTCCTCCTTTCTCCACTCAATTTGGCAGCAAATCATGCACTTTAGCGAGTACTTCATGGTTGATCTTGTCTTCAACCACCTCACACAGCTTGAAAAAAAATCCAATTTCACTGATTCCTCTGTTTGAGAAAGTGCCCTTTTGACCAACAAACTCCAAGCTCCCATCCCAAAGGATCAGCACTGCAGAAATGAATAGCATAACCCAAACTCAACTGACCACCCTAAGGAGGGGTTCTGGCACAAACAGAAAATTTTAGAACCTGGATGGTGGAAAGAATCCCAAGACAAATTGAGCACAAAATATCTCAAAAGGCAAATAGTTTGCTTACTATCATGCAATCCTAACCACCTGGATTGAAAAGATAAAGGCCAATCACCCAACCATCTTAAAATCTTGAGAACAGTCTCAAATTTGAAAACCAAGAGAATACCTCCACCCTCAAAGACTTTATGGGAAACACATCAGTAGGGGAAAGGCTGGAGCTGACTTACCTATCAAAGGAAAATGCAAAGGTAATTTTAGCTGGAAGAACTCTCAAATAAATCTTTCCTACTGCCTCTTTGTCCCAGATCTAATCATTGATCTAATAATCCCTGGAAATCTTTTCACACAAAAGAATTGCTTGGTCAAGGCCAACCTAAACTTATTCAAGGTGTTTCACAACAAAAAATCTCTTTTGGTGAATTTATACAAGACAATCTCTTTACTCTCAACCTGAAAACTTCAGTAGGAATTAATTCCAGGATCAGCTACCTCACTAGAAAATTCATTAAAAAGGCAAGCTACATTACCTACATCAATCACTGGCACAGGCCAGCCCTTTTTTTTAAAAAAAGCCTCACACCTAAAATTCCCAACACTCTGATTTCCAATTTCCAGTGAACCAACTGCATTTTTTCCAAATTCACCAAGGCCCCCTTCAAAAAGAAGTCTACCCTGGCCTCCAAATCCTTTGAAAGGCTTCAAATTTACCTCATGGGTCCAATCAAACCTGAGTCTTGCAATTTTAAGAGATACATTATGACCACAATTGGCAACTTTTCCAGATATCTATCTGCAATACCATTTCACTCCAAGTCTGATGCCTGCATTAAACGCAAATACATCCTCAAACACCAAAAACAAAAAGAATGAATCTTTCCATCCACCATCTGCCCCAATTGCTTTGGTAAATCCATATCCCACAATTTTTCAGTGTTCTTTGAGGAGGACTCAATTCAACATTCAATTACCAAGCCGTATCATCATGAGCACAATTTAAAAATAGAGAGTTCTAATTGTAAAATTGCAGAATCAATTCAAACCATTCTTTGATCATAAAAACTACCTGTCAACCTATGGGATGCCTGCCTTATTTTAAATAAAATTCCCAAATACAAAATTCAACCCTCTCCCTACAAAGCATTCACAAAAAAGACACTGCCAATTGATCAATTCCACCCTTTAGGATCAAATTTAGTGTTCTTAAACATGAAAGTGCCTCAAGGAGAAAATTCAAGGTTTTTGGTCATGAAATAAACCTAGTGGGTTTCAATCCTGATTTCCTCTCATGTTGAATTCTTGACTCTAAACTCTCTATTTTTTCTTCAAAGAACATCAAAATGATCAAATATGACCCTTGCACCACTGAAGGAATTAACTCCAGCCTCCCTCCATCCCTTGATGATAATTTTGATAACCCCATCAGAAACTTCTCTTTTTCTTGTGATATTAATCCCTCAAATCTTGTTCAAAACGCTACACACAAAGACTATCAATTTCCAGGCCTTGCAACTGAAGAAGACAACTTTCCTGCTGACAAGTTGGCATTTTAATTTTCACAATAAGTTGCTAAAAACTCATTCCCACAAGACAACTGCAAGACTCCTCAAACCTCAAAACTCCAAATCAATTTGGATAAAACCATTAGTTTTTTGTCAATTTATGCAACCAAGACGAAAAATTTCAAGAAGCTGAACAATGGGACTCATTAATGGACGTTTAACTTTACGGAATTGAAAGAAAGAAGGTCTGGGAAGAATAAAATGGTTCCAAGGCTGGAAATTCCTTGAATACCACATGGGTATACCAACTAAAGTAAAACTGCAATGGCAACTCTCTCATCTAAAAAAGTACACTTTTCATGCAAGGATTCAATAAAATTAAGGGCCTCTACTACCAAGACACCTTTTCTCCTACAGGAAAGGCTGCATCACTGAGGTTGGCACTGCCATATGAACTCTGCCACTCTCTCCCCATCTCTAAATTCAATTTGAAGAGTTCATTACTTCATGCGCAGTTTAAAGAAAAATCAATAATCAGAAAACTCAAAGGATCAAAAATAAAATTCAAATATCTTTTTCTAAAGAAATTTTTACATGGTCCCAAACAGGCGCCCTTCAACCAGTTCTGCACCCTGAAGGACTGCCTAAAAATTCAAGCATTCCACAAGTCAATTGCAGATACCTTTTTTTACATAAATCCCCAATTCAACTCCATCATATTTTTTAACCTCAATGATCTCATCCTGGTTGTATCTGGCAATAATTTCCAAGAAAAATTCCTCCTCAGATTCCCCAACTCCACAGCTCACAAAACAAAAACCATCCCAGGAATGAAATACACTGGACTTGAAAACAAGATCTTCCTTTCATAACCAAACCACATTTATGAAGGCTTAGAAGAACTAAAATTGACCAATTTTAACCCTTATGTTGTTCCCCTGAATCTAAAACTCAATCTCAAAGCTTCCACCAAGGAATAAAACAACAAATTCAAAGCTCTAAACATTAAATACTTGTCAGCTGTTTTTCTGATTAACTACATTTCTTGCCTCACTCACCCAGATATTACCTTTTCTGTCTCAAGTCTGGCTTGATTCTAAAAAAATCCAGGAATAAACCACTGGAAGGAACTAAAATGGTGCTTGAAATACCTGAAGGCTACCCAAAAATCTCTCATTAGTACTAGAAGCGATATTCGCCTCAACTAAACTTAATTGCTTCAGCAAATACACCGGGAATGACAAACTCAAAACCAGAAACTCAAAATCCTGTCACCTCACTCTACTTTGCAGTTTTTTTGTATCTTGGAGCAGCTACAGTCAAAGGAAAATTAGTCATTCAACCACTGAAGCCAAACTGAATTATCTTGTGGACTCCTATCTGGAAGTAATCTGATGCAAGGTCTGGATGCGCGTTCTGATATCTGAAATGTGTTCAAATTAGAAGGAACCCAGCTTGAATTTTATAGACAACAAAAAACTGGACAATTAGCTCAAGAAATTTTGTTGTAATTCTAAGAAAAGACACATCAATATAAAAACAAAGGCTATCCACAAAGAACTCAAAATCAAAAACATAGAAATCAAACTAATAATTCCCAACAATATGATTGCAGAAAGACTAACCAAAGATCTTACAAAATCCCCCCTTGCCAATATTATAAGTACCATCAAAATTTACTTATCAACTTCAGAAATCCCACCATTCACAAGGGATTTCAACTAATCAACCACTTCCCACGCGCTATAATCCCTTTGCCTCTCACCTGTAACACTCTTTTCACTCTAGCCAAGAGACCTCTGGGAAGTAAATCCGAAGAGGACTCCCAGGCTGTTGATTGATCTGTTCAACTCTTCCAACTTCCCAACACTTAAATTGCCAAAAATTCTGTTTCTTCTTTCCCTTCTCTTCCTTTCTTTACTTTTTCTCTGCCCTCTCTTCTTTCTCTTTTCTTGCTTCTTATTTTCCTTTCTTTTTTCCTCAACCCTTACAGCCGTGCTCTTCAATGCATTGACGCTTCTCTTCTCAACTTCTTAAATTCTCTCACATATTATATTTGGTATCTTCCTGCCTGGTAATATTTCCTCAAAATTTCTGAATTCCTTCATTGCAAATCTCTTCTTAATCTTAACATCTTTTGTTCTCTCAGTGTTTTCCTTTCATCCTTGTCTTTCCTGATCCCTCTTAGATTTCAAATCTATCACGTAATTCAAGTTCAAATTTTTCATCAAACAAATTTTCCTCAACTATACCATCAAAAACCATCTTCTAATATTTCTTAACTTGAAAAATTTCACCCAAGTTTTTAATCTGGTAACCCTTTTTCCATAAACAAATCAATGAAAAGGGACTGTAACGTAAGTAAGGGACAAAATAAACTTCAATCAAATTCAAAAATTTATCATTCTTTTTTCTAATCTTGGCAAAAAATTTACCTTGGATGTTTATGATTCTACTTTTTTCACCAATATTTACAACACCACTATGTGGTAAACAATTATGAAAATATTCTTTTGTTTTGAGAATGTGGTCAGTAAAACCAGAATCCACTAATATTCCAATTGATCCTCTATCTTTAATGGAAAATAGACCACATGTCAGATCCTGCTTGTGAATATCAATGGCAAAAAGGTTCACTCACATCAGAAATGTAACCTTGTCCATTATCCACAAATGGATACTTGGTCAAATCTTCCACATTTCTGTTTCTGGGTTTTCTCTTGAAACCTACTTAATCTTCCACAAATGTTGCAGTGGTAAATAAATCTTCAATCTTTGCCCTTGTTACCACAATAATAGCCAATCATTCCACTTCATCTGTTTTGTAATATAAATTTCTTGTTTTTGATTCAAAAAGATTAGCAGAGTTTCCTTGTGTAGATCTACACTCTTGGCAACATGTCAAAACTTGTTAAATTCGTAAAATTTGACATTTTTCTTGTTTAATTAATTCTTAAGAAAATTCTTGGTGATGAGTGCTTGAGTGGGACTTCATTTTCTTCTGAAAAAGTTAGTCTCTTTCTCAATACATCTCAGAACTTCCTCTTCATCCAGTATTGGGTTCATTTCCAAAGTAGTTCTCACAAGGGATTCAAATTACATAGGAAGCTGTTGAAGTATGTTCAATTATAGAAATTCTGAGTCCCTCTTGATCCCAGAGGACTCACACCTGGCAATTGCCTTTTGAATATCAGCCAAAAATTGATCATTTTTATGGAAGCTTACATTATGTAGTTTTTTATAGGCAAAATTTTTTGTTTTGCTGCTATTTCCACAAATTCATCTTTTATGTGTGTCCATATGATGGAGCCCACCCCTTTATATTCATGTTGAAGGAATTTGGAGAGAAAATTGAGGATCTCCTTGTTGCAATATTGGATTAGAAGGTGGTAGGCCTTGTGATCCATCTTGGCATTTGTATTTTTTGGATCACCAGCTTTTATCCCAAGGAAACCAATATTTATGAGATTTCTCTAAAGGAGGTTTGACCAAATAAATTAGTTTCTAATTTTTAGAAACACTTGCAAGCTCAAAACATATTCAGAGTTTTTCCAATCATCCATATTACTTCTTTACCAATTTGTGACTTCTATGAGTTAAAAAAACGTTTTGATAGAATCAAATTGGTGATTGATTTGTGTTACTGGTACCTTAAATTAACTTGAACATTTCCAAAAATGAAAGATATATGAATTTTAATTTAAAACAGAAAAAAATTATATTTTTTATTGTTCAATGGTACTATTGCAATGGTATCTGTTTTCCCAAAATAATTCTTGAGTTGGGCTCATTGGTGATGATAATGTAAAATTTTTAGCAATTCAAACATTAGAAATAAATTTGATATTGATGTTTTTATAAGATGATAGAAATAAAATGCAAATGATTTGAAAGAAAAAAATGATCAAAATCACATGAACCACTCAATTATCAGGATTTGAGATGAGCTTTTTTATAGACAAGTTTCCCCTCACCAATATGACTATTTACAAGTTAGGAAGAGGTTTAAAATGCAGAATTTCTTCCTTTTTCCTCTTATTTTTTTATGGAGCTTTCTCTTCCTAGGAAAGATTCATTTTTCTGAGAAAAATGGAAATTCTCTATAGCCTTTATTTTCCTACATTTCTGACTTTTAACCCTTCTTTAATTTAGTTTTCTTTTATTTATTCCATCTTTCAGCTCAAATTTGTATACATTTCTTTTGATGAGTTCCTTTTGCATTTTAGCCTTAAGCAATAGATTTAAATCATCTATTATTTCTCTTTGATTTTCTTCATAAGATCTATCATCCTGTTCCTCTGCTTGATTTGATTGGCTGACTCTATGTTTCTTTGGAATTTCCTTTTATTTTGTGTCACAGGATCTGGATATTCAATAACTTCAATGTTATTCATCATATGTTGATGGTTCATTTTTCTATCATGATACACATTTTTCTCCTGGTTTGTTTGGTAATGAAGTTGTAATGATATAAAAAAATTTGAGAACGTATTTAGCTCAACAGGGATCACATCTTCAAAAATAGGGGCAATTGAATACTTCCTACAGTGTCATGTTGTTTCAAATGTGGAGAATTGTACATATAAACTTCAGATTGAGGTCTTCAAGCACTCAATTATTTGTCACAAATGTTTGATTATTTATTCAAAACTTACCTGGATGACTATAAAATTTATTCCAGGGAAATAAAGCCTGGGAGAGCCTGTTTTTGTTCCTTTCTACTTTATCAGGGGTTCCCTTTGTTCTTTCAAGGTAAAAGGTATGAAGGGGCTGTGAACTGAGGTCAGCATTGCAGGTAGGCATGGGGAACAGGTGGACATTGGTGGTGTAGGCTTCCTCATTAAGTCAAATTTCAGTAGTAAATATGATTTTTTTCATTTATTGTGTGATAATGGCAAGGAAGTTATTCCTGTGATGTATGTATGCATTTCTCCAAACAGTGTGAATGCAGTTGTTTAAATCATTCAATAAATTTTGATAATTTTAATACATTATTCTGGACACTTATGTCTCATCAAGTTTAGACAGGAGTCACATATTTGGTGTTTGAAGAGCCTGTGAAAGTTTATTATGTCCTTTTTTTTATTTTTTAAAAACATTTCATATCATATTTTGAGAGATTTCCAAAACTTTTTAACTTAGCTGAGGCATTTTTTGATATTTCTGAAGGATTGAAAGACATATTACCTATGTACGCCTTCCCAATGCCTGCCAGAACATCTTCTTTCATAGTTTTAGTGATTATTTCTGACTTGAAACCTTGGTATGCAGCTATCAGTCTGCACACCAGCAGTGCACCTGTCTGGATGCAGCTGTAAATAGAAGTTTCAGGCCTGTGGGCTGTGTGTGGGAATTAGAGGCTGTGGATTTTCACATAGCTTCATGCAGGAATTTTGAAAGAACCTTCTTTTAGTCAATAACTCCTAAACTATACACAACAGCTCATTTATGACTTAATTCAGGTGATGTAATATCCATGTGATGTTTGATGTGAATCATTAAATGTTTCAAAAATTTCCATGATAGGTTTGTTATATTTTGATAATCTCTTGTAGGTGGTTATGGAATAGGATTTCAAGGTTGTGGTACATGACTGACCCACCAAAAATTGGATTGGGAATGTATTTCTGTAACAATTAGGGCAAACACCCTTCTTAATTTATGTTGGATGAAGGAGAGAAGTCTAAGTAAGGATTTATGAGGAGGGTGGTTGAATCCTATAAAAGTAAAACCAGGAGAAGTAAGGTGATATGAGTCTAGCAGGAAGGCTAGAGGTTGTCTTTGTACTGAGATGACAACTGCCAGTGGAGAACTAACCAGCAAGGATTAGTATAATGATTACTTGGGGGGGGGGGTGAATCTAGGATAGCAGAAGAGGCCAGTATATGTCAGTATTGATGGAGGAAGACTTGATGGCTGGTTGTTCCAGGTAGTTGAGGAGATTTCACAGGCTTTTTAGCCGTATTTCAGATGGATTCTGATCAGAAATCCATTGGGTGTTTTGTTGGTTGAGGCACATCATGAAAGAGGATAGTGTAAATTGCCATAAAGAGGAAGATATCCCATTCAGTGAGAGATTAAGTCTGGGATAGAAGGATGGAAGCTGAAGAATATGCAGGAGAACTATCAAGTGGTGAATATAGGAGTAGGCAGAGGTGGTGCTTGGGCTTGGTCAGCAGGTGCTGAGATTGGATTGACTGAGACTTAGTAGTGTCAAGCTGTGGTATGAAAGATAATTTTTCTTGATTTTTACCTTGATTTTATGAAATTTAATTAAGGGCTTCCTTCATCTTTAGATATATCTGATATCTATCAGTTTGTATCTATTTATCCCTCTACAATTTAGCTTAAATTACAAGTTAAAGCCTTATTCCTGAAAATTGTTCCTCAGTTGGTTAATACTATCAGTTGCCAGGAAAATTTCCACATTTTTTGTGGATTTTGTCATGTTGTTCAGAATTTTTTGTCCTATTTTTTTCCCTCTTTTTTCTTGTTTTTGTCCTCCTTTTTTTTCCTCAATTTAATTCAAACCGGTCAGTCATTCAGAATGAGTTGTCCATCTTTTTCTTTTTCCTGTCCTATTTTTAACCATAACTTGTCCACATTCTAATTTTGGCGGAAAACTTTTTTTGAAGTCAAATTTAATGACAAGAGAGGCCTCAAAATTTTTTATTTCATTTTTTTGGCACGTCAAGCATTTATTTTTGATAAATTACATTAGTCCTTGAGTATAAGTAAGTAAGTGATTGAGTACTTGAAAAATAAAAGATGCAAAAAAAATCAAATGGAGTCAAGCAAGATAACTACTGGGATCTTTGATGATGGTTCCTGTCATTGGTTGCATGTCACCACATTCTTTATAAAATTTTTGACAGTAAATGAAACATTTATGTGCCACTTCACCAGTTATCTTCTCTTCAATAGCACCACAAATTGATTTGGAAAGATCCATGCAACTTTGGATATCCTGGTGCTTGACATGAATCTTGATGATGCTGAAGACAAGCTTGATTGGATTGAGCATTGGTGATTACTTGGGGAGGAATTCAATGTTGGTTTCTTTGTTGAATTCCTTCATGATTTGGAAGACTCAATCAAAATCTTCACCCCAATGGATGGGTGTGTTGTCCATGATGATGAGGGATTTTGGTGGGCAACAATGGAGGAGGCAGAAAAGAAAGTTTGCAATTTCCAAAGAAACCATACCTCCTTTTTTCTTACCATCTTCATTAAGTAGTTTGTGATAAATCATCCCGGAGTTGGCCAGAGCTCCAATGAGATGAATCATGATCCCCCTGGCATTTATTTCCAGGGAAGCAGCCTGGCCTAGAAGTAATTAACCATAATAAAAATCTAAGTAAGTAAGTACTTACTTAATTAATCCCAAAAAAAAATACTCAAGTACTGAAGACAATCTTACTGGAAAGTTAAAAACCATGAGTGGGCTGAGTCTGGGAATTGAACCCAGAATAATCAATGAATAAGGGATTCCTTCCTACATCAGTGACACAATTGAGCACAAACCTGTGTTTCTGTTGCAGGAAGGATGCTTCATTCCACTTGCAAGGGACTGGCATCACCATCTTCCAGGTGATGTCAAGGCTTTTGAGTAGCTTCTGGACCAATGGGACTGAGATGGTGATGTCAAATTTGTCTTTGATGTGATTTGCCAAATCCTTTAATTTACTCAAAGGATGTTCTTCAAGATGCATCATGGTGGATGAAATAATGCCTTGATGCAGTTTTGATTTTGCAACTCTTGAAGAAGTCAAGGGATTATTGTTCCCATTCCTTGCTTGATTGATTATTCTTCAAACTTGCCAATCCAAAATGCCAAACATCCTGGCAACTTCAACTTGAGTCTTATTCTGATTCAAGACATGTTGCTCAACAAGGTTCTTGAATTCACAGCCAATTGGTTGATGTGGTTTTTGGACTTGGCTGGCTTGTGATTTTTCTTGTTTTTTCTTTTCTTTGTTTTTTTTTCAATTTCTTGAATGCAGCTGAGAGGTGTTGATTTGAAAGGAGGTTCTGATGGGCCTCTTGGATGGCCTTTGAATGGTCTTCTATCTCTTCCTGATATTTCCTTTCTTCATCATTGTAATGGTCTTTGGGGCTACTAGTCTTGTTGTTTTCCATGCTGATTGGCACCAAAAAAAAATTACTTAAGTACTATTTATTAGGATGAAAGGAAAAATGAAGGAAAAGTAAGTAGCACTTGGAGTTGAGGGGATGGGGGTTAGTTGATGGAGTTGAGGCAAGGTGATGAGGGTTGGTTGATGGAGCCAAAGCAGTAGCCCCACCTCCTGTCCAGTTTGAGAAAAGCCCAGACAGGAAGCCTGATACAGACAACCTGTCACAGGAAAACTTGTGAAACTGATTTTAACCGTGCGCGTCCGGTTTTTGCCCAAGGCTGTCTGCAATTTTCAGCCACTTGTCCAGCCGGACATGCATGCTGAAAAGTGTGGACAGTTTTCTGGCAACTGATAGTATCATCTATTCTTGCATCTTTCTGAGGAGCAAGTATTTACATTGAGCTTGCCTCATTTTACTTATCCACACACTTCCAAATTTCAAATTGAAATCAAACTCAAATCTTCAGCCTTAAAACTTTGATGATAGCCTTACTAATCTTGAGATTCCTTGTAGTGTTGGTCTTCTCCCATTCAAGTCATGTCCGCCTAATTCATTTTCCCCTATCATCCTGTGGTTTGTGCATGTGACAGTTTGAGTTGCATCAACTGTGTTAAATTTTCCCCCAATCTTCACACATCCAACTGGCATGTGCCTGATGGCCCACGCACAACAGTGGCAAGTTTTGTCACAGCATCCCCATGGAATGCTGTAAATAGGGCTGGACCCCAAGACATACCCAATGCTCAAATCACTTCTGATGCCTGACTGGAAGGTAACTGGTTTTGTATCAATTTTCAATTGCCCAACAGAATATCCACAGGTATCAATTAAAAGACCCATTCCCATCACTGACTACCCTTGCAATGTGCACATTGCACCAATCATTGGTGCTTAGGTCAACTTTTGGTGGGCAAATTTAGAAAAATTGTAATCTGAAAAATAGAGACAGAAACAACAGTGAAAAGATCAAAATATGCATGCTTTGGTCTTGCCAACTGAGCTGTTTGGCTCAAAGCAGGAGGGCTTTGAATTGAGGAAAGATTGACATCATATATGGAGACTAAGTAGAACAGCAGGCAGGGTTTCTGATCAGTCCCAAGAACTCGTGAGCATACCTATGTAGTGAGGAACACAAAACATTGGATTGAATTCTTTTTCTTGGTCATCTCTGATGCCCTTCATGAAGTTGTGTTGAATCCCATGCCTAAACACCTGATGTACCCAGTGACAAAAATGATTGAGAACAATGCCCAAGCCAAGTCTGACCCAAGCCATACCCAATGGCTTGAAGCAAGGACGATACTCGGCCCGACAGGGTCAAGGATCAGGTATGGCCCCAACCCGGCCTATCGGGGTCCATCCCTAGCTGTAAATCAGCTCAAGTGTTCCGATTGCGTGGTAGCTGTGGTGCAAGCCATCACGTCAGCGCGAGTCAAAGCCACAACATCAGCGGCGCCTTCAAGCCGAATGACAATTCCGTGCATGCACCACATTAAACGTTGTAGTCCTAAATGTTCGAAAGGCCATCTAGTCACATCAGGGTCATTCACTCATTGTATATTTTCTTGTAACCAGCGATCCCTACAGCTTAAAGCCGGTGTTGGGCCCTGTTGCCGCCTATGGGTAGCCACCACATGCATTAGGGTTGATCCCTGTAAAAGTGACATTACTGATGACAGCAGAAGGCCTCTCCTCGCGCTATACCGGTAGCCAGCCGTACTCGTACTGTCGGGGAATGGGCGAATGTTTCAAGGCGGCTCTAATGAGCCCCTTCAGCGACGGTCTTGGTCAAGTATTCAACAAGTATCACAGTCACCAGAGAAACGAGCAACACCATTCACACTTATTCGCAGCCCAAAATGCCCTGATGTAATGTGGCTGGATAGGTCTAGCCAACCAAGTTGACTTCTTTGGAGCCGACCGCTCGACATCATTCCTATCCTGACTTTGGCAACAGGAGGGGCCAGTAACGGATGGCGCTAGTTGATCGAGATATGACCTGAATATTTGCACACCCCGGCCTGAGACTCCGGTGGGTTTCGAAGGAGGCTATAAAGGGCATGCTGTTCCACTTTTGCTTTGGCACCTCATCCCCATCGGAAACCGGTTGTTCCGCTTCTCTGCCAATTCATTTACCCTTCAGAAACTGGTTATTTCTTTTTTGGCCTACTTCACCCTTTTTCCTCGAAAGAATACCGCCTCAGTAGTTCACGCTTTACATCCCCGTTATTTCTCCAACATCATTCCTGCCGCCGTCAGATCAAGTCACATTGAATAAGACAGTGATCACCATGTATACACCAAAGACCCGCCTATTCACTTTCCTTTTGGTTTCCATGGCCTGGGCTGCCCCTCTAGAGCAACTTGGTGAGGGCAAGCACTCAAGCCTCTACGAAAGATCGATTTCCACCGCTGTAGACAGTTCAGAATTTCCGGTACTCATGGTAAGTGAGGAGCTTGAACTCCTGTTGACCGAAATACCCTGCCGAGTGAATGAACCATTACGCCTCTCCCACAACAGAGACGAGATTTATTCAAACGTGACGAACACACTGATCCCCCTCCCGAAAAACCGAAAGGAAAAGAGTCGGATCCCGACAAACCGAAAGGCAAAGGATCAGAGAGCGATGCAGAAAAAGCCAAAAAGTTCAAGGAAGTTAAGAAGGCGTACAAAAAATTTAACGAGGCTTTCAAGAAACTCAAACAAGAAAAAGTTGCCCTTGACAAGGCTTTTAAGGGTGTAGGTTGACCAGATCCCTCGAACCGATTTCTCCATTGCTTCACTGAACGTTAACCTTGCTCACGTTTTTGACTCTTTCAACACACAGCAGTCCGATTCCAAGCCCGGCAAGACGACCACTTCTTCTACCAGTGACGCCACCAGCTCAAAGACCGACGTCCTCTCTCTCGGTACTGATCCTCTCAAATCCACGGGAGAGCTAACCGACGTCCCATCCACTGAAACCGATAAAGGCAAAAAGTCGAAAGATAAAGGCAGCACGGTAGGTAGACCAGGTCCCATGACTCGATTTCTTGATTACTCCACCTATCAGAAACTGATTAACACTTCTTCCTATCATGTCGTTGCGATGGTTCATTCTTCCATGTACAAACCAGTCTAATGCCGGAGCCGGCGGAGTGACCACCAATTCCGTCGACAACAACCCCTTCTTGAACGGTACCGAATCCAACACGAATAACAACGATCCCCCGATCACCACTAACTCTGTGGGCAATGATCCCGTGCCAAAAACTGATAAGCCAAAACCCGACTCCAAGAAAACTGGCAAAGATAAGCCAGACAAGAAAGGCACCGGAGCAGACGACCTTGGTGCTGGTGGTGGTAGTGGTGCCAATACTATAGCGGGTGGCGGGGGTAGTGGTGCCGCAACTGTAGCGGGTGGCGGTGGTAGTGGTGCCGCTACTGTAGCGGGTGGCGGAGGTAGTGGTGCCGCAACTGGCGCTGGGGGGGGTGCTGGTGCACCCATCACGACCCTGTGAAGGTATAAAATCCGTAGATAGGTCCCCTCACAGGGATTTGGGCCTGGGTTTAATGCTAGAAAGATTTCGCAACCGTTTGTATGTCATAGAATTCATGGAAATGTAATTGCGTCCTCAGTGATGGACGAATCTAATCCATTGAATCACGTTCAAGGTCCTTTAGAACTTTCTCTCTAAGGGAAACCTTGAGGAGTATGATCTGTTCTGTAAGGCCCGTTTGGATCGCGACCAAAAGCTTGATGCGATCTTCGTAAAGCGCGCCAAACGCCGATCCGAGTGAAATTGGCGCGAGACCAAATTAGCTTGGCGCCTCTTCAAGTTGCTCTCTGGGCCGATTAGTCTGCGACCGTGTGACATTATTTTCACATCAAAAAAAGGAAAATTAGTCTTTTTTTGCCTCATTGTATTGTTTGTCTTGGGGCACATATGCACGCAATAAAACAAATTTTACGTTTTTTTGAAAAGACGCGTTTTTCTTTGCAATAGAATTACAAATAAGCTTCCTTCTTTTAAAAAAGGGGGGAAACATTTAAGGGTTTGACAACAGAGGAGCTGTGATAGGTTGCACATCAAGGTATTTTCTGAAATATTTTTTCGCATGCAAATTTTTGTTTGACCCTTTCTTTAGTGATAGACTCTTCAATTCCGGTCATTATTTGAAAAACCAATTCAGCCCATGGTTTTTTCCTCTTTCAAAAAACATAATATTTATTTGAATGAAAAGAATATTTCATGGGATTGGGGGAAGGGAAGTAGGGATTGAGGAACTCAACAGGAATTGATTTTGGTTTTTGAAAATCCACTTGCAATTCTTCAAATCAATCCCCACAATGGATTGGAGTAGTTTCAATGAAGATTATCAAATCTTGAGGGATTCTATATGCAAGGGATGATAGTAATAAACAGAAATATTTGCTACCTATGCTCTTAGCATTGGTACGGTTGATATTGAAGAATTTGTGAAGAGCAAAAGTTTCCTTGGAAATCAATCCAATCAAGGTCACTTGCTTGATATATGGTAACAGGCCAAGGACAGCAGGTGTACCTAATGGAAAAAATTGAGAAACTGGTAGGTAATTCTAGAATAAAAGAACATAAAAGAAATTAAGAAAGAGATAAAGAAATAAATAAATACACTTTAAAGATGAGGGGGCATACCCACTACATCTATAAGAATGGAGACCAAATCTGGATTCATAGAAAAAAATTGACTGTCAATCTATTTTGATCCTGCATAAATTGACATAATTTTACCATTTCTTGAGGTTATAAATCCAATTTGTACAACTAGGGATTTTTTTAACCTGCTTCCAGGTGATATCAAAAAAACTGACAATGTTTCTGATTTCCTGGTTCACTACAAGGGCCTCATACTTGTTCTTGAGGAAATATTGATTCTCCTTGATAATTGAGTTTAATTAGAAATTGATGAAAGTAAAAAATTTGGAAACCATCTATTCAGGGTAATTTGATGTTTTTTTTTTGAGCTTGATCTCAAGGGGTTCTTCCTTAAGTATTTTTTGAAACTGAAAAAAATGCCAAATTTCAAAAATTTCTATTTTGTTAAATCCCCTCATCCAGGATATTTTATCAGATGAGCTAGCAGACCTTGGATTTAATTGTGGAACCTAGTTTCCCATCTTTTTAGCTAATTTGATTTTTTTGATTGTTTTGTTTTTATTCCACTTTATTTTGAGCTTTGAGGAACTGCTCATTTAAATAATTTGAGTGATCAAACCGCTTGATTTTTTTTGGAAAATACCCTTGTTTTCTCTTGAATCCCCAGGATGACGGGAGCAATGATTTCATTTACTTTGGAAACAGTATGTTTTTTGGTGACATTAGGTTCTTTTGCCATCTGCACGCCCCCCCCCCCCAAAAAAAAGAAAAGAAAATACAAAGAAATAGAATACAATAAATAATAATATTTATTTAAAGGCATATTAATACTTATGTAAAAAACTAATAATTTATATGTAGAAAAATAAAAAAAAGTAATTGAAAACAAAATAATATTTCAAAAAAAATTGAGTTGAGGAAAAAATTGGTTGATAGGAAGTTGAGAGGAGGGAAGATTTTTCATTGAGTTTAAAAAGCCTTGGTTGGTGTCAAAGGGAGCTTGGTCTGGTTTCAAGTTGAAAATCCTGCAGACCAAGTCAAATCAACCATCCTGGATTCAAATTGAAGGACCACTTTAAATACACCAAATTAAACTTTTCCTGAGTCCCAGATGCCCTTTGGAAATCATAAATCAAAGACAGAATTTCATTTAATCACAAAAACTGGGCTTGGAAATGAAACTGTCAACATCCAAGAGAGTGAGGGACAGCCTTCACTGGGTTGAAGGAGAAATCAAATGAGGAAGACTGCACCACAATTAAAAGCAAGGTTTACCATCATAATTCACATTGAATTAATTAAACAGGAAGGTAACAATAATCACCATACTGGAACAAAAAATCCAACTCCAATTTTATTGTAAATAAAAGAAGTGCAAGCACCCATGGAAGACCAATCAATAAATAATAGGCACTAAACTGGAGGTTTACCAATGTTTCATTTGTCTGTGAAATCATTAAAAAGAGCCCAGTTATGGAACCTTTGGGGGAAAATTGATAGAAAAAAGTCACAGAGAACATTGGATGATTAGGTGTCCTATTTGTGCATTTATAGAATCAAATTTTTCTAAATGTAATTTTTTTAAATAATAATAATATTCAAATAATTTTCTTAATATCATATTAAAAGCCTGATATTAATAAGAGAACTTCTGGTAAGACTTAAAAGCAGGGATATTAGGGCTACACAGCCAAATATGTTAAATAAAGTGTATGGATAATTATTAAGACCAAATTTTGGGATCTTCAATAAATCAGAAATGGAAAAGAAAATAGGAAATTACTGTTGAGATTGTAATACCTGTTGAGGAAAAAATAATAATTATAAAAAAATTGATTTCATTACCAATTGAAAGAGAATAAAATTTGAACCATGATGGAAAAAAGAATCAACTCAATATGTTGAGTAAAAATAAAGTTATGAAAGATAAAGTATCTGTGAAATATGTCACAGAAGTATCAACATAGCCCAGTAACCGCAGTACATCATACTAATCAAGAAAAGAAGAGATGGTATGAAATTTATAAATAAAACAATTAAAAGAAAGTCTCATGTATTTAATTCTGAAATTTCCTATACAGATAAGAATAGCAAGGACTATCAGAGCAAATGAACATTTCAATTTCATTTCAATCCTTGTTAAAAAAAAGAAACCAAGTAGAAAAGAATGTTTCATTCCTTTCCCTCTTAGCTTTTACATTGTCATATTGGTGATGGAGATCTTGTCTATAAAATACCCCCTCTACCCAGTTGTATTTCCATCCATTGATTCATTCATTCATTCACATTCATCAAAACTCATTCATTTATCTAATCAATCAAAATATTATAAAACTTATCTACCAACTATCATTGCTATCGCCAATGATTACCAATTCAAGTGCATAAGACTCCTCAAAAGAGGCAGGAATTTTCCTACTTGGGGTCAAAAGATGACAATATATCTCCTATTTAAGAAGCTAATGGAAATTAATTTGAATGGCCCATGACCAACCCCTATCATTAAGATCAAAGAACATATAGAAAAATACATTGAGATAATGGTGCAGCAAATGAGAGGAAAATTATACAAATATGTGGTAAAGTACAAGGCTGAATTCATGCCTTCAAACCTGCCTACTTCAAACCTTTTTTCAAGGAAGGGATGATTCTAGCAATTCTTTTGCTCAATTCATGCAGTTCTTTGAAGAGAGGCATGAATTTGTATTTTTTTTAAATTTAAACTTTTCTTTCAAGAAATTTATGAATAAAAAGTATATTTGATAAAGTCCTGTGTTAAATTTGCAACCCTAAACAACCCATTCAAGGCCCATCTGAGTTGTGAACAGCTTTTTGGAACCCATCTGAGGCATGAAAGGCTGTTAAAAACCCAGATGGGTTGCAAAACATACCACACAACCTGTTTCAAGTTGTGGCATGCCAATTTCAAATTTCTATTTTTATTTATCTATTTTCTTTATGGGTGATGTTAAATTCACGGCTCCAACTGTGTGGTAGTCGTGTAGGGCCCTACACGGCTCAAATGAGCCGTGGGGGCCCATAGACAACTTACTTGTCTTTTTTTTGGTGTTTTTACTTTAGGGCTTGTCAAGTAACTTGTCTTTTTTGTGGGTGTTTTTAGTTTAGGGCTAGTCAAGTTACTTGTGTTTTTTGGGTCTTTCTAATTTAGGGCTAGTCCATTGGATAGTACCAGTTTTTTTTTCTTATTTATTTAGTTATTTATTTTGTTTTTCTTAACCAAAAAATGAACATTCTGTGATTTTTTGGTTGATTTCTGTTTTTTTGGAAGCTTTATTTAGTTTATGGGTTATGTTGGTACCCTTTCATTCCTTTTTTTTGGCTTATCGCAGTCTGGTGGTGTGTGGAATTGCATACACCGGAAGACCAGGTGTCATAACCAAATTGACTCAGTCTCCTCAGGCTTACTCAGCCCTCAGCCAACCTCAGCCCAGCTCAATCACACTCCACTACTGAACATCCTGAAGTATCCCCCTGAATATCCTGCAGCCTTTAGGTAATCTCCCAGGCACACCCTCTACCTCTCTATGGCTTGGTGCATCCTCATCTCTCCTTCAAACTCTATCTAGAATGAGAATTACATACAGTAAAACCATACTACATACTCCTGGATAGACAACCCATACTCCAGCTCAGTACATGACCTTCCTGGAAAGGCCCATTACTCAACCTGTCAATCTGCAACCTTCAACCCAATTGGTCCACATGTAATGCCATGGACCTCCCAACCCAGCACCAGTCATCCAATCCTCAAAGCCTCCTCTCAGCTCTCACATATACTGGCCACTCCTCTCCCCTTGGACTAATTCACCCAAGGAATTAGTATACTACTTCTTATTGGTTAGCCCCTCATCCAATAGGTGTCATCTCAGCACAAGAAAACCAACCAGCCTACCTTACTCACTTCACCTATCCCTCTGGTGTTACTCTTACAGGATTCCCTCATCACAATCCTTCAGAGCCTTACTCCTGGATTCATCTCCTCATCATTGTCCTTACTCTACATCCCCTCTTCATTTGCAATCAATCCCTTATCTCTATCCTGAGTTCTGTGAGCATTAGTGCCTGTGCCCTCAGCCCCTTGCACGCCAGGGGCAGTTGTGACATTATACTAATTCCTTCCCCTCAATTACTACCCACCTCTATATCCCAATAGAATCATTTCATCTCCTGGATAACACTACCTACGATATTTGTGGGCGTGCGTGGTATAGAGCTAAACAGTGTGTGGCCTCCACGTTTCCAAAGGTACACCCTGCGGAATTTATCTGCCTCAACCCCTCTCCTGGAATTGGCCCTCAATCAACACTTCGACTTTGACCTTTGACTTCAACCTTTGACTTTGACACTTCAACTTTGACCTTTGACTTTGACCTTTGACTTCGACACTTCGACTTTGACCTTCAACTTCAACCTTTGACTTCGACACTTTGACTTTGACACTTTGACTTTGACCTTTGACTTCAACACTTTGACTTTGACCTTTGACTTCAATGGGTTTGACTTTGACTTCGAAAGAGGCGCCGGGACTGCGACGGAACCTTGTACAAGTTCAAGACATATTTTCTGCGGCCAAATTTTCTCTCTCATTTTCTCCAGGTATTTTTCTTGGGTCACTCTCCTACGGCATACTTGGAAAACATGCCTCCTCAACGTGCACAACCTTCCATCATCACCAGTCCACCTCTTACCAGGGCCGCCTGAGGACGTGGTTCTACCATAGAAATACAAGACCACAATCAATCTACTCCTCAAGCCTGTGGATGAGGGAGGACCTTTTCCAACCTCCCTGCACCAGCTTCCAACACCATGGACACTGGTATCCTTCCTCCAGCTCCTCCAAGAGCTTCTCTGTCCCCTGCTCCTCCTGTCGTCAGACCATTTATTAATTGAGTGATTGGTCAATATCCCCAAGCAGGTTATGCATTGGACTCCCCATTGTACAATCCCAGTCTAATCCCTCTCCCTGAGGATGTGGAAGAGGAGGAAGAAAGCAAGGACTCAGGTTTTGACTTGAGGATCCTTAGCAATCTTAACTCACCAACCTCTGGACCTCAGGAAGAAGCCTCCAAACCTTCCGCTTCAACTGCAACCCCAGCTCCTCCAGTTCAACCTCCTCAACCTACAACTGTGGATCCTACTCTCCTAGCCTTGCTTCAAACCATGACTTCAGAAGTGGCCAAACTCTCTCAACCCCCAACAACTAGTACCTCCTACTCAGGAACCTTCAAAGCCCCATCAATGAATCCGCCAGAAAAATTTGAAGGCAATAACCCTACCAAGCTCAGGCCCTTCCTACAAGCTTGTGAACTCATCTTTGCAAACGACAAAGGGACCTTCCGTGTGGATTGAAGTAAAGTTCTGTTTGCTGTCTCCTACCTCACTGGGAACGCAAACTGGTGGATTCAACCCTACTTGGCCCATCTCACCAATCAAGAGCCCTCATTCCTACTCAACTCCTGGCAACACTTCACAGAAAAAATTCATACTCTCTTTGGCAATTGTCTGGAAACGGCCAAAGCAGAGAAGGAACTTGCAAACTTGAAGATGAAGGACTCTGGATATGCATCGACCCAAATCACAGAATTTTGTTCCCTTATGACAAAAGTTTCTGGATGGGGGGATAGAGCCTTCTACTTCCATTTTTGCCAAAGCCTCCCTGCCTGACTTCTGGATCAATTAGCCGGCTATGATGGTTCTGTAGACACCCTTCAAGAACTTATGGATGTAGTGTTGGACTAAAATACCAGGTACCACAAATGAGTCAAGGAGAAGTCCTCCCATCCAAGCCACTCTAAACAGCAAAATTCCTCTCAATCCCAAGCCAATTCTTCCCAGTCTGCCAAGGGCAAGGGTAAGGCCAAGAAGAAAGACAAATCAGCAAAGAAACAATCCTCTCAGACCAAGCCCACCTTGGACCTAGGTCCTGATGGCAAGCTCAAGGCTGAAGAAAAGGCAAGAAGGGAGAAGGAGGGACTGTGTATGTATTGTGCAGGGAAGCACAAGACAGAAAACTGCAAAAAGAAGCCTGCCTCCAATACCAACTCCTCCTCCACCCCCAAGCCAAAAAACAATTAGGTGGTTTTCCTGCTGTACTCCAGGATTATAACCCTACTGACATTAGGGTACAAAAGATACAAAAAGACTGCTCTGACCCACTTTCCAAAGGCTTACGTTTTATTCTCTTTCACTAGGACTTGAGTTATATTGTTTTGATTGATTCAGGTGCTACTCAATCTGTAATGGCTGACACCATGGTTCTAAAGTTTTCATTGCAGCCCATACCTCTGGGCAAACCTATTCCTCTTTTCAATTTTAGTCCAAATGAGTCACCCTCTCAACTAATCTCCCACAAGGCAACTTGGGTGGTCTCTCTTCCTTCTTTTCCTAGCTTTGAATGGGAATTCCTCCTTGTTGACGCACCATTCTCAGAAGACCTCATCCTGGGGATCAACTTTCTTCACCACTGGAATCCTGAAGTAGACTGGAGAATGGGGCTGATCACCCCAAGACACCAGCCCGCTGACAATTTTTCTTCCCAATCCGTTGAACTCAACATGGCCAACCTACCTTCAAATGGTTCCGCTTGCACTCTGCCTCTGGCACTGCAGTCCATTGCACTCCCCTTCACTTCAGAACCCTTGCATCCTCAACACCCCATCCAATTTCCATCGAGTTCAACGATTTCCCACCTTGCTTGGATATTCATTGATCCCCTGACCATTCCTCTGGAGGAGGAACCTGGGGATTCATCCTTGCATACCATGCAATTGGTCACCTCTTCTAAAATTTCTGTTACTCCCCATAAGAACGCTTCAGCTGACTGGGACGAGTTTGACATTGACAAAGACCCTGAAGAAATAGAAACTGTGTTGGAGAAAGTTCCTGCTGATTACCATTCTTTCCTAGATGTTTTCTCCAAGGTTAAAGCAGATCAACTTCCTCCTCACTGCGCTTACAATCACCACATCAAACTGGAAGGCCCACTCGCTCCAGTTGGGCCCATCTATTCACTATCCCAAGGTGAAAATGCAACCCTGCAGGCCTACATAGCAGAGAATGTAGAGAAAGGTTTCATCCGCTCCAGCACTTCAAGCACTGGGGCACCTGTTCTTTTTGTTAAAAAGAAGGATGGGAGTTTGCGGTTGTGTGTTGACTACCGCAAGCTTAACGCTGTCACCAGGAAAAACCATTACCCTCTTCCTCCAATGACTTTCTTACTGACTGTCTTCTCAGGTTCTTCCATCTTCACCAAAATTGACCTCAGAGGTGCCTACAATCTATTGCACATCAAGGAAGGAGACAAACACCTAACAGCATTCAGATCCCAGTTTGGAAGCTATGAATACCTGGTCATGCCCTTTGGGCTGACCAATGCACCAGCTTCTTTCCAAAATCTTATAAATGACATCCTTGCTGATCTCCTCACAATTTATGTGGTGGTTTACCTTGATGATATCCTGATTTTCTCAAGAAACTTACAGGAACACATCCCTCAGGTGTGTGAAGTACTTACCAGACTCAGAAAACACAAGTTATATGCAAAAGCCTCCAAGTGCGACTTCCATGCACCCTCTGTGGACCATTTGGGCTACATGGTCTCAGGGGATGGGATCTTTATGGACAACAACAAATTCAAGACCATCCTTACCTGGCCCACTCCTACAAAAAGAAAGGCTTTACAATCTTTCCTTGGGTTTGCTAACTTCTATTTCAGGTTCATAAAGAACTACGCCAAACAGGTCTCTCACCTCACCTCTATTGCTGGAAAAAGCTCCCCTTTCAACCTCACTCCTGAAGCCTTGCAACAATTTGAAAACATCAAGCAAGCTTTTACCCAAGCTCCAGTCCTTTGCCATTTTGATCACCTTCTGAGAACCTATGTTGAGACTGATGCCAGTGACTATGCCCTGGGAGCGGTCCTACACCAGGTTACTGCTGATAACACTAAACAACCTATTGCCTTTTACAGCAGAAAAATGTCCAGTGCTGAACTCAACTATGAAATCCATTACAAAGAGCTCCTTGCAATTGTTTTTGACCTCCAGCAATGGAGGTCCTACCTCTTGAGCGTTACTGACCCTTTTGAAGTGCTAACTGATCATTCCTCTTTGAAGTATTTTATTTCTTCCAAGGTCCTTACTAGAAGACAAGCCTGTTGGGCAGAATTCCTCTCTGAATTCAATTTTCTGATCACTTACAGGCCTGGAAAACTCTCAACCATCCCAGATATCCTGTCACGTTGGGACGACGTGTATCCAGCGGGGGGAACGCCATATTCTGAAAAGAACCCTGGAAATTTTTAAAAGCTTCTGAAACAAAATGAAGTTGAAGCCTCTAAACTCTTTTTTATTTCTGCTAATAAACTTGAAAATCAACTGAGTGAATTGACTTCTGGTCAACAAGCTGACAAGTTATTTCAGGGAATCATTAAAAGATTGAATAAGAATGAAGAAGTAACTGATTACTCCTTAGACCCCTTTAGTGGCTTACTCCTGTTCCAGGGTAAAGTGGTCATACCTGACCAAGCTAAACATCTTAAACAAAAAATACTCTATCAAAGACATGATTCTCCTCTTGCAGGTCACCCTGGCCAACAGAAGACTCTCAACCTCATCAAGAGATCCTTCTCCTGGAATGGAATTTCAAAGGATTTCAAGAACTACGTTTCAGCCTGCCACCTTTGCAACAGGAACAAGGCAAGGCATGAAAAGAAACTAGGACTTCTCAAAACTCTTCCAATCCCTGATGGCCCTTGGACCTCTCTTTCTATGGACTTCATCTCTCAACTCCCTCTCTCCAATGGATTTGATTCTATCCTTGTTGTGGTGGACCGTTTCTCTAAGATGGCCCTCTTCATTAAAACAACTGGTACACTGACTGCAGTAGAAATTGCTAACCTTTTCATCAGTCATGTCTTCTCCAAAAATGGCCTACCTGCTGACATCATAAGTGACCAAGGCTCCCTATTCATCTCTTCTTTCTGGAAAACACTTTGTGAAAAATTACAGATACAAAGGAATCTCTCCACAGCCTACCACCCTGAAACAGATGGTCAAACTGAAAGAGTCAACCAAGTACTAGAACAATACCTCAGAATTTATATCAGTTACCATCAGGACGACTGGGATACGTGGCTCCCCTTGGCAGAATTCTCTTACAACAACAGTGTCCACACTTCTACCCAGCAATCACCCTTCCTTACCCTCTATGGAAGGCACCCAAGTTTTGACTTCCTGCATGTGTTGGACAACCAACCTTCCAGTCACTACCTGGACCAGATTCAGAAGAACCAGATTCAATTAAAGAAAGAATTAAAAGAGTCTATGGATAAGTATAAGTACTATGCTGACCATAATAGAAAAGACATTCCAAAAGGTATTGCTCCTGGCAATAAAGTTTGGTTATCTGCAAAGAATATCAATACTAACAGACCTTCCAAGAAGCTCTCTGAGCGTTTGTTGGGTCCTTTTCTCATTATTGAATGTATAGGATCTCATGCTTTCAAACTCCAACTCCCTGATCAATGGTCTTCCATCCACCCCGTTTTCCACGCTTCCCTTCTCAGACCCTACTCCGCAGACCCAGACTCTCCTAACCATCATCCACCCCCAGAACCAGTGGAGATTGATGGCCAGGAAGAGTGGGAAGTGTCTCAGATCCTGGACTCCAAGATTAGACGTGGAAAACTCCTCTATTTAGTTGAATGGAAAGGTTTTTTAGAAGACTCTGAAAGAACCTCATGGGAACCAGTAGCCAATCTCACCAACTGTTCAGCCCTCCTCCACGACTTCCACGCACTCTATCCTTCCAAACCCAAACCCTCATAATCGCCATTCTGGTTCCCTAATCAACTCCATCCTTTTCCTTGTGCTTTCTCCATAATTAAAAAAAAATTCACTCCCACTCTCCCAAAACAATAAACCAAACCAAACCTATCTCCATTTCATCCATCTACATCCAGAAAAGTAAAAGAAAACAAAAAAATTTTCTATCTACCACTCCCTTTCAATCTTATCAATCAAATCAGTAATTTTAGCTACCCAAACACTAGCCAATTTTATCTTCCTTCCCTCATATTCCTCCTTATCTTTAGCAGTAGCTCCCAACTCATATGTTACACCAGAAAAAGATAAAAAATCCTCTAGCTCTGCCAACACTTCCTTTTTTGCCTCCTTCTTCTCCTTCTTCTTCTCCACTTCTTCCCCATTATTCAAACTCCACCCAAAAATGGCATTGCTCCTGGAATCCTTTGAAAACCTCCCAAGGCGCCTTTCAATCTCCTTCAAGTCCCCCACTGGATCATCTTCAATAGCATCCATGGGTCCAACTACTTTTCCTCCAGAGCAAGCATAAAAACCAATATCCCCCTGGGTCACTTTCCTATATCCACCTATCACTCCATCCTCAGCCAGTAACCTCCCAACCAACTCTCCAACAGACTGAGGGCCGGGGGAATCATCCTCCAATTCTATAACTTCCTTACCCTTTCCCTTTCCCTGCTCCACTCCACCTCCTTCCCTTTCCATGTTATCTGTTTCCTCTTCTTCTTCCTCTTCTTTGCCCTCTTCTTCTTCCTCTCCTTCTTCCTCTTCCTCTTCTTCATCATTGTCAGGCTCTCCAGGAGGATCTTCATCCTTGTCCTCCTCTTGCCCTGCTTCAACACCCTCCTTGACTTTGACTTCGACGGGTTTGACTTTGACTTCAATGGAGGCGGCGGCGGCATTCCCAGCGGTTCAAACCACTTTCAAACTTCAAGCTTTGACGTCTCTTCGACGCTTCGACGCCTCTTCCATCCCCTCTCTGCTACCTCGCCCATGCTTCAACTGGATTACCACTGCTTTGACCGCCCTTCTACGTGGCTCATTCACCTCAACCACCTTGCGTCAAACTTTGACGGGTTTGACCCCGGACCTTCAAACCTCGGCCGCTTTGACCTTCAACCGTCAAACTTTGATGGCACTGACCTTCAATTGTCAAACTTCGATGGATTTGATTTGGCCTTTTCAAACTTTGATTGGTTTGACCACCTTTTGGCTTGCTTCAACGGCTTTGACGGTGGTTCGACCGTCTTCAACTGGGTTGGCCTGGCTTTGACAAAGGTTCGATTGACCCCCTACGCACTCGGAATCCGCGATCAAACTAATCAAAGATGAATAAGGGGTCCCCCAACGCACGTCCATCGCGTTCGAACTGGTTGCTCCCTTCTTCGACGTACCATCCAACGCCAGCTGTCCTTTCCTCCTCAATTGCGTTTGGCACTTCTCCAGTCTTTTCATCTTCTCCTTCAGCGCCTCCACTACAATAGTAAGATCACGGGCTGGAGTCAGCCTATCTAAACAACAACAAAAAAAAAACACTCACCGTCTGAAGCCCCTACCCTACTCTCCATGCCTAGCGACACGCTTGAATTGTCTGGCGCCTCCTTCACTTTGAAGTTGGGGCACAACTTGTCCTTCACCCAAACAACAGGTCCTAGTACCTTCCTTCTGGCGTTGTGAGTTCCAGAACAGGGCCTTTTGTATTGTTGAAAATACTCACACTTCCCAGACTTGGGAGTGATGCTGGTGATGCAAATCTTGTCAGTCTCTGCACACCTGGAACAAGGAGGAAAATACTGGTTGACAGGGTGATAGCCGTTGGTGATTTCCATACTGAATGAGGGGGTGGAAGATCTACTGTAAGGGGAAAGGGATGGACAGGTATCAGGTGGCAATGGTGATGGATATGGTGGGGGAAAAGATATTTAAGTCATCTTGAAGATCTCAAACTACTCTCACCTCTTCTTATGGGTATCAGGAGCTACCCCTTCCTCTTCTGGGGGGTTACTGTCATAACCAAATGGACTCAGTCTCCTCAGGCTTACTCAGCCCTCAGCCAACCTCAGCCCAGCTCAATCACACTCCACTACTGAACATCCTGAAGTATCCCCCTGCATATCCTTCAGCCTTTAGGTAATCTCCCAGGCACACCCTCTACCTCTCTATGGCTTGGTGCATCCTCATCTCTCCTTCAAACTCTATCTAGCATGAGAAGTACATACAGTAAAACCATAGTACATACTCCTGGCTGGACAACCCATACTCTAGCTCAGTACATGACCTTCCTGGACAGGCCCATTAATCAACCTGTCAATCTGCAACCTTCAACCCAATTGGTCCACATGTAATGCCATGGACCTCCCAACCTAGCACCAGTCATCCAATCCTCAAAGCCTCCTCTCAGCTGTCACATATACTGGCCACTCCTCTCCCCTTGGACTAATTCACCCAAGGAATTAGTATACTACTTCTTATTGGTTAGCCCCTCATCCAATAGGTGTCATCTCAGCACAAGAAAACCAACCAGCCTGCCTTACTCACTTCACCTATCCCTCTGGTGTTACTCTTACAGGATTCCCTCATCACAATCCTTCAGAGCCTTACTCCTGGATTTATCTCCTCATCATTGTCCTTACTCTACATCCCCTCTTCATTTGCAATCAATCCCTTATCTCTATCCTGAGTTCTGTGAGCAGTAGTGCCTGTGCCCTCAGCCCCTTGCACGCCAGGGGCAGTTGTGACACCAGGCTGGGTTGGATGCTGTGGTGACCAATCCGGGACACTATGGAAAAAAAAAAAAAATATATATATATTTTATTTTTTTTCAGTTGTACCCCTATGGGTACCTTCAACTCCTTGATTCTAGTCCTGGTCTCCATCTCATTCTTGTTCTTCTCTACTCCTAGGCTGAAGATCTGGGGGAGCCGATCGAGGTTCCTGCCAGATGACTGGAGGATGATGATCAGTAGTACCCTAGCTTGTTCGTCCACCCACTTGTCTTGGGAACTCGAGATCGATCGATCGATCGAGTTCCGAGTCAAAGAATCAAGAATGAAGGAAGAAGATCTTGTTGATTGATGGATGGATTTTTTATCATGAGCGAGCACTCTAGAGCTAATTAGCTAGAAGCGAACTGCTGACTCACTCACTGACTGAGATCGAATCCCCACTCCGAGTTGGTGTCAAAGCGCCTTCCTCCTCCTTCTTCTCAATCCAATCCCACTCATCCTCCTCTTCTTCCTCTGGTTCACTCTCTAACCGTTCTTGATCATCATTGATCATGGCTGGTGTGACTCCCGATAAACGATTGACTGCTTATACTGACATCTTCGGTCATCATCATCCACCACCACCATCAACTCATTCTTCACATCCTCATCGTCAAATGACTAGTCTCAATACTCTCACTCATCCTCCTCCCATCTAGATCTCCCATCCTCTTCATCCCCGGTAATGCTGGCTCCTATCGTCAGCTCAGATCCCTGGCCTCCCTCACCACGACCACCTACTTTTGATCCCCTCAATCTCCTCATCCTCACTCACCTTCACCCCCTTCGAGTCATCCACCCTAGCCCTCCTCGCCCATCATCCAATCCAACCAACAACCGCGAGCGACCGCTCGCGGCCGTCGGAACCTTCACCCCGTTGTCGCCGCCAATCGGGCGACAACAGCCGTTGTTGACACCCGCGACCACTGTCGCGGGTGTCCATCTGGTTGCCCGCGGTCATTATTGACGCGGGCGACATTTCTTTTTTTCCCTCATGTCATCCTTTTTTTTTTTTTATGTTTTCATTTTCCCGCACCTATTTGTAGTATCACTTGTACATAGTATACAGGGCCTCATGTCTATAAAAGGAGGGGCTCTCCCCTGCCTTTTGGCCCAGCATCAGAGGATCCCAGCATCCTATCAGACCATCATCAGTAATCAACTTATCTGTGGGCATCCTTCCCCACCTATCTGAGCCATTTATCCGGGTATATCCATGATTGCCCCCTTGATCCTTTGAGCCTCCATACTCAAACTCTGTCCTTTGTGACTTTGATCCCTATCACCAACCAATAGCCTTGCTGGTTGAAGAAGAATTCCTGTCTGTCTGAATTCTTGAGTTTGTTATACCACTCTGATCCCTTTTTTTGACCATACTGGTCTTGATCTCTCCTTGATCATCTTTCTGGAGCCAATCACGTTTGATTGAAGAGGTTTTATTAAGCTTAAAACCTGGAGTGTTATACCTCCCTTCTTCTTTAAGGTTGAATTTCGCCACGCTATTCTTGAGTCCCTTGAGAAGTGTTGGGATATTCTTGCTCAAATTTGTTATTGATTTGCTTCTAGAGCTTCATAAACAAATTGCTTTTGTTTGTTCAGCCTCCCACAGTTATCTGGTACCCTTCAAGCGCTTGATTGCGGAGAGTTGGGCAGGTTCATTGAGAACCTGGAGGTTGGTTGGGATTGAGTTGATCTTTCCTAATCAGCTGCTGACGACCAGAGTTATTAGCTTGTGGGCGTTGTTACTTACAACTGCCTTGTTATATTGAACTCTGAACAAACCTTGACTTATTTGTTCAAGTCTTTACCTGCACCATCTTGCCTCAGATAGTGCTGTTTCCATCGCTACCAACAACTCTTATCCTCTTCCCTTACTTTGATTTCTCATCCATAAGGTTCTGGACCTTGATTCCGGTTACATTTAAATATTATTGTAACTCCTAGGAGGGCAGCCTAAACAGCACCTTTCCCCTCCACAGAACTGCCACGGCTTAGCACCGTTTGGAGTCTTACAACGCGCGACTCTTTGAGCCGTGGGGGGTTGTACACGGCTTGGATTGGACCTTGTGGCATGCCACATGGCCCCTTTTGAACTGTGTGCACAGCTCAATGAGCCGTGAATTTAACATTTTCCTTTATTTATTCATATTTTTTGGTCATTTTTTTTCTCATGCATCCAACCCTTTATTTCACACATTTTGACGTTGGCATGCAGTTGCGCCCCTTTGGTATTTCACACAAAAATACTTCATTTCATGCAATATTCAAGAAATAAATTTCTTGAATTCTGACTGCGCAGCCCCCTAGCAGGGGCTCTTAAACCCTAACCAAAATATTTGGAAATTTTGGAGCCATTAGAACCCCTTAAAAAATGCAATCAAAAAATGAAAAAATTCTGTAAAAACAAATTATTGCATGGGTTTTTGGATCATAATTTTGGAGATTTTTATTTTTATTTTTTGTTTTTATTTCAGCTGCCATAAATTTTAAAACTTTTAAAGAGTCTTCTAATATTTTTTTCACATTTTTTGGATGCATCCTTTCACCTTAAAAAATTCCTTCAAAAAACACAAAAAATCAAAAAAATCATATTTCTCTTTGGACATTTGAATACTTTTATTCTCCTTTTTATTTAATTTTTTTGGGTAATTCAAGCTATTAAAAAGTTAAAAAGACATTCAAAAAGCATCAAAAAAATTTTCTCCGGTTTTTTGGAGGTATTATTTTACCTTAAAAAATTTCTTCAAAAAAACAAAAAAATCAAAAAAATCAATTTTCTCATTTGACTTTTGGATCCTTATGTTTGCCATTCTGACTTTTTTTTTTGGTTTTTCAAGCTTTGAGAATTGTAAAACAACTATTCAAGAGTTTTTTAATTTTTTTTCAGGATTTTTGGATTTCATTTTTGACCCTTAAAAATTCCATCAAAAAACAAAAAAAATCAAAAAATTCAAAAAATTCACTTTGCTTGCTGGATTTTTGGATCCTTTTTTTGGCCTATCTAATTTTTTTTTTTGGTTTATTAAAGCTTTCAGGATGTTGAAAGTTTTTTTTTTAAAAAAAAAAAAAAAAAAAAAAAAAAATTCATTAATAGTTTTTGAAGATCATCTGCATTCTTGCATACACATTAAAAGCTTCATTCAAAAAATTAAAAATAAAGAACACATATGGATACAAATATTAAAATTTGTTCAACTATAATTGGTTTTGTTTTTCTACTTGATTTTTTTGGAGGTAAAAAAAACTCTTTACCAAGATCCAAATTTCTCTGAACAATGGTTTTCCATGATTTGGAATCCTTTTTCACAAAGATTTTCAAAATTAGATCTAACCTGGGAGCTGGCCAATTATCAGACTTGAAATTGAATGAGACTATATGTTTGGGTTCTTCTAAAAGAATGAACCAAATAGGAGAAGGTTTGTTGTTTGGAGTGGGAGGGGAATACAGAGGAAGATAAGTGCAGGCATTCAAGAAGAAAACAGAACCACTGGAAACTTATATGTTTCAGCAAAAAGGAAACCATGGAATGAAAATTTGATCCACATATTTATGGAAGCTGGGCCATAAAGGTGGTTCAGTTGCTTTCTTGCTTCTTGGAAATTTTCCCCCCAGATATCACACCACAATCTTGTGTCCTTGAAGATTGGGTTTGAATCAAGCTCTTTCACCATTTCTTTGCTGACTTCAATCCACTCTCCTGGGATCCTTCCCAAGAAAATAGCTGCTGCTCTAAAGCCACAGTTCCCATCCCCTATGAAATCTTGAACATGGGAGGTATGTGGAATGGCTGTTTTTGGGGAAATTGAATCTTGGTATTGGAACTAAAGCTAAAATCCTAATTTTTTATAAAAGAAAATATGGACTAAAGATAATACTGACTTCTTCAATTGATACTTGGTCAAATATTCCAGGAGAAGAATAAGATAATGTGCAGGAAAACTAGAGGAAAAACCAAAAATAAATGAGACAAAATTTGAAAAATGAGAAAATACAAAATGTACTCACTTTCTCACTGATTTTTGGGGCTACTAATACCTTCCCGCCAAGAGGATGGTAAGCAGCATCACCATCTTCATTGGATATCTTTAGTCTCTTGATTCTTCTGCAAGGATTTTATTCAGGAGAAGCAACTTGCTTATTTACAATGGTTCCAGACCTCTGATAAAGGTTTGAATGGAAAAATTAATGAAAAATAATATCCAACAAATTAGCCAAAAATAAAAGAAAATGAAAGCTCACCATCTTAATTACATCCGCATCTGGCAGCTCTTTATCTGATGAATCTTTTCCTTCATCCAAATCTGGAACCTCTTCACCTTCTGAATATTCCTCTTCAGTCAGCAATTCAATCTATGTTAAAAAAATGAGAAGGACTCATCAAAAAAAACACCATTGCAGAAAAAATAGGTATAGTTCTAAAATTACCTCTTCCTCTGATTCCTCCTTCTTTTTCCCTTCCCCTTCCATTGGATGGCCTTGAACCTTCTTAAAACCTGAACACATAAGAAAAAAAAATTAATTATGAATTGTGATATATTTTTTTGTCCAAAAAATTGGTGACTGACCTTCAAATTTGCTATGAATTTCTTCTTTGGTCTTCTTCTCCTCTTGGATTCTTCTAAATATTTGAAACAAGATGGATCTCTTTTGTTTGGGGACTGAGAGATCTTCTTGAACTTATTGGCTTCTCCTTTGGGTCTTCCTCTTACTTTGGATCTTTGAGTGGAATTTGGCTCTTCAATCAGGGTAAGTTGATATCTTTCACTGTACAGCTTCATATTTTCACCAAGATAATATAGCTGTTCTCCAGGTGGCAAGTTGCTGAATTCTTCAAACAGTTTAGTTAAACATAGGTTATCATTAGTTTCTTTGGTTGGAACTCCAGTTTTTGCTAAATCTTCAGTTGATTCAGGGCAGGGTTCACAGTTAACTGGAGAAAGGAAAATCAAAATCAATCAGGCCTTTATTCATTTGAGCTTGAATCCCCCCAAAAAAGAGAAAAAACTACTGAGATGGGAGCTTTGAAATGCCATTGAGGATGAGAATCATCAATTTGGAACATTTTACCCTTTCTGATGGCCATTTTGACTTTGTGAGCACATGGTATACCCATGTAAGAAGAGTAATCACAGTTTTTGCAATTGGTGGAAGAATCAGGAACTTGATGAGATGAATGAATAGTTTTGAGGGCAAAGTGGCTGATCTTTCCAGAAAGATGATCCACACAGTGAGTCAAACCAATGAGATGCTTGAATTATTTCTGAGAGGCTTCAATGTTGCTCTCACAGGTTTGGATGGTGATGGAACTGTAACTTTTTTGAACTACATTATAGAAAGAGCCAATAGAAGAATTGATGAATCTTTAAATGTAGGAGTGAGAACCTTCTATAATTGATTTACTTGAGTTTCCAAAGTGAAATTATTTGTTTTCCAAATAGGAAACAAATTTTCTTTTTAGAGGAATCCAGTTTTCAAGAAGGTAGTCAGAAGTGGGATGATTCCAGAACAGAGAAAGTTTTGTGAACTTTTTGTGATAGCTTGATTCAGATTTTAAATAGACCAAATGATGTCATTGTTTCTGGAATACTTTCCATTCATCTTCAGATTTAAAGTGCTTCCTGAAATGAGTTTGAATATTCTTGAAAATGTGCCAGACACAGAGAAGATGATGAGAGGAAGGGAAAACTGATTCAATTGAGCTAATAAGTTCTTTTTCATTGTCTGTCACAATCACACTAGGTTCTTTATCTTCAAATATTTCCTGAAGTTGAGTCAGGGCCAAATCATAGTTCTGTTTTTCTCTTGAGATAAGAAACAGAATGAAACTGAGAAGCTTCTAGCAGAATTTTTTATCTCAAGAATATGAAGAAGGGGATTTCCAAAGTTTTTAGTTTTCTATGTACAGTCAATTGTAATGAGAGTAGGGAAAATGTTGAGAAGTTTCATGGAATCAGGGTGTGAAATAAATAATGAAGTAATTTGACCATCCAAATTTTCATTTTTTAGTAAAAAGAAGAATTCCTGAGTTCCAGTATGGGTGATTCCACAGGACTTTTGCAATCAAGGGCTTTTTTTTGTATTTGGGATCTTTTGTTGTAAATTGTAGGGAGATTTGTATGGATAGGTGATGATTAGTTTTTTATAAGAGAGTTGACAATTTTTAAAGGGGGAACTCCTGCTTTGGATAAATTTTCAACCACCTCCTTTTGCTCCCCTTGAATTCTTCTGTGGATGGGATGAGTGGAATAATCAATAATGGGAGGTTTGTTGAATCAAAAAAGGGGGGAAATATTTGCAGATGTTAATGGAAGTAGAAAGAGACCCTGACAGGATGTAGAAATGAACAACAGGCTTAAGAGAACATGACAGGAGATGAGGAAGACACGGAAACACAACCTCAGATATTTTCACTGTGGATTAATACTAGTACAAGAGGCAAGGAAAAGGTGAAGCTGGAAGTTTGTTGGCTAGTAGAAAGAGCGTAGACAGAGAAGAAAGTCAGGACTGAGCATTGAGTAGTTTCAGAGGAGCTCTTTCTCACAAAAGAAAGGAAGGACCTGGGGTGGTATTTTGAATTCAATTTTAGAGTTGATTGAGATACAAGACCATGCGTTGAGATGGCTGATTAGAGTTGGAGAAGTAGCCGGCTGAATAGTTGGGAAGTAGAGAATAGCAAAGTGAAAGGAAAAAGGGAAGAAGGAAGTGAAGAAAAAGACGTACAGGATGAGGCAGCGGGAAGGGGAAGTTGAACCGGAGCCGGGTGCAGATGGAAGAGGAGAGAAGACAGATGAGCGCAGATGTGGTGGTGAAAGTTCAAGTGTCAGGGACAGGTTGCTAGAGAATGCGCGGCTGATGGAGGATTTCAGCAAGATTTCAAAAATTTTTGTGCTCTGGAAATTTAAACTTCACCACCAAAACACCCAATCTTTTTGAAAAATTCCCTGATAACCTGAAAGAACAATGGGTTATTCTTGATTTTTTAAATTGCAAGGTATCTTTTCTGGGTTTATATTCCCCAGATTTATCACATTTGTAAGCTTAGGCCTGATTCTTGCCCTTTGATAATCTGGTAGATATGGAATATCCATGGGACTTTGCCCATGATTGGATAGCCTCAACCAGTTCCTCCTTTTGATTATATGATAGCTCAGGAGGAGGGGAAAGAGGAGTGGAATCAAGAGTTTGATTAGATCAATAAGGAGAAAGAGGATTTACATCAATAGTTTTATTAGATGAGATAATGGAGGATGGGCCCGGTGAAACAGTTGAAACTGGTCTGAAAAGTGGGTGCATGTTTTCTTCAGCCATTGGAAAAAGAGATGTTATTCTTTGGAAGTATCTGGAGTTTTAAGTTGTTTTGATGAGTGGTTTGTGGTGTGGTATGAAAAGGTGTGGTGTTGTGAGGTTCCCTGTGGTGTGTTTTTATGTAGTGTGGTGTTGTGTGATGTGGTTTGGAATGGTTTGGAATGGTGTGGTGTGGTGTGGTGTGGTGTGGTGTGGTGTGGTGTGGTGTGGTGTGGTGTGGTGTGGTGTGGTGTGGTGTGGTGTGGTGTGGTGTGGTGTGGTGTGGTGTGGTGTGGTGTGGTGTGGTGTGGTGTGGTGTGGTGTGGTGTGGTGTGGTGTGGTGTGGTGTGGTGTGGTGTGGTGTGGTGTGGTGTGGTGTGGTGTGGTGTGGTGTGGTGTGGTGTGGTGTGGTGTGGTGTGGTGTGGTGTGGTGTGGTGTGGTGTGGTGTGGTGTGGTGTGGTGTGGTGTGGTGTGATGTGGTGTGGTGTGGTGTGGTGTGGTGTGGTGTGGTGTGGTGTGGTGTGGTGTGGTGTGGTGTGGTGTGGTGTGGTGTGGTGTGGTGTGGTGTGGTGTGGTGTGGTGTGGTGTGGTGTGGTGTGGTGTGGTGTGGTGTGGTGTGGTGTGGTGTGGTATGGTATGGTAGTGGGCTGGTGTGGTGGGGGGTGATGGGAGGGTGGAACAGGTCAAGGGGTGGTTCACAAGATAATTGGCGCGCTCCAAGATGGGTGGTGGTCCCAGGAAAAAATGTCCAGTCATATTGAATATATGCATGTGAAGGGCTCAAAGAAGATTGAATTTTTCAAATTGTTAGGTTTTTTGATGGAATTTGTAAAGGTCAAAAATGACATCCAAAAATCTTTAAAAAAAATTCAAAGCTCCTGAATAGTTCTCTTACAATTTTCAAAGCTTGAAACACCAAAAAAAAATAAGTCAAAATGGCAAAAATAAGGATCCAAAAGTCAAATGAGAAAATTGAATTTTTCAAATTGTTTGCTTTTTTGAAGGAATTTTTTAAGGTGAAATAATACATCCAAAAAATCTGAAAAAAATATTTGAATGCTCATGTTATTTGAACTCTTTGATAGCTTGAATCATCCAAAAAAATGAAATAAAAAGTAACATAAAAGCATTCAAATGTCCAAAGAGAAATTTGACTTTTTTGATTTTTTGTGTTTTTGAAGGAATTTTTTAAGGTGAAAGGATACATCCAAAAAACATGAAAAAAAGATATTAGAACACTCCATGAATGTTTTCCAAAAGTTTTGACAGCTAAAATAACCAAAATAAACAAATAAAATAGCCAAAATAAGGATCCAAAACCCATGCAAAAATTTGTTTTTATGGAAATTTTCATTTTGTGATTGCATTTTTGAAGGGGTTGAAATGGCTCCAAAATTACCAAAGATTTTGGTTAGGGGTTTAAATATCCCTGCTACGGGACTGCCAGTCTTAATTCAAAAAAAATGAATTCTTGAAAATTGCGTGAAATAAAGTATTTTTGCGTGAAATACAAAAGGGGTGCAACCGCGCGCAGACATCAAAATGTGTGAAATTAAGCCTTGGATGCATGAGAAAAATAATGCCCTTTATTTATTTATTTATTTATTTATTCATCCATTCATCCATTCACTCATTCATATATTTATTTTTAATTTACTTAATCATTTATTTATTTTATTGATTTATTTTAAATTTACTGATTAACTTTTTTTTTATTTTTTTGTTTTGTTTAAAGCTCATATAGGTTGTGAAAAGATTTCCACGCCTGTTTGCAACCCCTGGTTTGCAAATTTAAGATTCCGCTTTAATAAATTCACACCTTTGGTGTATTTTCCCACCCTGGCAATAAATACAAAGTTCCAGTATAGAAAAAAAAACAAAAATACAGAAATTTAAGGGTTGGAACACCTTTTTAAGGCTCCATTTTGAAACTGGGGTGTAAATTGTGCCACTGCGCCAAAAACAAGTTACACTCTGTATGTCCCAGATGTGAAATACAGGCCTGTTTTCCAAAGTGTATGTGTGCATGTGCATTTGCAATGCACACTGTATCTCTTGGCCCACATTTCTACTGGGGTTGGACATAGAGGGTGAACCCTGTATATTCTTTGGTACAAGTGTTGTTTTGGGCCTCTCCCCAGCCATATAAACAAACAAATACATGTCCGTGGTTGGCAAATGCAGCCTAAGGTTTAAATGGATGAATGGGGTGATTAAAAAAGCCCATTGGGGGTCATTGCATTCATTTTAAAGTTGAAGGTCTCACTGGGGTTAGAAAAAATGCCTTTTAATGTTCATGGAGGAACTTGGGGTGCAAAAAAATACCTTTTCTGGATTTTTTGGGACTATTGAGGATTTTGAAAATAGATGGAACCTTGCGTAGCCACATCAAGGCCACCAGGCCCCTGGTGATCTCTTCCTCTTGTAGAATTTGTTTGATATTTAAATGATGAAAGTTGCTGGATTTCATTTGTCCCTTAAAAATACAATAAATATTGATTTTTTCAAAGGAAAAAATCTTAGTTCAAATTTGAAAAAAAAAACTTGAAATATTAGAAAAATGTGAAAAAATTACTTGATTTACACAAAACTGGAAGATTTTCACTAGAATTTAAATATTTTTGTACAAAAAATAAAGAAAAATGAAGAAATCTTACATATTCCTATTTGATAAAGTGAATTGAAATAGTTTGAATTATTAAAAGAAAAATATTATCAAGTAAAATAATATTCATAAGAAATATAAATAAAAGGTTTATTGCAAGAAAATCCAGGTTTTCTGGTGGAATTTAAATACCTGTGTACCACAAGAAAAAAATAAAAAATGGAAGAAATATTCTAAATAAAAATTTTTTTTGTGAAATTTCCAACACAAATATAATATTGAAAAATGTAAAAATAATGAATTTATTTTTTCTGTTTGAATCAGAATTCATATTTTAAGTGGGATGTGAATACCTTGATAAAATACATAAAAAATATTTTGAAATGGTAAATGTACCTAGTTTCTGAGGGAAATCAAAATTTTTTAATATGGGGAGTAGCAGAGTAAGCCCACCAGCTATTTTTTTAATGGAGGTTTTCAGAAAATGGTTATGATAAATTCATGACTCCAGTCGTGTGGGAGTTGTTTAGGGCCCCACACGACCTGTGGGAGTTGTGTAGGGCCCCACACGACCTGTGGGAGTTGTGTAGGGCCCCAAACCACCTGTGGGAGTCGTGTAGGGCCCCAAACAACCTGTGGGAGTTGTGTAGGGCCCCACACGACCTGTGGGAAACGTGTAGGTTGCCCCAATGTTTTGGGGCCCATACACTACTCCAACGGGTTGTTCCAAACACGCGCAATCCCTGGGGGGGCATATACCCCCCATAATGGGTATTTTTGATTTTTGTACCCCTGTACACAACAATTTAGACCTGTGAAAGGGGGTATAAAACCCCCCCCCCTGGAGTTTTTCAAGAATTGAGTTATTTTGATTTTATTTTTTATTTTTTATTTTATAATTTTGTTTAAACCAAAAAATCAACATTTTTTGATTTTTTGGTTGATCTTTGTTTTTTTTATTTAGTTTATTTTAGTTTTGTTTAAGCCTGCAATTCTTTTAGTTGTGTGTCACAGAAAAAAACTAGATTTGAGTTATTTAAAACCCTACACAACCCATTTGAGAGGTGTAGCATGACACATGGCCCATTTGAGTTGTGTAGCATGCCACACGGCCCATTTGAGTAAGGCTCATTTGAGTCGTGTAAATGACTCAAAGAGTTGTAAATTTAACATTACCCTTCAGAAAAATACCCCAATTTATAACATGCCATTAAAAATCAAAAAATTGCCACTTATTTCAAAATAGACATTTCAGATTTAAATGAAAATAAATTTTTTTTCAACTTAAATTATTTAAATGTTTTTGCAACCTCAACCACACATCAGTTCAAATCATTCACCCCTAGCTTCCTGGTTTCTTTGACCTCCAGCCTCATTCAAAAAATCTGATTCATTACTCTCATCACTTTATTGATCTCATCATTTCATCACTCTCATAACTTAATTGCTCTCATCAATCATTTCTCTCATCACTTTATCACCTCATGACTCTCATCACTTCATCACTATCATCACTTCATCACTCTCATCAATTTATCACTCTCATCACTTATTTCTCTCATAAATTCATAACTTTCATCACTCTATCACTCTCATCAATTCATCACTCTCATCACTTTATTTCTCTCATCACTTATAGCTGTCATTAATTCATTACCCTCATCTCTTTGTTTCTCTCATCACTTCATCACTCTCATCACTTCATTGCTCTCATCTATTCATTTCTACCCTCATCACTTCATCATTCTTACCATTTCACCACTCTCATCACTTCATTTCTATAATCACTTCATTGCTCTCATAACTTTATTTTTATCCTCATCACTTCATCAGTATTATCATTCCATCACCCTTACTCTGCTCAAATTTCCCCTCAGTTTTTCAAAACATCTCCTCCCATTTTGTTTCCTCCCATTGAAATAATTCAATTGGGGTGAGGATCAGAAGTGATTCAATTTTTTATAACGTTTTGAGGATTGAAAGTCCTATTCTTTCAATGTCTCCCTATGTTTGTCAAATCATGTCCTCCCATCCTGTTCCCTCAAATGCACATACTTTGATTTGGGTGAGGATAAAGAGGGATTTAATTCATTGTATTAAATTTGGGGGTTTGCCAGCCCTATTCATGCCAAGTCTCCATATATTTTTAAATTAATCTCCTTCCATCTTTTTCCCTCCCATCCGCATACATTGATTGGGGTGAGGATAAACAGGGATTCAATTCATTGTATAACATTTTGAAGTTTGTGGGAGAAGAATTTTTTTTGAAGAAAAATGATGGGTGTGCAAATAACAAGGGGTCAAACATGAGGTTGCCTTGCATATATTCAAAAAAAGGGTGAAAATCTTTTACAGAAAAACCATAATAAAAACCCCAAAAAGAAGCATTAAAAAAATCATTAGTAATCTTATAATCAAGGTGGATTATCAACAAAATTGAAAAAAATACTAGTTGATGATCCTAACAACAGAAAAAAAAACCAAAAAAAGGTCAGTCATGTGACAATCATACCCAACACATGATGGTATGAAAGTAAAAAAAAATGACATATGTTGTGTTGATCCTAACAACAAAAATGAAAACCAGAAACAAAAATCTCTGAGACATGATTCAAACTTGAGCTGGAAGCTTGTATTTTGATTCCTTACCAGGGAAAAACACGTAAAACAGGTGCTTGGTTGGATTAGGAGGGGTTTGGGCTTGAGGTGGGCTGGAAATGCAAGTATGATGGAGTGTAACATTCAGTTTCTCACTCTCTGGAATTTCTTGGGCAGATGAAAATTTGGTGAATTTAGGGCTAGGAAAAGTTTATAGATCTTGAATATGGGTCCAATTCATTCCAATTTCTGAGATAAAGAATTTCTCTGATTGAATCAAGCTACAATGTCATTGGAATTGGGGGTTTGATTGAAAGAAAGAATGGCTAGCTTGGTGATGAAGTTCATGTCTTTATGAACATCCTTAGTTTATTTCTATACTAAAAAATAAATTAATAGGGTGTATCAGATTTAGCAAACCCGCCATTTCTTTGACCAAAACCACCATCAAAAATGGCAGGTTTCTGAAATACTCATACCCACTAACTGGTGTATTTCAAAATGGTGTGTTTAATGGAAATGGCAAATTTCAAACATCAAACCCGCTGTTTATGTACCATCATACATTCACCATCCATCACATGCAAAACACCCATCCACACCTCCACCTAAAAAATCCATACCAATCCCATCTCAATTGCATCAGAAAGCTCATCTCCATTTCTTCACATCTCCATTGCTTCACATCTCCATCACTTCACATATCCATCACATCACACACAGCTGATTATCATCTTATGACCCCACATAACATCACCATCTTTCCCAAAACGTCTAATCAAACTACCTGGAAGCAAGTTGAAAATGGAAAAAATCTGACTGAACTTTTTTTGTTATTTGACTCTGATTCAGACTATAGGTTGAAATCAACTTGGTTAGTTTTGAATTATATATTTGAAAAGCAATAAATGAATCTAAGAAGACAGACTCTCCACAAACGTATGTATTAAAGGCAAAAGATTCATCTTCTCCCCAACTTAAGCTTCCAGAAACTGTTCCAAAATCTATTGCCTTCATTTATGATGATTTTGGACATGATTGAAGACCACCACGTCTTCCAGAACAATTCTTGAAATCCCCAATGAAATCCAGTTATCCAACTGGCCATTGCTATTTTTAAATTGGGATCAAATGGAAATTGAGCAGCCATTCATCAATTAGAAAATCTATTCTCAGTTGGTTATGGAACCATTGGCTTATAAACAAAAAGAGGCATGATGGCTATCCTATCTTTCAATTTCTCATTCCTTTGTTGGCCACCAAATAAGAACAAAAGGAGATGTCTCAAGTAATGGAGACCAAAGGATTTCCTGTTTTCATTGATTTTCTTGATGGAACCACTATCACGTTGATTCAAAAACCCAAGCTAAATTGCAACCATTATTTTTATTGGAAAAAAGGAAATTGATTCAGTTCCTTTGAAAGCCTTTGATAAAAACTTTGATAAAACACTGACCAAATATTTTTTATCTGTCTTTATAGATAATCTATGGCACAAAAGCTTGTTTGTGACAACAAAAAGAAGTTCATATACCTCCATGCTGGCCTTCCAGTTTCTTGTCACAATTCATATTTTTTCAATTGGATGCGGATTTCCCAACAACCATAGAACAGCTTTTACCAAGATCAATACCTTCTTTCAGACTCAGCTCATGCTAGAGGGAAATATGTGGTTCCAGAATACTGCAACTTTTCATCCAATGATCAAGGCAAAACTGATTTCAACTACCATCTTGGAAAATCATGAGTTTGGATTGAGAATGAAATAGGAGTCCTGAAAGGAAGATGGGCCAGCTTAAGGGAAATGAAAAACCAGCTTCAAAATTACAAAGACATGAAGATCTTCATCAACTGGATTTTCAGTTGTGTAATCATTTACAGCCTTCTGGCAAACATCAAAGATGAATGGGACAAAATATTTGAAGGCAATATTCCCAATCCTCCTCATGTCATCCCTTTCTCATCTTTTTCCTCATATTCCACCACAAGACAGTGGATTCTACCCCTTACACTTGCTCACTTTGTTGAGTAAAATTCCATTTTTGAATAGGTAAAAAAAGGATTTCACAGTAATTTTTTTTGGTTTTTCAACCAAGAATCCTAGGCTGAGTTGCTTTTTTTTTGGTGTAATTAGAAAAAAAAAACAAAAAAATCCACCTCATACCTCACCACTCACCAAAACACTCACCTCAACCCACTCACTCACCAGTCCCCTCCAGCCTCCTCCTCACCAAACCAACCGGTCCACTCCTTCCTCCTCCTCACCAAACCACCTCACTCACCACCTCCACCTCAACATCCACCTCCACCTCAACACCCACCTCCACCTCAAAGTCCCCCTGGTCCTCCTCCTTCCCCTTCTACTGCTTCTGCTCCCAATCCATCAAACAATAAAACCTGTAATTCCCCCCCTATTCTCCTCCTCCCTTAAATTTTGGAACTGTTCAATAAATCCATCAATCCTTTCCAGGTACACCCCCAGCACTCTTTCATAGCAATGTACATTTGATCCATGGCCCCACCTAGTTACTTCCTCATTCCCCTCCTCCTCCTCCTCCAATCACAAAAATAAATTGAGAAATTAATTTGGAAAGTGGCCCCCCCTCACCCTCCTCCTTCTACTGAGTTTATTGAGTGATTGATTTTCAATTAATTTCCCAATTGATTGATAATTGATTGACCAATAACTTCACAATTGATTGCCCAATCAATTTGCAATCAATTGCCCAATTTATTTGAAATTGATTGCTTGATATATTCACAATTTATTTTCAATTTATCAAGCAATCAATTTGTAACGCAGCACCCCCATCCTCTTCCTCCTGAATTGATTGAGTGAGTGATTTGCAATCAATTTACCAATCAATTTGAAATCAATTTCTTGATTGATTTGAAATCAATTTCTTGATTGATTTGAAATCAATTTCTTGATTGATTTGAAATCAATTTCTTGATTGATTTGAAATCAATTGCTTGATATATTTTCAATCAATTGCTTGATTGATTTGGAATCAATTGCTTGATTTTTTTGCAAGAAATTTCTTGATTGATTTGCAATCAATGAAGCAATTGATTTTAAATCAATCAAGTGTTTGATTTGCAATCAATCAAGCAATTTATTTGCAATAAATCAAGCAATTGATTTTCAATCAATCAAGCAATTGATTTGCAATCAATCAAGCAATTGATTTGGACTGATGTGGTAAACCAAACCTGTCCTATAGCCATCAGATTCATTTTTTTATTCATTATTCTTCTTTTTTTTCAAATTAACTTCACAAAAGTTTTCCAAACCCCTCATTAACTCTACTCTGAACTAAAACCAAACTCAAAGCCCAAATCCATCACCAGATAACCCCCATCAACCATACCAAAAACCTGTCACAAACAACCCAAGACCAGGGACAGACTGGATAATGTAACAAGGATTAATAAATAAAAGATTAATTGAACACCTAATTTCAAAAGATTTTGCTTAAAATAAACACACAACAAAACAATATACCCATACCAGCATGACTTAATTCATCCCAGTACCAATGTTACACTACAACCAGTACTATGAAACCAAGTTAAAATACCTTCCTGGAAATATCACCAACATATAAGGCCTCTGAAACTCCCTCTCAAGCGCTCTGATACTCATTTTGCCACCATTCCAACCATAGAGAATACATATACACACCAACAGAAGTAGGGGCTCATTCAGTCAAGTACATCTCAATACCCACCCACCAGCAAGAAAAGATCAGTAAACATTACCTTTATAGAATTTTCCCACCATATAAGGCCTCTGAACTGTGATTGAAAGCACTCTGATACTCATTTTGCCACCATTCCAACCATACAGCACACATATACACACCAACAGAATTAGGGGCTTATGCAGCCACAAATTCAATTCTCACCCACCAGCAACAAAAACTCAGTCAAAATGAATTTTATGGAACTTTTAAAACAATATAAGGCCTAGGAAACTTCCTCTGAAGCACTCTGATAATCATTTTGCCACCATTCCAACCATACTTCCCACATATACACACCAACAAAGGTAGGGGATCATGCAGCCAAGTATTTCTTGATTCTCACCAACCAGCAATAACAATTCAGTACACATGACCTTTCTGGAAACTTAAACACCAGATAAGACCTCTGAACCATCATCTGAAGCACTGTGATACTCATTATTCAACCATATCAACCACACAACACCTGCAAGCTGCACTCTCAAGTCACCCAAGGGAACATGCGGTAACACAACATACCTCATATCTTGGAAGCTAATTCCATTGAAAAAGCATGCTTGTAGCCCCTGAAGCCTCCTATCAAATATAAGTGCTCAGAAGCGTCCTCAGAAATACCCAAAAAAGGAGTGTTCCACCACTTCAACCATACAATTTATACAATTTCAGTTACCAAAGAGGCCTTGCAGCTGACAAGCATGTTTAATGCTTTTCCCAACCAGAAAAATTAACTCAAGTTGAAGAGAAATTATGCATCATTTTTATAAAAGATAAGCACCCAGAAGCCTCCATAACTCACTAATCTTAGACTTTGAATCATATTTTTGCCTGTCTATCAAAATTTATACTGAAAATAAAGCTATCTCTTGGCTTGTTTCACATGTTTTCTCACCATTATTATTGCCTCATGTAACTGTACCCTCCTGTTCTTCAACAGTGCAGAGAAAAGATCATAACCTTCCTCAGGGGAGCCCTGAGCATCCCCTGAGGAGTTATTTTTCTATCTAAGGGGGGCTATTTTCCCCTGTCCAAGTTGTCTAGCATGGCATCTGCCCCTATGATATATGGACCCCTATAGCATTTCATCTGCCTAACCAGTACCAGCCTATCAGGGAACCAGAATAAAGTTTAAAGGAAATAAAAGATCATACAAAAAATTTTAATTGACTGTTTGAACCAACCCCAGGTTTTCTTGGAGCTTTCTTGAGAAAATACCTTTTATTCAGCACCTTTTATCAAGAGGAAAACCCTTATTTTAAATTAGTAAATTTATACAAGAAGGAAGAGAAAAAAAGAGAAACCAACCAATCTTCTTCTTCCCAGCTCCCTGAGGGCAAACCCATCTTTGGGTTCTCCTACTTTTTAAACAAATTTTTAGCCCACCCTTAATTCCTCTAATTGGAATTTTAAAGATATTCAAAAATTGTCGAAATCTCTTGATTGTTAATTTGTCAATATTTACCAATAATCCAAAGCAACTGGAAATAGAATTATGAATCCTTCAAAATCTCTATTAATCATAAATCTAGGTCTGATTAGAGAAATATTTTAAGTCTCAAAGAAACCAGCCACTAATCAAAAAAACTTTAGTGCAGACTTACTATAGTTCTGAAGTGAAGGGAATTCAAAACCATCTTTGTTTACATCTATTTACCCAAGAGTAGTAGTAGTACTAATTTACCCTTCAATTGACTGCCAGAAAGCTATCTGCTAAATAATCTCATTATCCCGAAAAAAAAGAGAAACCAACCAATCTTCTTCTGCCTAGATCCCTGAGGGGAAACCCATCTTTGGGTTCTCCTACTGTTTAAATAACTTTTCAGTCAATGCTTAAATCCTCTAATTGGAATTGTAAAGATATTCAAAAATTTTCAAAATCTCTTGATTGTTTATTGGTCAATATTTAAAAATAATCCAAAGCAACTGGAAATAGCATTATGAATCCTTCAAAATCTCTATTAATAATAAATCTAGGTCTGATTAGAGAAATATTTCAAGTCTCAAAGAAACCAGCCACTAATCAAAAAAACTTTAGTGCAGACTTACCAGAGTTCTGAAGTGAGGGGAATCCAAAACCACATTTGTTTACATCTATTTACCCAAGAGTAGTAGTAGTACTAAATTACCCTTCAATTGGCTGCCAGAAAGCTATCTGCTAAATAATCTCATTATCCCTTGGAGTCTCTACACTGTGCCCACCCCCTTGCTTCCCCTCCTCCTCCTGAATCAATTGAGTGATTGATTTGCTCAATTGCTTCCCCACTTCCCCCTCTCCTTCCCCTCATCCTCCTCCTCAATCAATAAAGCATTTGAATTTCATGGCGGCCCGCTCCTCCCTTTGCCTCCTCCTCCTCCTCCTGCTCCCTGATGATTAGAACATGGTACTGACCTTTTTGATATTTTTTGGTAGTAAAATTGACTGGTATCCTTTTTGTATCTATGATTTTGATCATCTACCATGATTATAACATGAATGATGATGGTTTTTTTAATTTTTTTTATTCCATGAAATGTAATCCACTATTCAACCCATTGTTATTTCAAGATTTTCTCTTTCTCAACCACCCTTTCTTGACCGCCCATTCTTCTCCAACAAAACTCAAAATTTTACAAAATTAATTAAATCTTTTTTTATCCTTACCCCAATCTGAGCATGTGGATGGGAGGGAACAAGATGAGACAAGATGATTTGCCAAAAATACAGAGAGTTGGAAAGAATAGGGATTGTCAGCAAAACCAGACTCAAATGAGATATTCTGAAATCTCATAGGGAGTGGCAGAGGAGGGGATTTATGAAAAGGTTGTGTGGTCTGGAAAAACACTACAACCTTTTGCCCTGTATCATATAATGGTTGCCAATCAAAAAATGTCCCCCAAAGATGTTGAACAAGCCAAAGAGAGGATCAAACAATTCTTTTTCTTGAGCTTGGGGAAGGTGAATTTTATTGATGAATCCAATCACAATTCTCTGGTTGCAATCATTGAGCTTTGAACTTTGAATAAAATATCTGAGCAAGAGAAGAAGGAAATCAAATTTGTCACAAATTTCCTTCACCAATAAAACAAATATTTTCAACACTGTTGGTCCCTCAATATCTTTGGGTGGAAAAATGTGGGGGATTGGATTGAAAAAATTAATGCACCATTCTGAACTATTTGGAAAATATTTGAAGAAAGCTGCTGTTCTATCCCAAAATCAAGAGTTTTGCTTTTTGAACCTTAGGTCTGACAAGGTCTCACAAATTTTAGGCCAAATCTTCCAGAAATTAGCCAGACTTGCATTTAAATACAACCATGAAAAAATGTGGGACAAAAGTATTCCCTCTTTCTCTTCATTGGAATTTGCATCCTGCCTCACTAATTTTTACTGTGCCCCCCACATCACCTTCACATAAAAATCCTTCTGCAATTCTCCACACATTGACAAAGGCAACATCTCTTCCTATTCATTTTTACTGGTGGTCCCAAAAAACAAATTGAATGGAAAAACTATCAACAACAAGGATGAATATCAAGTATCTGATGGCCAATTTGTTTCACTGAATTGGGTTCTGGTATTGATTTCAAAAAAAAGGTGTGGCTAAAATGCTTTGGGCAGCAAATGAGTAAAATAACAGTACTTTTCCTGAAATTGAGACTCTCACTAATACATTACTGGCCATGTCTATGCAAATTAATAGAAAAACTAGGAACACTTTTGGAGATAGAAAGCCCGCTGCATAGGCTGATTCAGAAAGTTTCCAAGTGGAATTGGACAGAGGAAGGTGATTGCCCATTTTGGGAGTTAAAGCAGATTGTTGGGCGGGGGATACTATTGAAGGGCTTTGATTACAAGAAAGGGGGAATCTTTCTGGCAGTAGACTCTAGCAAGTTTGGGGCTGGCGGTGTGCTGACCCAGGAATATGAAGGGAAAGACAGGCCAGTGCTTTACGAGTCAGTAACCTTTTTGGAGGTCAAAACTTGGTACTGCAGCCCAAGTTGGAGTTTTGTGGGGTGACAAGGATTGTGTGGAGATTGCAGCATGTGTTGTGGGGTGTTACGTTTGAGCTCCTGGTGGGTGCAGAGGCACTAGCTGGGATGATTAATTCCCCAAATTTTCCCAATTCTCCTATGACTTGGTGGATTTCATACTTAAAGCTGCTCAATTTCACCGTCAGGCACGTTCCAGGGACGGTGTATACAATTCCGGTGTAAGACTCCAAACGGTGCTAGGCCATGGAAGTTCTGTGGAGGGGAAAGGTGCTGTTTAGGCTGCCCTCCTGAGTGTTAAAAAAATATTTAAATGTAACCAAGATCAAAGTCCAGAACCTGGTAAACGGGGGACCAAAAGTAAGAGGATAAAGATGATAGAAGTCGGTAGCTGGGGATCAAACACTATGTGAGACAAGATGGTGCCAGGGAAAACTTGAATATAAGAATTCAAGGTTTTTTCAGATTTCAACAAGACAAGGCAATTGTAAGTGACAACACCCACAAGCTAATAGCTCTGGTCGTCAGCAGAAGCTTAGGAAAGATCAACTCAATCTCAAACAACCTCCAGGTTCTCAATGAAACTGCCCAAATCTCCAAAATAAAGCGCTTGAAGGGCACCGGATAACCCTGGGTGGCTGCACAAGACAAAGCTAATGGTTTGAAGAAGCTCCAGAAGCAAAACAATAACTGATTCAAACAAGAATAACCCAACACTTCTCAAGGGACTCAAGAGTAGCGTGGCAGAATTCAACTTCAAAAGAAATGAAGTTAGGTTTAACACTCCAGGTTCTAAGCTTAATAAAACCTCTTCAGTAAAACATGACTGGGTCCAGAGAGATAATCAAAGGATGATCAGGACCAGTATGGTTGGATAAAGGGATTAGGAATGGTGTAATACACTCAAGAATTCAAGTAGTCAAATTTTTCTCCAACCAGCAAAGCTATTGGATGGTGATAAGGGTCAAGGATCAAGGGTTTGAGTATGGAAGCTCAAGGATCAAGGAGCAATCATAGATATACCCAAATTTTTGTCTCAGATAAAGGGGAATGAAGCCCCACGGATGATTTATTGCAAGGTGAAAATGATGATGATCCTCACTGGTATGGTAGGATGCAATGATGATGATGTGATCCGCTGATGCCCCTACAAAAGGCAGGGGAGAGCCCCTCCTTATATGGGCAGCAGGCCCTGTTAGACTATGTACAACAGATTCTAAAAATAGAGCGGAAAAAGAAAGAAGATTTTTTTTTGATTTTCAGGTGATCAGAGAAAAATTTGATCACGCAGGCCGGTGGAAATCTGGCCTGCCTGACCAGGGTGGGATCCTTCTCATCCCTTCACAATCCCCTGCGTCCGTCCGTGGACAGACGGGCGCGACAATACCAGGATCACCCACCCCTTGCCCAAAGGCGGAAGGGGTGGGAAAGGAAATGGACCAGGCCACCCGCGGGTGTCCGCGGGCCGTAGACAACACTCTCCCACCCCCACCCAAAGATGGAAGGGGGTGCGAGTCATGGATGGATTGGCGTTGGGGCGGCTTGGGGGACTTGATTGAGATTGTCAAACAAGGGTGACTCGTAGGATAGATGGTGATGGAGCCAATGATGTTTGAGGAGGGAGCTGATGGGATGGTCAACAAGTTTGAAATTATGGTTTGAGTTGGTCATTGGACTGTCATCCAAGCATGAATTTGATCAGAGATGGATATGGATTTGATTGATGGATTGGAGAGAGGAGAGGACTGATTTGGTCGGTTGGTTGGGCGAGTGATGATGTGAGTTGGATTGATGACAAGTTGATGAGGGTAATGATGATGGGAGGATGGCATTGATAAGATCATTGGTTGAGGGTTGATTGACTGAGGGAGCAGGTGACTTGTTTCATTGTAGAAACACAAGCACAACTCGAGTCTGGTAAGACTAGAGAGAGATTGATGCTGTCGCAGCAGTTCAAGCTAAGTGAGTAAGTACTCAGGTATCAATTGATGGATTGAGTCAATCAATGATGGTCTTCTTCTAATAGGGTTCTGATTTTGTGAGCTGGTAGTGGGGTGGATGGATAAGCTTGGGCCAAGCGGTTCTTGGCCTGCGCCTTTGGCCAAAAGAAAAGGGGGAACAACAAGAGAAGGAATCAAACGTGCTACCTAGATGGTGAGGCCCAAGAGAGGCCTGTCCTAGACCATTTGGTCACCACATCTCTCCCCAACTTACAGACTGTCCCTAGTCTGCATCTGAGCTTGATGTCATAAAAAAAGAAAGGAAAGATGATCAAACACAAGAAATGGCCATTTGATCTTGAGGGTGATTTAAAAGAATATCTTGATCCATCCAAAGAAGATCTTCTAGAGTTGACTGCAATAAAATGAAGAAGGTGTCCCATGTGCTCACGTATGTGGCATAAAGTAGAGTTTCACAACAAAAACGCAGCTGATGACCCTGGTGGTGCACAACTGGGAGGACTTACTTCTGATTGAAGTTGCCTCTTTGACAATGAAATTTCTTGACCTGATCAGCAGAGAACCTCCTGGCCATCTGAGTACCATCCAGTTCCTCCAAAAGATATGATCCACCTCTGACTTGACAGACCACTCAATAAGGACCATTCCAGCGATTGGAAAAAAGCTTTCCCCACTGAGTTTCCAAGGATTGGTTGTAAGCTAAAACTAGATCACCAGGATTCAAGGGGTCCCTGACTTGATTGGAGTGCTTATCCTCCCAATACTGGACTGATTTTTCCCTTGAATCCATCATTTTCTGATAAGCTTTGTCACAAATATCCTCACTTTTCTCCAGCTGCTTGGATCTGGCAACTAATAGATCAGTGGTGGAAGAAACCTTTTCCCAAGAAATACCTAAGAAATATTCCATTTCCAAATCAAGAGGAAGGACAGCCCTTTGTCCAAAGATAATTTTGTAAGGTGAGTAGCCAGTGGTTGGTTTAGTTGAAATTCAATCAGAGAAGAGGACCAGAGGAAGAAATTTGTGACAATTCTTTCCACTTTCACCAGCCAACTTAACAAGAGCATCCTTCAAAGGGGCATGGCCTCTTTCCACCATGCCTTGTCCTTCAGGATAATAAGGAGTTGTCACCCTATGTTGACCAGGAAGCGATTGGATCATTTCAGCCATTTTGCCACCAAACTCAGAGCCACCATCAGTTGAATAAGATTGAGCCAAGCCATAATGCATTGTCCAAGCCTCGTAAAGGAAGGCTGCTACTGATTCAGAGCTGAGGTTCTTAAGAAATTTTGCTTCAACCCATCCAGAAAAATCATCTCTAGCCACAATGGGGTACTTAGCTCCACCAGCCTTAATGTGAACCACATCCATAGAAATCCTTCCAAAGACAGTGGACTCTCCAGTGGGATAACGAATTTCAGCCAGGCGCCTAACATCACGTTCCTGACATACTTCAAAACTCTTGCACCATGGACAGACTGATTTCTTCAAAGATGGCCACCAGAATTGTTTGGATATACGTTGATAGGTTTCGGTTTCCCCACGATCCCCAAGGCCTTCATGGAGACTTTCGAGGATTGAATCTTGCTTAGAGGGGATTGTGACAACAATTAGAGCACAAGGATTGCCTCTTTTCATAAGCCTAGTACCTTGGACAAAGAAATTGGAGGACTTCCTTTTGATTGATTGGAAATATTTAGCGGAGAGATCAGGAGGCCTTTTGAGAGCGGAAAGGTACTGCTCTAATTTTAGCCAGAACCCTTGTTGGAAGCCAGAATAATCTTGGGAGGAAACAGTGAAGACTGGACAAATTGAAGGCTCCTCCTCATCAAAGTCCATCTCAACTTCCAATTCTTCATCTCCAAGGGGGCGTCAAGATAAACCATCAGGCATGGTGAAGGATTTTCCAGGCCTATGAACAATATCAAAAGAAAAAAGCTGGATAAAGGCCACCCAACAGGTCATAGGAGCATTTGGGAGGCTGGGGGCATTGATCATTTCAATGATGGATTGTGCGTTGACTTGTAACTCAAAGTGTTGACCCTAGAGGACAGTTTGGAGTTTCTTCAACATTTGAGCCACGCCACAGAGTTCCAGTTTTGGTTGGGAGTACCTGGATTCTACATCTGAAAATAACAAGGATTCATAGAGAGAAGGACGGTCCCAACCATTTTCATCCCCCTGAGTGAGGACAGCCCCAACAGATTGATAACTGGAATCAACAGCCAATTTGATCCTGCCAGCTCCCGGTCCATAAACAATCTTTCTCAATACTATTTCTTTGCCAACCATCATTTTAAGCGGCTGAAAAGAATGTTCACAATCTTGGGTCCAGATCCACTCAGCATCATTTCTGGTCAGGAGACGTAGGGGAGCACAGATTTCAGATAGAGATGGGATAAAGATTTGAACATAAGTGAAAACAACTAGAAAACCCCTGACTTCAGTTGGGTTGATGGGAGTAGGCCAAGAGAGGATTTTGTTGACTTTGGATGGATCCATCCTTCTTCCTTCCTTGCAGACCACATGAACAACAATTTCCAGAGCAGGGACACAGGCAGCCAATTTGGACCCGGAGACAGTGAGGCCAGATTCTTTGATTTGGAACAAGACCCTTTCCAAAGTGGTCGCATATTCCCAGATAAATTGACGGATCCCTGAATGCCAGGGTAAGAGCTCATTGTTATAGTCAGAAACTGGTCCTTTAATTCCGCCATTGTCAATAAAGATACCGGCATGATCAGGGATTTCATCCTGGAGGATCCAAACCATCTGAGCCTGATAGACTGCAACCAAGTTGGTGGCGCCTTGAGGCAATCAAGTAAGTTGTAAACAACCAAGAGGAGTATTGAATGTGGTGAGAGGGCGAGAAATTGGATTTAAGGACAGTTCTTCATAGCCACCCATAATGTCACCTAGACCATAGCAAGCTCTTCCAGAGAAGGATTCAACTAATTCTTCAGTAGCAGGGGGAATACCAGAGTCTTTAATAGTAACCTTATTTAGCGGCTGGAGATCATGAACTATTCTAAGTTTACCGTTACTTTTAAGGACACAGAAAACAGGACTGGAATAGCTAGAAGTTGACTGTTAATATAAACCGGTTTGGACTCATTCCCAGACCAACTTGATGAATTTGTTGACTTTGGCAGCAGGGATTGGGATCTTTTTCTTTTGCCAGGGATCATGTTCTACTACAGGGATGAAATAAGGTAGACCATAGGATTCTTTCAAAAGACCTCTCTCTTCTTCACAGAAAGCAATAGCTTTTTCCCTAAGAGCCAAGACATTTTTGATCAAATACAACTCATCAGGTAGAAGCCATCCATCTGGTCCAAAGTTGACTACTCTCAGAAGTTCTTCAGTGACACGGCCAGATGGGATGAATGGACCAGCAAGAGATTGAGGTAAACCACAGTAAGGATCGCGGGATAGAGGAGGATGCCTAAGAGGAGGATTGAGAGTGAGAGGCATTGGTTGGTTGAATTTTTGTATTTTCCTGGCAACTGGTTTATATTTGGAGGCAAAAGAGAGTGGTTCTTGTTTTTGCCAAGATTTGACCAGAGAGATCTGACTACAAGGATTGAGACCAAGTTCTAACGCCTTCCAAGTTCAATGTTCCGCAACGTTTTTGAAAGGTGCCTTTTCCATAAAAGAAGTCCCAGGGGATAATGCATTTCTCACATGTGTGGCACAAAGTAGGGTTTTGAAAATGATAGTAGTAGGATACCCCAGTGGTGCAAAATTGGGAGGACTTACTTCTACCCCAATTTGCCTCCACTGAAGCCCATATTCTTCCATACAAAAGCCACCTAAAATAGGATCGAGATTGGGATCTAGTTTAGACTCATTGCGGAGATTCAAACCTCAACTGGGAGAAGGTTGATTAGGAATAAGAGTACAAGGAAAAGAAGAAACAACAGATGAAGAAGAAATATTTTTTAATTTTTCCTTTTTGATTTGTTTTTGACCTTTGTTATTTTTGAGATCAGAAGAAAACATTGAAAAGAAAGAGAAATAAGCCTCTGGAATGAGAGTTGACCCTTGAGTTGAATTTTGAGGCTGAAAAGAATTACAATTATTAGTAGGATCAACTACTCCCATAAAAAATGAAAGGAACTGTAATTATCCTTCTGTTTAGGAAAATGACCGTGGAAATCTCTTTCCCAGCAACCAGAATCCAAAGAACAAAGAGGAACCTCAATTTTTCTACCATCTGAATTGGGGAGGAGGATTTTCTCCCCAACTTGATTGGAAAACATCAGAGTTGCCCCAAAATTGATTAGGAAAGGTCAACCCAAGATCATAGGTCCATCCAAGCGTGTGATCCAGAAATGACAAGTTCCAACAATGTTTTGGCCAATCCGGACTGGAACGTCTTCAACAATTCCAACCAATTTGCAAGACTGGTTCCCTATTCCATAAACTGAGGAGGTGAAGCTGACCCTAGGGCTGCGTTTAAGTTTGCAGGCCATAGCATCCGAGATCAAGTTGAGCTGAGAGCCAGAGTCGACAAGGAGCGAGACCGTTTTAGCTGATTCACCAAGATGGCAGGGAAGAAAACCAAGAGGACATGAGTAAAGACTAGATTCAGAAGAGGGATCTGTTCCACCAGAATCCTCTATCAAAGTTCCAGAGGAGATGTTGAGTTCCTCAGGACCAATTTCCACATGTCAACAAGAAACCCATTTCTTCATTCCTTCAGCAACAGATGGAGAGATTGACAGGAGTTAAGCCACAGATAGATCAGGAATTTTAAGATCAGAAATTTTCTTTAATACCCCTTCCACAGCATTGGGGTGATCTTTGGAAATTCCCCTCTCAAACCAAACTTTGGGCTGGGTGGAGGGAGGAAGATCAGGTGAAGCAGGAACAGGATCAGGGGATTGAGGAGGTTTAATAGATGAGGGAGGAGGATCAGGGTGATCTTGAGACCTTTCCATGAGTGGTTCTTTTTCCACCTCCATGTCTTCTACATCAGAAGAGTGCTCAGGCGAGGATTGTCGTTTGGGTGGTTTTTGGAGGATCAAGGTTGGCAAGGAAGGAGCTTTATGAGGTTTGGGCTCCTCATGTTGCTTCCTAGGTGGATTGGATTGGTAAGTACCAACCAGAGAGGAAGAGGAAATAGCCGGGGGATACCAGGGTTGAAGAGTACCACAAGAAGATTGGAAATCCACAGAAGCCAAGGATGCCTTCATAGGAGGAGGTGGCTGGTAAGAGGCCACCACATGACAAATGAGGCGAGATGAATCAAAGGGGATTAGGGCACCATCAGGAAGAAAAAAGTTATTCCCTTTTTGCTCTACCAATTTCTTGTCTTTGTCCTTCTGGAGCTTGAGACATCGACCGGTTCCATGGCCTTCCCTGTGGCAATAATAGCAGACTATAGTATTTTTAAGAACAGCAATAGAAGGTTTAGGAACAGCAAGAGAGGAAATCTTTTGATCCATTTTGTCTTCAAAGGCTTTGAGCAGTTTAGTAATCTTGTCCATTGTAGCGGTTTCTTGGTTAGGCTGAGGGTTCTTGGGCCTGCAATCAGATTCAATTTTATTCATGATCTCATTTGACTCTTTGAAAGAGGGGGCATGGACTGGTTCAGCGGTTTTAGATTTTTCAAAAGTGAGGGCTGTTTTACCTTTCATGACTTTGTCCACCACTCCCCTAAGGATAAGGAAACCAGGGAGCTTGAATTGATTATCCCTGGTAGTGATCATGGATCCAGACTCAACCAGTTTGTCCTTGATCCTTTCCTGCACTTCAAGAGAGAAAGATTGGAAAAATCAGACTCAAATTTTGTCCACTGTGTCAATGTGATTGTTTTGGACAAGGTAGGATTGGATGGGATCCCAAGATTTCCTAAAAGACTGATAATCAGAAGCTGCAGCCACACCACCATTGGAGATCCACTGGGAGACAAGCTTATCTAGGTCCTGCAAAGTAAATTTTGCTACATCTATTTTTCCCCAATAAGCCAACATTGCTCCCCGCAGCTAGGCCCAGTTATGCCGTTCAAAACCTTCAAACAACTAAATGATTTCCATAACTTTTTCAGAGGAGATAAAAAATTGTAACTGGTAGGCCATATCAAATTTGCTATCCCCGTCCACCAAAGCAGCCATCTCGTACAAGTCCAAGAAGCATTCCACATTTGTCCCAGTGAATCCTAAGTTTTTTTTCTGGGGCTTGATCTTAACCATTTTAGGACAAGTAGAAGAGTTGCTGGTGGATTCCCTTTTGACAAAGTTTCCTAAAAGATCCAAGGAACAGATTTCCAAAGTGGCTCACAAATGTGGCAAGAGTAGGCTTTCTCAAAAAACAACAATTATCTTGCCCAGGTGGTGCAAAATTGGGAGGACTTACTTCTAGAACAAGTTGCCTCCACAGATCTAGATGATGACAGAAAAAAAAATCGGATTACAAAGTTGATGATTGTGGGACTGTAAATCCCAAGGTTGCTGGTTTGATCCTGGCCCGGGGGACCAAATGTAAGACTCCAAACGGTGCTAGGCCGTGGCAGTTCTGTGGAGGGGAAAGGTGCTGTTTAGGCTGCCCTCCTGAGTGTTACAAAAATATTTAAATGTGACTGAGATCAAAGTCCAGAACCTGGTAAACAGGGGAACAAAAGTAAGAGGATAAAGATGATAGTAGTTGTTAGCTGGGGAAACAACACTATCTCAGACAAGATGGTGCCAGGGAAAACTTGAATAGAAGAATTCAAGGTTTGTTGAGATTTCAACAAGACAAGGAAATTGTAAGTGACAACGCCCACAAGCTAATAGCTCTGGTCATCAGCAGAAGCTTAGGAAAGTTCAACTCAATCCCAAACAACCTCCAGGCTCTCAATGAGCCTGCCCAACTCTCCGCAATCAAGCGCTTGAAGGGTACCAGATAACCGTGGGTGGCTGCACAAGACAAAGCTAATGGTTTGAAGAAGCTCCAGAAGCAAAACAATAACTGATTCAAACAAGAATAACCCAACACTTCTCAAGGGACTCAAGAGTAGCGTGGCGGAATTCAACTTCAAAAGAAATGAAGGTAGGTTTAACACTCCAGGTTCTAAGCTTAATAAAATCTCTTCATTCAAAAGTGACTTGGTCCAGAGAGATAATCAAAGGATGATCAGGACCAGTATGGTTGGATAAAGGGATCAGGAGTGGTGTAACACACTCAAGAATTCAAGTAGTCAAATTGTTCTTCAACCAGCAAAGCTATTGGTTGGTGATAAGGGTCAGGGATCAAGGGTTTGAGTATGGAGGCTCAAGGATCAAGGGGAAATCATAGATATACCCAAATTTTTGTCTCATGTAAAGGGGAATGAAGCCCCATGGATGATTTATTTCAAGGTGAAAATTATGATGATCCTCACTGGTATGGTAGGATGCAATGATGATGATGTGATCCGCTGATGCCCCTCCAAAAGGCAGGGGACAGCCCCTCCTTATATGGGCAGGAGGCCCTGTTAGACTATGTACAACGGATTCTACAAATAGAGCGGAAAAAGAAAGAAATTTTTTTTTGATTTTCAGGTGATCAGAAAAATTTGATCACGCAGGCTGGTGGAAATCCAGCCTGCCTGACCACGGTGGGATTCTTTCTCATCCCTTCACCATCCCCTGCGTCCATCCGTGGACAGACGGGCGCGACAATACCAGGATCACCCACCCCTTGCCCATAGGCGGAAGGGGTGGGAAAGGGAATGGACCAGACCGCCCACGGGTGTCCGCGGGCCGTAGACGACACTCTCCCACCCCCACCCAAAGATGGAAGGGGGTGCAAGTTATGGATGGATTGGCGTTGGGGTGGCTTGGGGGTCTTGATTGAGATTGTCAAACAAGGGTGACTCATAGGATAGATGGTGATGGAGCCGATGATGTTTGAGGAGGGAGCTGATGGGATGGTCGACAAGTTTGAAACAATGTTTTGAGTAGGTTTTTGGACTGTCATCCAAGCATGAATTGAATCAGAGACGGATATGGATTTGATTGATGGATTGGAGAGAGGAGAGGACTGATTCAGTCGGTTGGTTGGTTGGTCGGTTGGTCGAGTGATGATGTGAGTTGGATTGATGAAAAGTTGATGAGGGTAAGGATGATGGGAGGGTGGCAGTGATGAGATCATTGGTTGAGGGTCAATTGAGTGAGGGAGCAGGTGACTTGTTTCATCATAGAAACACAAGCACGACTCGAGTCTGGTAAGACTAGAGAGAGATTGATGCTGTCGCAGCAGTTCAAGCTAAGTGAGTAAGTACTCAGGTATTGATTGATGGAGTGAGTCAATCAATGATGGTCTTCTTCTAATAGGTTTCTGATTTGGTGAGCTGGTAGTGGGGTGGATGGATAAGCTTGGGCCAAGCGGGTCTTGGCCCACGCGTTTGGCCAAAAGAAAAGGGGGAACAACGAGAGAAGGAATCAAACATGCTACCTAGATGGTGAGGCCAAGAGAGGCCTGTCCTAGACCACTGGGACAGAGGGATGTTCAACATGACAAGGAAATTGGAAAAGTGATACGGAAAAAAGAAATTCAGATTTTTTTTAAAAATTTCAAGGATAAATGACACCTAAATAAAAGAATCGTAGAAAAAAAATTTTGAATTTCCCGCATCCGGTCCAGGGTGTCCAGATTTGTTCACCACACCGGATGCCTTATCATGGTATCCAGAGTTCTGGCTTGCGGCAAAGGAGGATTTGGATGTGGAGAATGTTAGAATTTGAGTTTATATATATGTGACTTTCACTGGAGTTTGAAGTATCATTGATTGGATTGATTTGATTTATATTATTGTTGTTATTGAAGGATTAAAATAATGGTTAAAATATAACTAGGCTGTCTTCTTATTAGTGATTGTCAGACTGCCCAAGCATAACATTTCACTTACCATGTAACTTTAACTGCTTATGTTAATTTTGCCTTATTCATTTTGTACTCAACCACTTGTTGGCCAATCATGTTTCTAGTCTATATAGACCATGGTGCTCTCAAGTGGAATTCATCATCTGTTCATTCTTGACATCAACTGGAGTGTCCTTTTCCTCCTGTCCTCAGGTCCGTTACGGTTGACGTTATAAGCTCCTTTTCATTCATTTCTCTTTACCTTTAATTTAACCAGAGCCCAAGCTCTTTTTATTCTTACACAGTTAAAAGCCTATGCTCAACCTGAGCCAACCATCTTTCATTAAACTGGTTGTCTTCAATAGTCTCATCCTGAAACCAATCTTTGACTCTTTTGGCAAGGGGGTGAGATGTGGGAGAGCCCTGTCATTGACAATTAAGCTCATCCCATCCATTCACTTTGACACTAGGCATCAGCATCTCAAGAAGTATCCAATCGCCACTCAAGATCATCACCCCAACCTTTTGTAGACAACAGATGGCCAAGATAGAACAAAGCTAGGAGTTGAATTAAGTCGCAACATAGGCAACAGCCAAGCCACCGACAGCAACATCAAGCTACAATCAACAAGGTTGAAGTGGAGTTGAACATACTCCTATCTGTTGCTTGTCTCGTTGGAGCGAATAAGCTGATTGACTCATTTGAGACTAGCAAGCCACCAGACTCAATCAATTACATCAATCACATCCTAACTTGGGCTCGTCAGCATGATGGAAAGCAAGCATGACCATCTGATGGATCCTTTGATTCCACTTCTCCCTTTTCTGTTTTACCATCTAGACATATCTGCTCAAAAACTGCCTTCTCAACCTAAAGATCATGACCATCTGATTGATCAATCCTAGCCGACCGGTGTTTTTTTTTGCCCCTCTATCAATTGCCCACCAACGTGCTTGTGAATCAGAGGAGCAGTGAACTATATCGATCACTTGAGTCTTGTCTAACGTCAAAACTTGACCTTATCTATCGATCTACTTGAAAGCTAAACCCAAACAAATAGCAAAATCAGTACCAAGGTTGGCAGTTGAAATCAATCAGTTAGAAACGAGTTCCATCACCGCGCATGCCTTCAATACCAATAGGAGTCAACTAGCCGTTTGTGAAAATTTCAACAAGGTCAAAATTCATCAAAGATCCCACAACACTCATAGTAACTCTCCTTGGAGCTCGATCCATACTCTAACCAATCACGATAAAGTTGTCACGTTGATTGATTGAGGTCCTTGGACGAATCAAATTGTCACTGCCTCACAGGATAGGAATGCTTATGTTGGGCAGTATGGATTGGATCCCAACAATCCTACTCAACCTCCGACCTGGCAACCTACTCTGGTACTCCTAAGGTTGAACCAATCGGCCACCTTTGTCAGATGGTCCCTGGATGAAATCAAGTTTGCAGTTGGTTCAGGTGCAAGAGCCATCGCGGTTTATCCAATTCAACACCAAAGACTTCATCTCTCCACCTGCGAGGATCGGGCCGTGCTCCATGTTGCCCTCCGTGACACCTCCGGTCATGGTCACCAAAGCTCTTGCATACTGCGCACGCGACAGTAGAGCAATCATCCCTCACATTTGTAGTAATATTGATGGCACCCATTTGGCTGAGATCTTGAGGAAATGTGACCCCGAGATGACCCTGTTCATCGTAGCCAGCAAGACATTTACCACCCAAGAAACATCTGACCAAATCCGAGGCTCAAGCAATTCAATGTTTTATTGATTGTCAAAATTTGATTCAACCGGTCTTCAGATCTCAATCCTATGGTCTGACAATACCTTCTTTTATAATCCATCATCCATCAATTTTCACAGTCATTCCAGTACTCAAATCCAAAAATCAACCAACTCAATTTTATCAAACCTACACAATCAAATCCAACCTTGAACAAATTCAACGCATTGTACAAGTCAATCACATTTGAACTGAAGAATTTTCCAGCAAATAGTAGATATCATACTTAAAGATAGCAGTTAAATTCAAATATGCCCCAGGAAGTTTACTAGTCAATCAGCTCATCTCATTATCAGTCACTAACCTGTATGTAGAATAATTCCAACAGTTGTTAGAACATAAAGTTAATTGAAGAAAAAGAGTTAGATTCATTTCAGACAGTAACTTCCTCCAGTGCAATTCAAGCGGGTGTGTTAGAATTTGAGTTTATATATATGTGACTTTCACTGGAGTTTGAAATATCATTGATTGGATTGATTTGATTTATATTATTGTTTTTATTGAAGTATTAAAATAATGGTTAAAATATAACTACGCTGTGTTCTTAGTAGTGACTGTCAGACTGCCCAAGCATAACATTTCACTTACCATGTCACTTAAACTGCTTATGTTAATTTTGCCTTATTCATTTTGTACTCAACCACTTGTTGGCCAATCATGTATTTAGTCTATATAGACCATGGTGCTCTCAAGTGGAATTCATCATCTGTTCACTCACAACATCAACCGGAGTGTCCTTTTCCTCCTGAGCCCAGGTCCATTATGCTTGATGTTACAAGCCCCCTTCACTCATTCTTTAATCCTTTCATCTCATTAGAGCTTGAGCTCTTTTCAATCTTACAAAGAAGAGGCTTCTAACAGTGGCAGCAACAGCTTCAGAGGTTGGTAAACTGCCCTTGAGGAAGTTTGGAAGGTTTCTTGCGCTGGAGGAGTATCTTTGGACACTTCTTTTTCCAGAAAGTTTGCCGCTGGCAGAGGTGAGGTGGGTTTGTCAGTAGTTTTGGAATTTCTTTTTTCAAGATTAGCAGTTATGGAAGTGGGCACTTCCAGTACCTCTGGTTGTGTTCACAAGGCAGGAAGATCAGGATGACTTGTTGAGGAGCCTCCATGACAACTTGGGTGGAGGTGGAAACTTGGAGAAGTGTTAAGACCAGGTTCTGGAGGCCGTTTCTAGTACATACAGTGCAGGATTGGGTGCAGAGTTGCAAGGCTTGTCAGAAGCAGAGTATCAGGTTGCCTCAGGAGGTGGGTATTCCAATGGGAGAGGATGCTCTTTTTTGAAAGTTCTTGCTGGATGTGGTGCATATCTAGGCGGGGAAGTTTCTGTATCTACTTGTGGCTTGGGAAAACTTGTCAGGATGGGTGGAGGTGCATCCATTGGTTAAATTATTGGCTGATAAATTTGGACTGTTTTTGGAGGAGGATTTGTTTTCCCAATTTGGGTGTTTGCGGCTCATCATGGTGGAAAGTGGAGCAGCTTTTTGGAGTGATCTTTGGAAGCTAGTGGAATCTTGTGGTGCAAATTTTGGGCCAGTTATGGAGTACCATCCAGAGGGGACAGGAGTTGGAGTGAGGAAAAGGCAGAGGAAAAGTCCGCAAGGAACCAGGGGTTGGTGCAACAAACAAAAACCTGCAGTGGCCTAGATGGCAGGCATTGTAGGCCAGACAACCAGCAGTGCAGGTTTATGCTCTCCTCATTTTTTTACATTATCTGAAAAATTCCATGGTGAAGAGTTTTTATGGCAGGTGGGTCTTGTTTGTAGTTTTAGGAGCTAGGGAATTGGGATATTTGGAGGGGTAATCTAGCATGGTGAATTGTGGGAATCCTGGGAACAAAATTCAAGTTGCAGGGGGATGTTGTGCTATTTATAGACACAAAGGCAAGTTGGCTCAGCACTGGAAATTTGACTCAAAGCGCTCAGCAGTGGTTGGAAGTCCGCAGAACAATAGGCTTAGAAAAACACGTTGGCAGACTGTCTAATCTGTATTAGGAAAGCCAAGACTTGGCATTGGTGTGGCGCGCGCTTTCTGTGGCACAATGACAGGAATGGGCCGGATTTTTTCCATTTTCAGACAATGAAAGTGTTCAAACATATCTACCCCTGCAACTATGGATTTGCAAGTGCGGAAGCAAGTGATTGAAGCTATGTAGTAGAGACCAGACCAGACTATGGGTTATGAATTGAGGTTGCAGGACTATGGGAGAATTGAAACTAAATCTGAGGAGGAATCATGCGGTTCATTGGGAATCCATTAGTTATTATAGTTTATTGAAGCATTAGTTGAATTTAAGACCAGCAGGCTAGGATGAAATAACAACAAAAGAACATGAGACTCATGAGTACAATGATGGACCGCTAGCATCAATAACATAACTAGTATGAGAAGAGATTATCAACACAGGAAGACAGACTGCCGGCGCTCCACTATGGCAATGAGAGGGAACAGTGAAGGGACACAGGGAGAGGAACTGAGAGAAAGAAGAAAGTCAGATTGAGTTAAGTGTGTGTTGAAGTGACTTGGACTGATCTCACCAGTTATAGATGAGCAGATTTTGATTTTGATCTGAGTCCTTGAGTTCAACGTGAGACTTGAGTTCCTTGAATTGATGGAAGAGTTTTTTTTGATCTGAAGGGTGGTCAACTTGGATTTTATCGAGGGTAGTAGTTGGCTTGGATTTTATTGAAGATTTGATTAAAAAAAGATAGGAAAAGTACAGAAGAAAATAAGAAGACCATAAAAGAAAAATGAAAATGAGAGTGAGAAAAAGGGAAGAGAGTCAAGACCCCCAATCACAGGAAAACAACAGAAAGAGATCTGGAAGTGCCTATCTCTCCAATTGGGGTTTTCACAGTGTGAGAGGCAGAAGACGCACTCCCCAGGTTACACACATGAGCTTTCACATTGTTGCATTACAGTTATGCCACATGCGGGATTGGTAGAGGTCTGCTAAGGATGATTTACTGGGATCTGTTGTTAGTTATGCATTGGCGCAACTCAACTGTTAGGAAGATTGGGGAAATAATTGCCAAATCTACTGCAAGTGATTGGATTGGGTAAGGGATTGGACTATTGGTGAGGAGGATCAATGTGGAATGCACAGAGGTGTTTAGGAGGAAAGTTGTTCTTTTTGTGGTTTAAATTCTTTTGGAGTAGTGCTTTTGATTTTTATATATAGGGGGAAAATTTCCTTTACTGGAAAGAGGGGGAGAATCTGGAGGTTATTGGATGCTATCTTATGGAATATTATCTTAAGAGATTGACATAAACTAAAGGATTTCTTTGAGAGTACTATCTTTCTTAATTAACTCAGAGTCTTAATAGGGAAAGGTCAAGTGTGGAGCTCTTTGGGGATTCTGCTTTGTTTTTTTTGCTATTAATTTATTGCGTGTTAGCTTGAAGTAGTTTCTGGCTTAGTGCAGAGTAGTTTTGCGGATAGCAAAGAAAAGAATCAGGAGTGATTTTTGACTGCTGCAGGCTGTAGTAACTTTACTTGCAGAGGGGATTTTATTCAGTTTGCCGAGGTACAGGAGTGAAACTCAAGGGCTAGTGGGCTTTCCAGAACTTGGAGTGGTATTTTTGCAGAGAATTTTAAGTACCACACAATTTATTTCCATATCATAAGAGTTTCTTCCAAGTTTTAGGTGTGTTGACAGAAGGGTTTTCTTGAGCCAATTGGGACCATTGACCATACCTATACAGGGGATGTTGAGAGCGCACTGATTGATGAAGGTGTGGAGGGGTAGGCAGAGGGGGAGAGGGATCAGGAGCGGGGTAAGGGGCAGGTAAATCAATTGGAACTACAGGAAGCGGAGGACTTAGGGATCCGGTTAGGAAGAGTCTGGTGACAAGTTTGGAGAAACCAGAGATACACCAGACAGGGAATTGGATGATTTGCCATCCTCATTCAAGTGTAATTGATTCCATGGGGCATGGATTGAGGTGGAAAGGTGGCAATCAAAACCCGCCTTAGAGGGATGTTGAGGAGAGGTAAATTGCAATCACTTGATGTGAAAGGAAAATTGAGAGATGGCTTGACTTGAGGCAAAAAAGGTCTTTGAAGGCAGGAGGATTGGACAAAGGAGTGCCAGAAATTTGCCAGGGAACTTTGGCACTGATGGTGGAAGGAGAGGGCATAAGCTTGGGGGAGTAAGGGAAGGAGAAATCATTGAAAATTAAATCACAAGACTTGAAGACCCTCTGGATTTCAAGATCCCACATCCTCACGCGTTTACAGTCCAAGAGGTATGAAGGAAAGATGGTGGATCAAGCTTTCCTGTCCAGTTTGAGAAAATTGGCTTCTGGGACTTTACACCAGGTGTGACAGCCAAATGGATGGACATCTGAGACAGATAAAACTGGAAGATTGAGGATCAAGGAAGGAGAGATAAATCTGGCTGGGGTGCAACAAGGGAAGTGATTGTGATGATGGAATGCATTTCTGAGGGCATCTGCCCATAAAAACTTGGGAACGCTGGCCTGCAGAAGTGAGCATTGCACAATGTTACCAATGGTGCAATTTGTTCTTTCTTCCAAACCATTGAGCTTGGGCAAGTGTGGTGGACCAGGCTTGTGCAAGATGCTGTGTGTGTTGAGATAAGACAAGAAATTATGGGAGACATATTCCCCTCCATTGTCTGAACAGAGGGATTTGATGGGAAATTTACCTCCACGTTCAAACATAGACTTGAATAATTTGAAACAGTTGAAGACATTTTTTTTGGACTTAAGAGGGAAAACTTGGAAAAACTTGGAGTATTCATCAACAAAAGTGACAAAATATCAATAACCCTCTGTGTAGAGAACCTTGAAGGAGCCAACATCCAAGTGGATGAGTTGGCCAGGAAATGTGGAGAGTTATGGGCAACGTGACTTGAATGGTGTACAACTCATTTTAAATTGAACAAAAGTGGGACACTTCTGGACATGAGAGGCTTGAGGCCTAAATGAGAGAGCTGGATGTGATATTGTAGTAAGGAAATTTCAGTATAGGCATTTTGGTTGGCTTGGGGAAAAGTTGAGCTCAGAGGCCCTGGGGGAAGGTAATAGAGATTACCACGGCAATACCCCAAACCTATTGTAGGATTTGGAAAGGAGAGCTGAATGTCTGGAAAAATGTCACAGCCTTTTGTGGTGAAGATTACTGCTAGTCCAATATCACATAAACTGGCTGCCAAGAGTAGAGGCTCATGGTGTGAGGTAAAAACAAAGGATTTGATGAAATGCAAGGAGTCAAAAGGAAGGGTAATGGAGCCATGGTGCGTTGACTTGACAAGGGAGTGGTCTGTGAGAAAAACTGGCATTTGGTCTGATTTGGGATTGTTGACAGAGAAGAGATGCGGGTTCATAGATATGGAGCAGCCGGAATCAAGGTTTGAGTCAAGTTGAGTGGATACAGTAAGTAAAAACTCTGCAACCACTGCAGTGCTTACAGTGACCCCAACCTCTGAACTGGAGTAGTCTGACTCCTTGTCATTGTCTTGAGGCTCTTTGGAGGGTAGTATGGGTTTTGCGGTGGTCCTTCCGGCACAAGCTGGGGGTTTCCATTGATTATTTTCCAGCTTTTGCTGTCTCTGGGAATCATTTTGGGACTTTCTAGAAGCCTTGTGTTTGTTCAGTACTTGCTTGGTATTTTAGAAGTTTTTAAGGTCATGCCCCTCAACATTACAAAAGTAACAGTGTCTTGGGGTTGACTTATTGGTTGCAGATGATTGTTTTGACTTTGACAAGGAGACCAATGCTTCAACTTTGGTCTGGGATTGTCTTTGGGTGTGCTTGTCCTTCAGTGCAATAACCACTGTCTCTAATTTGAATCCATCTTGATTCATTAGTGAGGATACACAATGAGGCCATTCTTGTGGGATTTAGCTGAGTAGAGTGGCAACGTGGACATCATTGGAGGTGAACAGACTCTTAGGGGATATGAGTGAGCTGAGCCATTCATGGTATTTTGCCAGAGTTTTTATGTGAAAGAGAATATCTTCACCGTCCATTTTTGTAAGAAGGAGTTTCTGTAACCAATATACGCAACTGCCTGTGGCTTTATCCTGATGGGCGCAATTGAGTGCATTCCACATTCCATGTGCATGTCTTCTATGTTCATGAATGTATTGTAGATTTGCGGAATCAATGGCTTGAGTTATGAGGGCGCAAACAAATTTATTGTGGTTAGTCCAGGATGTGGGAGGGTTGTCTGGCTTAGTTTTTTCATTGATGTATTCTAAACCGGCAGCCTTGAAGTATGAAGTCACTACAAATTCCCAGTCCAAGTAATTGGAGTATTGGCTGGGAGCCTTGAGAAGTGGTAGTTTCACATTTGGAAGTTTGTGGAGTGAAACAAAGTAGTCAGAACCAAGGTTAATCATGTTGGAAATTTTTTTGGATGAGTTTGAGGAAGTCATTGGGGTGAAGTTGCTTTATCACCAAACATAAAGTTCCTTTATAGTGACTTTTTGCTGAGCTAACAAGCTCTGGGCTCATAACCTGATGGGGTTGACTGAGTTAGGGTAGACTGAGAGTGGAAGGATGAGTTCATTTCATATGAAGATGAAGAAGAGTGAAAGCACAAGTCAGAGAGAGAGAGAGAGAGAGAGTCTGAAAACAAAAAAGAGAGACAAGGACATACCTGAGTTAGTGTAGAGTGAGAGTGTAAGGATGAGTAAAAAGGATCTATCCACTCTTTTGCAGTTACCCCAGTTATACTACAAGACTGGGAACAGGTGTGTGAAAGGTGTTTAGCAGGGAAGAAAAGGGTTGAGTCAGTGAAACCCAACACCGTTTTGGCCCAGCTGATCAATTGACAACAAAACAACCAATGGCCAAGCCCACCCCCTCCCCAGCTCCCCACTCTGTTGCTCTGCACCCCCCCCCCAACCCCCCAGGTCATTAGGCCCCTCCTCCTCTTAATTTGTTTAAACACTGGACTGACCTCTTCTTATTTCATTTTTTTGGGTAGGATCATTGACAGGTATTTATTTATTTTTTTCTATGTTTTTTGATCATCTCCCTTCCTTATCACATATCTGATGATGTTTTTTTTCATGCAATGAAACCCACTATTCACCCATCATTCTTTTCACATCTGCCCTATTGCTTGACCTCCCTTTCTTCTGCCACCAAACTCAAAATTTTCCACAATGACCCAAATCCTTTCTTGATACTCACCCCAATTTTAGCATGTGAATGGGAGGAGAAAATTTTACAAACATACAGAGAGCTGACAAGAATTGGGCTTGTCAGCAAAAGAGGACTCAACAGAGAGATTCTTAAATCTCTTTGGAGGTGGTGGAGGAGGGAATTTATGAAAAGTTTGTGTTGTCTAAAAAAAACTATGTCCTTTGGATCTGTATCCTGCCATGGTCACCAATTGAAAGCCTTTCCCAAAAGAGTTTGAACAAGCCAAAGAGAGTTTCAAACAATTCTATTTCTTCAGCTCTGGGAAATTTATTGTTTTTGATGAATCTGATCACAAGTCTATTGTTGAAATCAGTGAGTTTCTTCCTTTGAATAAACTCTCTGAGAAAGAGAAAAAGGACATCAACTCAGTCACCACTTTCCTTCACTAGTCAAAAATATTTGTCACCACCATGGGTCCCTCAAGATCTTGAGGTGGAAAAATGTGAGCAATTGGATGGCAAAAATCAATGCATCCATCTGAAATATTTGGAAGATATTTGAAGAAAGCTTTGTTCAAATCTTCCCCTCAGAAAATTTATTTTTTGAACCTTAGGTCCGACAGATTCTCTCAAATTCTAGCCCAAATGTTCTGAAAATTAGCCACACTGGTACATGATTCCAAACTTCAAACAATGATGGAAAACAATATCCCATCTTTCTCTTTGTTGGGATTTGTATCCTGGCTCACTCCTTTTGACTTTTCTCCAAATATCACTTTCACTTCAGATTCTTTCTAGAATTCTCCCCAAATTGAAAAAGGTAAAATCTATTCCTATTCCTTTTTGCTGTTTGTTCCAACCAAAAAATTGAATATATGAAATTTATTGAAAAAAAGGACAAATATCAAGTATCTGATGGCCAATTTGTTTTTTGGGACTTGGTTTTTGGCATTTCCTTTGAACAAAAAAAGTCTTTTCAAGATGGTTTGGGCAGCAAATAAGTACAAGCACTGTACATTTTGGGCTGTGGAGACTGCCACTCATACAAGTATGGCAATTTAGATGCAAATCAACAAAGCCACTCAAAAAGCTTGCAGGAACTTGAAAAGTGTACAAATATATTCTAGATAAAAAAAATTGTTTATTGGTGGATTTAAAAATAGTCTGAAACGTTTTTTTAATCTAAAATGATTTTTTTTGGTTTTTATTTTTGAAATTTATGACAAAGTATATTTTCAAGCCAAGTAATTGAGTAATCTCCTTTATTTCTTCCTATTTTCTAATGCTACAAATAAATTCCATGGAAACTGATAACCTATCTTTTTTTTTCTGTAGCTAGTCTTTTGCTCTCCTTTTCCAGTTGCTATCCCTGCCAATCCTTCTCCTTGTCCTCTTTTTTAAACTCCTGCTCAGCCTGTTTCATTTTCCACTCAGCATCCAACTTTTGTTGATAAGCCAAACTCTCAGCTTTCTGCTTTTGACAATCAATATTCAGTTGACAATCCCACTTCTCCTTTTCAAATTGGAATTTTTCCAATTCAATTTGTGAGTTCACTGGTTTTTGGTGGGAACAAGGAATGAGCTTGATTTTGAAAGCAAGGAAAATAACTCAATGCACTTACTTGAATCTTGTTTCTCCATGATATCTTCAAAGCCAGAAAAATTGGATGTGTTTCTCCTCTTTTTATGGCTATTGGGATTGATGTTGATTGAATTGAAGCCCTTTCACTTTCCCTTTGCTGAGGAGGTTTGTGTGAGAATTTTGTCACTCTGATTTGAAGGGGATGTGGGAGGGCCCAGCGCCTTGAGTGATTGGCCATTCAGAAAAGGATTTTTCTGTTTTTTTACAATCAAAATTGAAGAGTTAAAGAAAGCCTATGATGCCATGGAGAGATGAACGGATGGTTGTAGGCTATTGAGGAGTCTAATGAGGAGTAATAATGAGGCTACAAGAGCCAGGGAAAAGGGAAAATACTTGTATAGTCAAGTGTAACTGATCTGAAAAGGAGGAAGGGACACTCCGGTTTAGTTGTCTGGTAATCAGATGAGTTTGCATTCCTGGTCCAAGGGAAGGACCAGTATTTATGGAAAACTAGAGAACCCCAAAGGGGGCCTAAGGTAGCAGGGTTAAGACAACTAGAGAGCCCCCAGAGGGGGCCTGAGACAGGAATAATATCTTAATGAAAGCAGTAAGATAGAAATAAAGCTGACTAAATTTGTCAGTTACAAAATATGAACAGAAAAAGACAACACACCACCTTAACTGACAAATTTAGGAACCAATTTGAGACCAATCAACATTTCAGAGGAGAATATGAGAAGAGAATATGAGAATGAGAGATATGAGATTTGAGAAAGGATGACAAGACACCGCCTTGTCAGCATATGAGATGGGGAATGAAAGCCTATTTTAAGAGGAGCAACAAGGACCTCAGGCATAGTTGCCTAGCTTAATATGGGAGGAATGATAGCCTATTTTAAGAGGAGCAACAAGGACCTCAGGCATAGTTGCCTAGCTTAATGGGGAGAATGATATGATGATGATGATGATGATGATGATGATGAGAGTAATGGTAATGGTGATGGGTATGGGATGATGATGGTGATGGTGATGGTGATGGTGATGGTGATGGTGATGGTGATGGTGATGGTGATGGTAATGGTGATGGTGATGGAGTTGGTGATGGTGATGGTGATGGAGTTGAAATGGATTGTTGACAGTTATAGGATAATGGTGGGTGATGGCAGTATTGGATAATAATGAATGTGTTTATTGTAATGAATGAGGGTGGAAAATAGGAAGATATAAACAGATAGTATTGAACAAAAGGAGGAAAGGATTCCAACAAAAATCATTCAGGATTAAATGGACAGAGAAGAAAGGAAATTTCTTACTTACTTGAACAGATGTGGATTGTAATGTAGATAGTGGAATAACTTCCTCCTCATTGGCCAAGGTGTTGAGGTCTTCCAATCCATGAAGAGAGCAAACCAAAGAGGGAATTGAGGGTTCCAAGGAAGGTTTTGAATCATTGATCAATGCAAATGTAGACATAATTGGAGCTGGTTTTGTTTGAATATCCTCCTTCACATCTGATTGGGGCCACTTGTATGTTTTGTTGGCATCATCATTGCTAGGCTGATCATCCACAGGCAAGTCCTCAGCATCTACTGAATTGGATTGCTGGTCATCAAAAGCACCTAAATTGGTGATTTTTGCCTTCTTTCCAAATATTTCATCCATATGACTGTAAAAAGGACAAATGGAGTCCAACTTATCAACTACCAAGTTGATCCCTTGGCTTTATTGGAGTTGGTGATACCAAATCCAGTGGAGATTGACATTTAGTGGGCCTTTTTCTACTTGGCTCAATAGTGCTTGAATTTCTCCTGCATCTGTTTTTATGAAATATCCAGCCTTCCTTTTTTTTATCCTTCATTTCATTGGGCATCAGGAAATAACCATTAACCTCAGAGGATGGAGGTTGGCCAACTTGTGTTTTGTTGTTGGATCCAAAGCAACCATCATTGTGGCAGGGAATTTTGAGCCAGTTCACCAGGATTATGTGATTTGTTTTTTTGAGATGACTTGAGCCTCTGGAAGCTTATGGGGGATGATTTGTAGATGCAGAGTTCCTTAGGGATGTTTGCTTTGGTCCATTAGATTTTGGAGTTGACTTGCGGGGGGAGGTTTGATGAGGGGCCATTTGAAAAGATTAAGATCAATGAAGGTATGAATTGAAGAAGATAGTAATGAAGTGATGAGAGTGATGAAGTGATGAGAGTGATGAAGTGATGAGAGTGATGAAGTGATGAGAGTGATGAAGTGATGAGAGTGTTGAAGTGATGAGAGTGATGAAGTGATTAGAGTGATTAAGTGATGGGAGAAATGAATCAAATTTTTTGCATGAGGTTTGAGGTAGAACTTTTCTGATGAGGTTGGAGGTTGAAGCCAGGGTTGATGCTGTGGAATGATGCGTGATTTAATTGGTGAAAGCCTTTAAATACTTTATCTTAAAAACCCCATTTATTTTCAGGTAAATATGACATGTCTGATGTGAAATAAGGGTGTTTGTTTTATTTTTAATGGCCTATTTGGGTTGAAACCTGCCATCAAAAAATAGCAGGTTTGCTTAACTCAGATATGCCCTATTGCATGAAAAAATCCCATCCACACCTCCACATCTGAAAAACCCTACCAATCTCATGTCCATCACTTCACACACATCTAATTTCCATTTCTTCACATCTCCATTGATTTGCATCCCTATTGCTTCACAGCTTAATTGCTTCACACACATGCTATAATTATCTCATCCCTGTCTGTCTCAAACAATACAATCAATCTTTGCGGCAGCAAGTTTAAAAGGAAAAAATCTGACTGAAAGCTATCCAACTGCCCATTGCTCTTTGCAGATTGTAATCAAATGGAGATGGAGCAGCAACCAATTCTATCCCTCAGACTTTCTCACTTTGATGAGTGATTTCCTGTTTTGAAATAGGTAAAAAATCACACCACATTCATCTTTTTTTGTTTTTCAACCAAGAATCCTAGGCTGAATTGAGGTTTTTTTATTATCTTTTATTTGATTTTACTTGGTGGACAGAAAAAAAAATGGAATTCACTTTCAACTCCTTTATCCAGCTCACCAAATCCTCCCTCCTCACCAATCCACCTCACTCATCACCACTGACTTCCAAACCTCACCCACTCACCCACCACCTCCATCTTACCAACCTCACCCACTTTCTGCCCACCTCCAAGTTACTATCAAACTCCAACTCACCAACCCTGCCCACCCATCCTCACCCACCATCAAACACTGGCCACCACCTACCCTCTCTGGCGCCTTGGGTAAGCCCCCCCTACCCCTCCCCTTCCCCTTGCACTTGATTGACCAATCAATTGAACAATTGATTGACCAATCAATTGAACAATTGATTGACCAATCAATTGAACAATTGATTGACCAATCAATTGAACAATTGATTGACCAATCAATTGAGCAATTGATTGACCAATCAATTGAACAATTGATTGACCAATCAATTGAACAATTGATTGACCAATCAATTGAACAATTGATTGACCAATCAATTGAACAATTGATTGACCAATCAATTGAACAATTGATTGACCAATCAATTGAACAATTGATTGACCAATCAATTGAACAATTGATTGACAAATCAATTGAACAATTGATTGACCAATCAATTGAACAATTGATTGACCAATCAATTGAACAATTGATTGACAAATCAATTGAACAATTGATTGACCAATCAATTGAACAATTGATTGACAAATCAATTGAACAATTGATTGACCAATCAATTGAACAATTGATTGACCAATCAATTGAACAATTGATTGACCAATCAATTGAACAATTGATTGACCAATCAATTGAACAATTGATTGACCAATCAATTGAACAATTGATTGACCAATCAATTGAACAATTGATTGACAAATCAATTGAACAATTGATTGACCAATCAATTGAACAATTGATTGACCAATCAATTGAACAATTGATTGACCAATCAATTGAACAATTGATTGACAAATCAATTGAACAATTGATTGACCAATCAATTGAACAATTGATTGACCAATCAATTGAACAATTGATTGACAAATCAATTGATCAATTGATTGACCAATCAATTGAACAATTGATTGACCAATCAATTGAACAATTGATTGACCAATCAATTGAACAATTGATTGACCAATCAATTGAACAATTGATTGACCAATCAATTGAACAATTGATTGACCAATCAATTGAACAATTGATTGACCAATCAATTGAACAATTGATTGACCAATCAATTGAACAATTGATTGACCAATCAATTGAACAATTGATTGACCAATCAATTGAACAATTGATTGACCAATCAATTGAACAATTGATTGACCAATCAATTGAACAATTGATTGACCAATCAATTGAACAATTGATTGACCAATCAATTGAACAATTGATTGACCAATCAATTGAACAATTGATTGACCAATCAATTGAACAATTGATTGACCAATCAATTGAACAATTGATTGACCAATCAATTGAACAATTGATTGACCAATCAATTGAACAATTGATTGACCAATCAATTGAACAATTGATTGACCAATCAATTGAACAATTGATTGACCAATCAATTGAAAAATTGATTGACCAATCAATTGAACAATTGATTGACCAATCAATTGAACAATTGATTGACCAATCAATTGAACAATTGATTGACCAATCAATTGAACAATTGATTGACCAATCAATTGAACAATTGATTGACCAATCAATTTAAAAATTGATTGAACAATTGATTGACCAATCAATTTAAAAATTGATTGACTAATCAATTTAAAAATTGATTGACCAATCAATTGAAAAATTGATTTACCAATCAATTGAAAAATTGATTTACCAATCAATTGAAAAATTGATTTACCAATCAATTGAAAAATTGATTGACCAATCAATTGAAAAATTGATTGACCAATCAATTGAAAAATTGATTGACCAATCAATTGAAAAATTGATTGACCAATCAATTGAAAAATTGATTGACCAATCAATTGAAAAATTGATTGACCAATCAATTGAAAAATTGATTGACCAATCAATTGAAAAATTGATTGACCAATCAATTGAAAAATTGATTGACCAATCAATTTAAAAATTGATGGACCAATCAATTGAAAAATTGATTGACCAATCAATTGAAAAATTGATTGACCAATCAATTGAAAAATTGATTGACCAATCAATTGAAAAATTGATTGACCAATCAATTGAAAAATTGATTGACCAATCAATTGAAAAATTGATTGACCAATCAATTGAAAAATTGATTGACCAATCAATTGAAAAATTGATTGACCAATCAATTGAAAAATTGATTGACCAATCAATTGAAAAATTGATTGACCAATCAATTGAAAAATTGATTGACCAATCAATTGAAAAATTGATTGACCAATCAATTGAACAATTTATTAACCAATCAATTGACCACCTGACTGACCAATCAATTGACCAATTGATTGACCAATCAATTGAAAAATTGATTGACCAATCAATTGAACAATTCATTTACCAATCAATTGAAAAATTCATTGACCAATCAATTGACCCATTTATTGCAAATTGATTGAGAAATTGATTTGCAATCAGTCAAGAAATCAATTTTCAATGAATTGGTAAATCAATCTGCAATCAATTGTTCAATTGATTTGCAATCAGTTTGCAATTGATTGGTCACTAAATTCACAATGGATTTACCAATCAATTGGCAATTTATTGACCAATCAATTTGAAATCAATTGGCTGATCAATTGATCAAGCAATTGATTGATAATGGATGCAGGTCACCAAAATTATTTTTTTGTTTGTTTATTCTTTAGTAGTTTTTTTTTAATTTTTTTAAAAATTCCAATACTTGAGTGATTTTCAAGTATTTTTTTTGATTTTTTGGTGTGTATCTACGTGTGAGTGACCCATGACAATATTCTTTTGGTTTTTATTTTCATTTTTGCTGTTGGTATAAGCACAATGTATTTTTTTTCTTCTTTTCATTACATCATTTTTCAAGAATGATCATAACATTACTGACAATCTTTTTTTGTTGTTAGGATCATCAACTGGTATAATTTATTATTCAATGTTGGTTGATCATCCACCTTCATTATAAGATTACTATTGATGGGTTTTTTCACCTCTTTTTTTAGGTTTGTGTTTGATCAGAGTGGTTTTCTGTAAATTATAATCACTCTTTTTTGATTCTATGCAATGAAAAACAAATCTTGACCCCTTGTTCTTTCCACACCTTCCCTTTTTTTCACTGCCTATTCTTCTCCCAAAACCCTTAAAATTCTTTACAATCAGTTGCATCCCATCTTGATCTTCACCCCAATCAAAGCATGTGGATTGGATGTAACAAGGTGGGAGGAGATTATTTGACAAACATACAGAGGTTCGGAAACAATAGGGCTCATCAGCAAAAGAGATCTCAAATGAGATATTCTGAAATCTCTTTTTAAGCATCAGAGGAAGGGATTGATGAAAAGTTTTATTGGTCTGGACACTCCTCCGTGATATCTGTAAAGCCCAAAAAATTGGAAGAAAAAAAGGACAAATCAATTCCAACTTATCAACCACCAAGTTGATTCTCTTGGCTTTGTTGGAGTTGGTGATACCATGGCCATTGGGGATTGCCATTGGGTGGGCCATTTTTTATGGGGATTTATTTTTCTTCAATTTCTCCCCCATCTTTTTTGATGAAAGATACAGCCTAAATTTTGTTTTATTCTTGAGTTCATTGGACATCAGGAGATAACCAAGAACCTCAGAGGATGTAGATTTGCCAACTTGTGTTTCTTTGTCAAATCCAAAGCAAGTTTCATAGTTGGAGGGAATTTTGAGCCAATTTACCAGGATGATGTGATCAGCTCCATGGAACTGACTTGAGCATTTGGAAGCTGATGGGCAAGGACTTTTTTTGTAGAGTTCCTTGGATATATTTTCTTTGGTGGATTGAATTTCTTTGTGGACTTGCAGGGGGGGGGGAATTTGCTGAAAGGCCATTATAAAATTTTAAGAGCAATGAAATGATAAGACTTATGAAGTGATGAGGATAGCAATTAAGTGATGATAGAAATGAAGTGATCAGAGTGATGAATTTATGAGAGCAATAAAGTGATGAGAGTAAGATTAATGACAATACTGATGAATTGATAAGGAGTTCAATGAATTGATTAGATTGATTAAGTGATGAGGAGATCAATGAATTGATTAGATTGATGATGTGATGAATGCAATAAAATGATGTGATAAGATTAAGATCAATGAAATGATAAGACTGATAAAGTGATGGGGATAGCAATTAATTGATGAGAGGATGAAGTGATGAGAGAAATAAATTGATGAAATTGGTGAAGTGATGGGAGAAATAAAGTGATGAGACTGATTCATCAGGTTTTTTCCAATATTTTTGGAGGTAGAAGGAGGTGGGAAACCAGGGGTATATGAGGTGAACTGATGTGTGGCCAAGGTTTAAAAACCTTTGAATACTTTATCTGAAAAAACTCATTCATTTTCAGGTAACTTTCAGCTTCCTGATTCCAGGAAACTCTCCGTCCTTTAGATACAGCAAGTTATATTGGTTTTGAAATAATAATATTTCCAAGTAAGCAGGTAAAATGCACAAATAATAAAAATATGGTAAGAGCAAGTGCAAGGTTTAATTTGGTTTATTTAAAAGGTTTTCAATATGGTTTTAAGAGGGGCCACATCTTATACAAGACTTTGGATCTTTACAGTTAAACAACCTCTCTTCAGGGGGCCACTTTGGACAGTATAAACCCTGGAAAATGGGTTCCTTCAGGATTATTTAAAAGGGGTAACACTCAAGGATATGAAAATGTTTCTTGGATAAAAAGCACCCAGAACTTAGGCAGCAAGAAACAGACTTACTTTGAAGTAATTTTCTCACAAAAGTACTGCAGGATTTCACAGTTGAAAGGGTCTCAGATCAAAGTTTGGGGTTTTTTTGCTTATTTTTATTCAATGGAATCAATAATGGTTTGGAATTAATAATTATACTACCAGACTGAGGCCACATATCAATTTTTTATCTATTATTAAAACTTGATCATGGATTGCAATGGGTCTGGATTGATACTAAAAATTACTGTGGTTTAAAATAACCAAAAATTAATGTATGTATATACCTTATTGGGGTGAAGGGGCCTTCTCAGGGCACATAGGGAAGTTTTTGCTTGAGAGGTAGGGCTAGAAGGCTCTTTTGGCATTCAATCTTAGTTCTTTCACTCAGTTTTTGCTGTCTGTGTCATATTTATTTGTGAAATAGTTGTCAGAAACTTGTTAAATATCAATTTATTATTTCTCTAGTTCTGAAATATTTCCTTATTTTATACTATATTATTTTGAGTAAAGTTTTCAGGAGTGGGAATTTGTAGACTTTCTGTCATCATCTGATCATTTTGGTAATTTTTAATAATTTTTAGGGGAACTTCTTGATATGTTTTGTGGTTTGTAAAGATTTGATAATGTCATTTTTGTGACAAACTTTATTATTTTTTTCCTTAATTTTTCTATTTTATAATTTTATTTTTATATTTTTTATTTGTTTTTGGAAATTCTAAATCATTCTCTGTTTTTTATTGCAATATTAAATATGTGTGATGCATGCATAGAGGTTGTAGCAGGTTCCTGTGGTACCTGGTTGTCAGAAGTTCTCCAGGCAGTGTTATGATGGGCGCATGCTTGACAGCTGCAGACAGGAATCTGGAATCTGGGGCCAGAAGCATATTGCATGCAGGTTTCTTGACAGGTGCCTGCATTTTGGGTGTCAGGCCCATGCAACCCTTATTGTATGAATCCCAGGCTGCGCGTGGGAATTGTGACAGAACACAAAACCAGCTGTAACTCCTAAACTATACACAAAACTCAAATCCTGAGTAAATTTTAAGTGTGAAACCTGCACATGATAATGCACATGAGGTATTAAATTGGCAAAAAAATCAGTTGTACTGGTGTTGTGGTTTTGGGTCATTTTCTTGTAAATTTATTTAAAAATATGAGGGGTTGGAATTCAAGGGTGGAGTCAGTGAGTGACCCTACCTTTTTTTGGGTGATAAATTCAAATATGTAAAGATATTTTTAAATTTCCTAATACTTCTTTTATTTATAAATTATTTTGGTTCAATTCTACTTTGACAGGTTGCTCTGTACAAGTAGCAAGCTGACAGTAACTCTTACACATCAGATGTGAAATAAGTGGGTTTTTTTATCTTTAATGACATTTTAGAAATTAGGGTGTCTTTCCAAAACCTGCCATTCAAAAATGGCTGGTGGGCTAACTCTGATACACCCTATTTCAAAAAACCACCATTGATATGGCAGATTTTTAACAGCATATTTTACAACACTGATATGCCCTATTGTAACAAACATAAAAAAAGTATTGAAATTGCAAATATATATATTTGATCAGAGAAATTTAAATTTTTCCAAAATTTTCAACAAAAAAAATTTTAAGCATAGAAATAACCCAAAAAAAACATATTTCTTTGAAGAAAATTCAATATTTGGGTAGAAGCTTTGGGAATATACCCTTTTTACTCTCCAAGGTTTTTTTTGAAGAACTCTGATAAGAAAAATACCAATAAAATAAAGTTTGTGTATTTAAAAAATTATCCCTCCAAAAGTAACAAGTCTTTTAATGACCCTATGCAAATCTCATTCAACATATTCTTGTGTCACTACACAATTTTAAATCTATTTTCACATATAAGTTGTTTGATCTATCCCTTTCTTCTCCCAAAGCACCCCTCCTGAAATATTAAATACAACAAGAAATTAAAATACCCTTTAATCCACCCTCCTACTCCTTCCTGGAAACTTTCCCACATCCATCTGAAGCCCACCAATTTATTTGACACTTATTTGACTCATATCTCAAGCTTTGGAAAGAACTCACTCATTTTGGTCTCTGTTAATCTTACACAAAACTATTGATTGTTAATTCAAGCGCTCTTGCATGTTTCCCAATGTAAACCCCCTATCAAGTGACATTTTCTTCTCCAATTTCTCAATCATTGGGTCTCCACAGTGAGTTCTACTTGATTATTCAAAAAAAACTAACTCCTGGAAGTGGTCTCCTCAACTTTATCTCACCATTTTTTTCAGAAATGATGTGCCTACTCTGGTCCCACTCTTGTTGCTTACTTGCCCATCCTGGGGGCATCTTTGGCCTTTTTTTTCTGCATTTGGTAACTCACACTGTCCCTTTTTTGCATTCAAGCTAAACAAAAATTATTATGATTTTCAATACCATGATAAAATACACTTTGACTCTCCTGTGTTGCATCCTTCCTTTCGCAGAAGAAATTGTGTAATTTTTTCTCAGATTTTGGTGGATTGGCACCTCCTTTTTCAACCCCAAATATACACACATAAAACAGCTTTGGAAGCATGGTGCTCCTTGATTTTTTGTCTATAAATAGCCACAAAAATGGTCAAGCTGCATGCTTCTGCCAGCAAAATTGCATACTGCACTGGGAAAATGCCATTCCTCCCAAAATCTGGGGCATTGTACACGTGTATTTCAAAAAAAATATACATCCTTTGTTTGACCATTTTGTTTTTATTGGTTTTTTAAATTTTTTTCTTCTGGATCTACAATATTATCTGTCTGAAAAATAAATGAAAAATGAATTTTTTAAACCCATACAAGTCCTGTAATCCAAGGGCCAACCTATACAATGTTTTTGGAAATATTTTCCATGACATCATCTTTCCTTTAAACTCTTGATGTGTGCAATTTACAAGCTCAAAAAATGCATTTTATTAGAAAACCCCAATGGCTCATCTGGGCTGCTACCTTTATATTTCTCTGTACTCATTTTTTTGTAAAAATTATAATCAAACACTCATTTAAGATTCCTAAATCTTTCTATTATTCCAAATGGTTGGAATCACCAGCAAATATTTTGAAGCTGCCCTGAAATTATGCTGAAATTTTGATATAGAAAAATTGATGAAATGACTTGAAGCTATGGTTTCTGGAATTATTTTAAGTCACTCCTATTAAATTAAAAAAAATTAATTGGTGTTTTACAAATTACCTCCTTTTATAACAGCCTGTAATTTTTTTCTGTACATAGCCTTCTTTTGCTTTTGTTACATCCCTAATTTTTTTTCTGCAAATGGAATTTGGTTTCATTCCAATTTTCACTATTCCCATGATTGATTTTGTTACTCTATTTATTTACATTTCTGAGGCCTCAATTATAATGAAAAAGATTACCACTCCATCAGTTTCCCTCAAACTCTAACTTCTTAGAATAAATCAAACCCATGAACCCCATAAAGAGTGATACCCCCTCTGGTAAAGGTTTATCCTTACTGATCCATTTAAAATAAAGCACATCCACATCCCTTACACAAGGTACCATCCTCAAACATTGTACTTCAACAAAATTCAGAAAAAGTTCCAGAATTCAATTCAAAATTCAAATTCAAGAAAAACTTCCTATATTCAAACAAATCTAACACTTAATTACAAAGGGGTGTACCAAAATCACATACCCCCAAAATTCAAATCTCAATTGGAACCCACCCACAATTCTTTTTACAAGAATAATGATTATCTGCATTTTTCTTTGAAAGTTTTTACCATCAATCATCCTTATAAAAATAAACACACTTAACACCTTAAATATCAACATGATTCTGTTTGACCACAATTTGTTGCTCTGGATCTTGAAATAAAATTGGAAGACCAACCTCAACAGACTTTTTTTCAAGGTGACCTCATTAAGATCACTACTTTGAGCAAAAATTCAATTTTTTTGAAAACTGAATAGAATCAATTCAACATTCAAAAATCAGAAGGTATCCATAATGTGGCCCAGGGGTGTCATAAATCTTCTCACTTATAACCTTACACTTCATGCCCACTTTCATCACATCCTAAATCTCATTTCTTCATTGCTTCATCCCTGCTTTCATCTTATCCCTTCTTCTCTTCATTACTTCACCTCTTCATCCTTTCATCCCTCTTGCTCTTTTTAAATGGCCCCTCCGCAAACCTCCCCCTGCAGGTCCACTAAAAAATCCAATTGACCAAAGCGAAAATCCCCCAGGAACTCAAAATTCAACAATCCCCCCCCATCAGCTTCCAAAGGCTCAAGTAAAGAGAGCTAATCACATCATCCTGGTAAACTTGCTCAAAATTCCCTCCAACTATGACGCTTGATTTGGATGCAACAATGAAACACAAGTTGGCCAACCTCCATTCTCTAAGTTTAATGGTTATCTCCCAATGGCCAATGAACTGAAGAATAAAACAAAATTTAGGCTGGATCTTTAATCCAAACATATGCAGGAGACATACAAGAACTATTGAGTCAAGTACAAAAAGGCCCACTCAATGTCAATCTCCACTGGCTTTGTTTTTTGTCTGAGTCCAACAAAAAAAAGAAAAGTAGTCAGCCTAGGACTCTTTGTTGAGCCACCAAATTAAAAAAAATAAATTAATGTGAATTTTGCCTATGTAAAAACCAAATTCTACTTGTCAAAGTGAGCAAGTGTGAGGGTTTGAATCCCTTCTCTCTTAGCAGAAGATGAGGTGCAAGATGAGAAAGGGATGACTTGAGGAGGATCAGGAATATTATCTTCAAATATTTTTTCCCATTCATCTTTGATGTTGGCCAGAAGGTTGTGAAGGATTACGCAACTTATAATCCAGTTGATTAGGATCTTCCTGTCTTTGGAATTTTGAAGCTGGTTCTGCATTTACCTTAAGCTGGCCCATCTTCCTGTCAGGATTCCTATGGCATGCTAAATCTGAACTTTTGATTGGGCAAGATGATAGTTGAAATCAGTTTTGGCTTGATTGTTGGATGAAACATTGTGGTATGCTGGGACCACATATTTCCCACCAGCATAAGCTGAATCAGCCAGAAGGTATTGATCTTGGTCAAATTGGTTCTCTGGTTGTTGGGCACTCCACATCTGATTGAAAAAATATTAATTGTGACAAGGACCTGGAAGGCCAGTATGGAGTGATATTAACTTCTTTTTTGTTATCACAAACAATTTTTAATTCCACATAATATCTATGCAGACAGAGAAAAAATATTTGGTAAGTATTTTATGAAATGTGTTATCAAAGGCTTTGGAAAAGAAATGAATCAATTGCATTTTTTTCTGATCAAAATAGTGGTTTCCATATAGCTTGGGCTTTTGACACAAGGGCATAGTGGTTCCATCAACAAAACCAATTCAACTGGGAAAGACTTTGGTTGCCTATTCTTGAGATATCTCCTTGTGTTCTTCTTTGGTGGGCCAAAAAAGGAATGTCTATGGAAAGATAGGATAGCAACCATGACTCTTTTGGTGTATAAGTCAATGTTTTCATGACCAACCAAGAATAGATTTTCTAATCAATGAATGGCTTTTCCATGTCCATTTGATCTCAATCTACAAAGAGAAATTGCAAGTTGGATAGCTGTATTGCATTGATGATTCCAAGAATTTTTCTGGAAGAAATGGTGGTCTTCAATCATCTCCAAATTTTTCATGAATGAAGGCAATAAAGTTTGGAACAGTTGCTGGAAGGTGAAGTCAGGGAGGAGATGAAGCTTTTGCCTTTCATACATAGGGTTGTGTAGAGTCTGTCTTCTTGGAACAATGTATTGCTTTTCTAATAGAGAATTAAAAGCCAGCCCAGTCAATTCCAAATTGGAGTCTGAATCAGAGTCAAATAATAAAAAAAGTTCAGTCAACATTTTTTCTTTTTCAACTTGTTGCTGGGATTTTCAATTGGACATGTGTGGAAAGTTGGTGATGTGATGTGGGGTGATGAGATAATGATGGGATGTGTGTGATGTGACGGAAATGTGAAGCAATTTAGATGAGATGTGTCTGATGTGATGGAGATGGGATTGGTATGGATTTGGTGAGGTGGAGGTCTGGATGGGTGATTTGCATGCAATGGGATGCGTGTGATGTGATGGAGATGCAAAGCAATGGAGATTTGAAGCAATGCAGATGAGATGTGTTTGATGCAATGAAGATGAGATTGGTATGGATTTGCTGATGTGGAGTTGTGGATGGGTATTTTTCATGAGATAGATGGTGGATGGATGATAATGGTGGGTTTGATTTTTGAAACATGCCATCCCATGAAAAACACCATATTGAAATATGCTAGTTAGGGGGTATGTGTATGTCAGAAAGCGGCCATTAAAAATGGCAGGTTTGGTCAAAAAAAATGGTGGGTTTCTAATGGTGGTTTTGCTAACTCTGATATGCCCTAGTCCCTTTAGCACTTGGGTGGTTGTCTCTTTCAGAAAATTTTGGTTAAAAATATGCAAGGATCAAGGCAGGAAGGTAGTAATTTATCTAAAATCATCAAAATAATCCAATTATTGACCAGTTTTAGGTTTTTCTGATGCTATGGACCTTGGTACTGAGAGCACAGAGGGAGCTGTTATGCTTTTTATATTTTTAAAAAAAATAAAAGAACAATAATAATCCAATCAATTTCTTGAATTTTTCATACTTTGAATTGAATGCTTTTTTACTTAGCGGTTTTATCCTTTCCCAATATTTTATTTGTTTTCCCAGAGATTTGAAAGCTTGCTCTAAAATTTCCACATAAATGTTACAGCACATTGGCAAGCAATATCTGTTCATTACTGTAACTTGAAACCCAAATTGGCCAGAAATTGTCAACAATATTTTGCTTGGTCAAAAGTCCAAAGGTTGATCAGATATATTATAACATGGGGCTTCAATCAGAAATAAAGAATATCTGTGAAGAATTATTTAGGGGTAGTTTATTTGGATTTAAAATTCGAAGAACTGTTTGCAGAAAGGCAGTGTTCCAAAAGAGAACACTGCCTCATGGTCACTGTCATGCTTGAACCTGAAGGGTTACTGTTTGATGAAAAATTTGGCATATCCCCTCTCCTCAGTATCATCTACCTCATTTCAATGGCGTGACACCAAAAGCAGACTAAAAATCCAGTGAATTCCACTTACTAACTTTGGCACAAAGGGCCCATCTAATTAATGTTACTCAGTCACTGCTTAAAATTGTTCTTTCTCTTTGCATTATCATGTATGACTAGTAATAATGAAATCTGTGCTTGAGTTCAACTCCTTGCACTTCCCATTTCCACATAGATGTGGAATTTGAAGCTAGCTTCCGTCTAGATCTGTTTCTCATCACCATTGAACAATAATTCTTCACCTTGTGTAGCCACTCACCATTTTATTACTTGCCTAGAAAACCCACCCTATTCTTCTCAGGACCTGTTTCTGCATTTCCTTACTGAAACTTAACCAACTAAAATCATCATTCTATTGTATTTTCACCTCAATATTCCATATATTGTTTCAGGATTTTTCCTACCATTGCTCATAGTTTAATAAAATCAGTTCATTTAGTCCTGCATTTTGGTATGTTTATTGCACTCTTCCAGTTCCTAGATGAAGAGAACATCTATAGGATTTTATCAAGTAAACATCATCACAATTTCGGTTATCTTAAAAGGCAATTTCTTCTTCCTGAAGAACATTTCATCATTTAGTTAATTTCATACATCTTGGTAGTTATATATAGACACAGGCCCAGAAGTGGATCAAAAGTGGTTGGAGGATGCAGAGGCCATAGCACTAGGTTTTTGGGGCTCAGCTTGTGGGAATATGCCATTTCAAGGACACAAAAAGAACAGTTCCTCACCAGGGAAAGTATTATAGGTGTTTTGGAAAAATTTTCCACAACCTTTCAAATAGTGAAGCTCTATTGGTTGGAAAATAAGATGATGAAAAGTGAATTTCTAATTTTAGGCAAGCTATAATTTATGGATATAGAAAATTGGAGCTATTAGGGTGTATCAAAGTTAAAATTTTCAAAAAACCAAATGGCTGATTTCAGACCTATCCATTTTTTTTCAAAATTTAATTTTTTTTCAGTTAAAACCATTGATTCATTGTTTATTTTGACAAAAAAAATATTTTTTGAAAAATTGATATTTTTCCTGAAATAAGCTATTTAAACTATTTAGAATTTCAACTCTGATACACCCTATTGATATAGAAAGCAGATCTAAGGCTCCATTTTGAGACCATGGTGTAACTTGAGCCGCTGTGCACCAAAAAAGTTACACCCTGTATGTCCCAGATGTGACATACAGGCTGGTTCAACAACATGTATGTGTGCATGTGCATTGCCATGCACACTGTATGTTGCGGCCCAAATTTCTGGTGAGCTGGAGATACAGGGTCAAACCCGCTTACCTGCCCCTCAGCCGCCCTTTTTGCATATGAATTTGCAAATGGGGGTGTATATTGCAACCCCAAGGTGTAGATTATTTTGGAAACATTTTGTTTTGGGCCTTGTCCTTACCCGGATACACATACACATACATGTGCATGGTTGCCAAACACAACCTAAGGGATATGGAATGAGCATGCAATTAGAAATGGGACTGATGAATGAAAGACTGACTATGGATTATTGGGCAAGTGTTCATTGGAATGGTGGATTGACAGAAATTCAAGAAGCCAGTATGTGGAATATTGAATTGGATCAACTAAGGAGGCATTTTGAGGCAGATTGGTTAGTCCACCATTGGAAATAAAAAGAAATTGGATCAATAGTACTTGCAGATGGATTGAGGCTAGGAAGATCATGAAAGGGGTTGGGCGTAACCAATTTCAGAGGAATAAAATACAGAGGGTGCTTCTTTCTTTCTTTCTCTCTTGCCTAAAGTGTTTTTGGAATTGCATTTATATAAGTCCAAGGTTGTACATAGGTAGTAGGGCAATGATTAGCATCATCATCATTAAGCATTAGTGTGTGCGTGTGTGTCATTGCAGAAGGTATTAAGCCTTTGCAAGGAGTCACTACAGTACTTATTTGTGAAGAAAATGATTGTGGAGCTTAAAAGGAGAATATTGCTTTCAAGAAAGCTTGAGCAGAGTCCCAAGAAGAAAATAGAATAAGATGATTCCCTGACTGGAGTGGAATTTTTCATGATATCTAGTATTTTCAATTTTTTTTCCACAATGTTCTTGCATCTTGCTGAGAGCAGGTATCTACATCAAGCTTCAACTCAGTTTCCTTATTGAAATGATTCCCTTGTACCTTGGAATTGACTTGGGACATCATTTCAAACTTCAAAGGATATCCTTACTAACCTCAAGACTTTAGTTTTGATCTTTCTCCCATTTGCACCATTTCAATCTCATTATTTCCCCTCAAATCATTTGGGGCGGAAATTCCTCATGTGAAATTTAGATCATTGAATCACCTTTCATGGATAATGGAACATGCAAGGAATACTACACCAAAGAATTCTTTCCTGAAATAATTGGGCTGAAAAAATTTATCCAATATTTATGATATGCTCAAATTGACCTACCATTTCACTGATTAGGAATCATAAAAAATTCCTCATTTCTGGTGGAAATTTATATAAAATATTTTTTTTAGGGATTCAAGATTGGTAGCTCCTCCCAGCAAATGTTGGAGAAGTTGTTCATTCAAACATTCTGCTATTTCATCTTCTGTTATAAGGCTAGAAATTCATCTTCTGGCCAACAATAGTCTTTTTTTGAAACTCATAAAGGGCTGGATGAAGTTGTGCAAAGATCAAAAAATTCCAAAACCATCCTCACAGAATGATTCAGATTCATTCTCAAGTAAAATCAAATAATCTGAATTTCCTCAAAATTTTATGTTGAATCCCCAGATAAGCAAGTGGAGACCAAGACAGAGTGGTCCTTCAATTTGAAGGATTTACACTGTTTATCCAGCAGAAAGGAGGTTTCTTGGTTTTTTGTTGAATAGTTCTGTTGATGCTACATTTTTTGATCACCTAAAACTGTTTGATGGAATTTAATATTCAAATTTCAGATAATTAGCTTTGGCCAAGATTCTAATTGAGGATAATCATCATTTTTTTAAAAAAATAAGCAGGAAGCTGATGAATATCTCAGTGCATATGAACTAAGAAATCTATTTGGAATTCTCTTAGAGCTTTTTTTGATCAGGAAACTCACATTGATTATGGAATTTCTCATACAATTTCATGTTTGAAGATCCAGGTTGTTCTGGGATCTCAGACCAAAGAGTTACCTCAGAAGAAATACCAAAATAAATTAACCTAATAATAATGCAAAATATTGGAACCATTTTCAAAGAGCCTATTCCTGATCTTTCAATACTTCAAAGAAAATTTCAGGGAAATAGAAACAACAGAAATTGGACCCTTGAGGGAGAAAAAAAATTCCCAAGTAAATTAATCAGACTTATGTATCTTCTAAATCATACACAGATGAATACTTCAGACCTCAGAATGAATGCAAAAAATTCTTCTCAGGCTTCATACTTCTGTATCAATTGACCTGGTGGCTCTGGAAAAACCTTTCTGTGTAAATGTTTGTTGGCTTCTATCAGATCAACAGGCAGAAAGGCTATGGAATCTGCTAGTTTTGGGATAGAGTCCATGAATATCCCAACTGGAAGGACAGCTAATTTTCCCTTTGGAATTCTCCTCAAAATAAATCACAACTCTGTGTTGAGAGTATATCAAAGCTTTCAAGAAATCTTCTTTGATAATCAGGGATGAAGCAACTATGAGTCATAGGAATGCTCTTAAGTTGTTTGAAAGAGTTCTAGAGATCATGGATTCAAATATACCCTCTGGAGGAAAATTGAGGTTTCTTGGTGGTTCATTTAGTTAAAATATACCAGTGGTTTAAAAAGGTACAAATGCACCAATTGTTGATGAAATTTTAGTCAATTGAAATTTCTGGCAATATTCCGTATCTTGCACCTCACTTCAAATATGCATGCTGCAGGTGATCTAAATTTTTGGGATTTCTCACTTGATGAGAAAGATGGTCTCAATATCATTCAGGTTTCAAAAAAAAAAAAAAAAAAAACCTCCACTGCACATGGTTATTCATGGTCACAGTCAACATCACACTTTGTAAAGGTTCCTCAACATCATTTTTCAAGACTTGCACCTCTGGTAACTCAAAAGTCATTATCTAGTGGAAAATTTTATAATATTTTGCATGAGTAAATCCTTCTACAAGATAGATACATGAATGCTTAATTCAATCCTTGAGAAAGAAGAAAACAATACTATGGAGACTTACTCAAGCCATGACTCTTTTGAAGAGGCCATACATAATCTTTACTAACCAGAGTCCTTCAACGCATTATTTCTTCCAAAATTTCCTCACCATAACCTAAATCTGACAGTGGGGGGCCTAATAATAATGTTGAGGAATATCAATTGGCCTGTGCAATCAGACTTGCTCGATTGTGGTCAGATTGGGAATAAATATTATGTTTGCTAAAATAGCCACAGGTGATTCCATGGGAAGAGTTGTTGCCATCCCATGCATCCCTTTCATCTCTGATCCAGATGGAATCAATCTTCCTATCACAATAATCCAAAAACGGTTTTCTGTAAGTTTGGTTCACCGTTTTCGAGCCATGATCACTGGGATGAATCAAAACCTAAAATTCAAAACAAGGACTCGCGAGGCGTGGTTGTGTAATGTTCCGTGACAGGTCGTGCCGCTGTCACAACACCCACCACTCGATCTGTCCCATGGCTGACACATCTGCTACATCTCCATCCTCTCCTCCAGTACGACTCTCCCCCCCCCCCTCGATCATAGAGAGAGAGAGAGACCAGCCAATGAACTTCAAATTCGAGCGATTGAACTGTACACATACCTCACCCTTCTTTCCTTGCGTTACTGGTGATCTCTGTAATTTTGCTTTCCATCGAACCTGCTCTCCACCAACACGATCGGCATGTCGAGTCCTATGGCGGAGGACCGAGCCGCGACCCCGTCGGAGTTGGCCAGTGCCAACAGCTTGGCGACCAATACACCCAGCCAGTCAAGCAGCTACCGCCAACTAAGCAGCTCTGCTACTGCCGCCGATGCTTCTCAAGCTGGCAATCAAACGTTTGACCTTAGAGTCTTGATCGATTATCTCAGTAGATTGCTTCCCATCATCCTTAGCGCAACTCGAGATCAGATCGATTCATCCCCTATATTCACGTCATCTGATTCGATCGATCGCTTGAGCCGATTCGGTACTGATTCAAATTGTCGTGCGATCTATCTCTACAAGACTCGCGAGCAAGCGGTCAACAGCAACACCAACAATAACCTCAATCCAACCTCAAATCTCAACCAGAATCCCAGTAGCAGCACCGACCAAGATGCCACGTTCTCCTTCTTCTACACTGTCAAGTTCGAGATGGATTACCATTCAAACATCGTCGCCACCCTCGTCTTCATCAAGCGCGCACCTACCTTGGATTGCAGCCGGCCTTTAGATCACCAACTTCATCTCCTCAACCTATTCGGCCCTGCATCGAATCAAGTCGGTCTGACTACCAACTCATCCAATCCGGACGATGGCCGCCCGGAGAATTCTAAAGAAAACGTCAAGTCCTCGACGATCTCATCAACTCAATCCAACCCTTACGAGGAATTACATAATTTAGTCCATCTGGCAGTCGCCCCTTTCTTCGACGCTTACGTTAATAGCAAGATTAAATCCAAAAATCTCAGCGATGGTCTTATCAATCAATCTGGCAATCAACTCAGTGGTCCCAACGCCAGCAGCTCCAACCCGTCAGCCAACTCGACTGGTACCGCTAACCTCTCCGGTGCGAATTCTAACAACAATAACTCCGGCAGTAAATCGAATAGCAACAAGGATGATTCAAAGATGGGAATCCCAATGACGAAAAAGAAATTTGCAGAATTGGAACTCTCGTTGTTGCATTTACAACAGAACGTTGAAATACCCGAGATCACCCTCATTATCCATCCAGCCATTTTAAACTTGATCGAACAGGCTCGCCAACAACAAAAAAACCCCAACGATCATCATCAATACAACAGCAATCTCAATCAACAGACCTTGGAGCTCTTAGATCCAACCCTATTGAAGGATGACAAGTTTTTGAATAAACTTCAATCTTTGGTTAACACGTGGATCAAAGAAATTCAAAACGTCACCACCTTAAACCGTGACGTCGAATCTGGTACGGCTTCACAAGAAATCAACTTTTGGTTGTCCATGGAAAAAGCTCTCCAAGGTGTCGAGGAACAATTGAAATCGGAACCAATCAGTAGAGTTTTTTTCCCTTTACATTCGGTTATTAACCTGCCCTCGATCATATGATCTCTTTTTTTTTACTACAAAACGGCCCCATCCCCCCATCCCTGCATGATTTCCCTTTCATTTAAGTTTAACTTGACCAAGGCTATTGTGCTCATCGTGAGAGCAGCCGGCTTGGTGCTTATTTCAAGTCTCCTCCATCAAAATTTAACACAATCGAAGATATCAACGAATTGGCAGAATATTTACCTGTCTCACCTTGAGTCAACGGTGTTGTCTTTCATCATCACGCGTGTCTTGCGTTGGTTCCCCTCATGTGTGGTCCGTTGGCTGACCTATTGTCACATTTTGTACTCTAGCCCTTACTCTAGACATCCTCAAGACCGCGAAAAGGTATCATACCACCGTATCTTTCCTGGCCGACACGGGATTGAAAGAGGCCAGCGATAACGGTATTCCTTGTTCCTGTCCTTCTTTGCCTTCTTTGATCCCCAAAACTAAATTTTTGGTGAGGTACCTCCGCTGACCATATTTTATTTTTCACAGTTCACAAGTACAATTTGTTGATGAAGGATTTTCCACTCAATGAGCTCTTGGCGTCCACAGATTTGGAGAAGATTAGGGAGTCATTGGTTCAAATCTTCGGACATATCAACAAAAAGTTGAAAATCTCGTGAGTTGGCTATTAGCAATTTTTCTTGAATTTCCATTTGTGACTAAGCCGCGTGATAATGGCACATTTTTTACCCTTTATTTCACAGGCCCTATCCCATTCGCCGTGCACTACCCTTGGCTGAGGCCATCTCGAAGGATCTTACTGAATCGTTGTTGAAAGTGTTGACGAGTCATAGATTGATGTACATGGAGCATGAAACCTTCGCCAAGGTCATGGCCGCCGCAGGAACAGTTTTTCAAACTTGGGAGGAACAAATCAAGGATTTTACTACGATCGCTCGAGAGTTAACGAGAAAACGAAACGAGAAATTTATTCCGATCAAAATTAACGCCTCTCATTTGGAACTGAAGAAGCGTTGTGAATACCTGAAAGGATTTAGAAAACAACACGAACAGCTCAGGGTTATGACCGGTCGTGATCAAGGTATCAGTCGGTTGGATTTGGGTCCTAGTGCCGGCACTGGCACTCGAGATTCTGGGACTGGCCACCTTGGAGAATTAACCGATTTAGATATGGAAGAAGAAGTGCGGGCTGCTTACGAAAGCGTTAAGAATGTGGATGTACTTGATACCTCAAACGGTAAGCTCGTTCCTTGCTCTACGACTGTCTCTCTGCTTCGTTTTCTCGACTAGTTCATTCCTCTAACTTCCCGATTCCTCAAGAGGGTACACAAATTTGGACCACAGCCGAGGCGGCCTACAACGAACGGGTCTCACGCGTTGAGAACCAGATTATTGCTCGGTTGAGAGCTCGACTTGGATCCGCTCGAAATGCCACTGAAATGTTCCGGTTTGTAGATCTTCCTCATACTTTCTCGGGCTTTTTCAACGAGCTGAACTTTCTCTGACTATGGTTTCAAAGGGTTTTCTCCAAGTTTAATGCACTGTTTGTGCGTCCGAAAATTCGGGGCGCCATTCAAGAATATCAGACCCAAGTAAGTGCTTTGGTCAACGTCGTGGCGATCAATGCTACGCCCGCATGTATTGAAGCATGATTATGATTTGCATTCAATCTAGCTTATCGAATCCGTCAAAGAGGATATTGGCAAGCTTCACGATAAATTCCGTACCCAAGTTGGTTCTCAGGCTTTTACCTCCTCGGCTGACTACCTATCTCGTAGATATATCACTTACATCGAACTTTGCTATTTACAGTACCGCCATTCGGAAGCTTATCCCATGTCTCATCTTCGCGACATTCCGCCCGTTGCCGGTGCCATTATCTGGGCTCGGCAGATCGAGCGACAACTATTTACTTACATGAAGCGGGTCGAAGATGTGCTCGGGCGAGGTTGGGAGAACTACGCTGAAGGATCGAGACTTGCTACGGATAGTAGTAATTTCCTAAAAAAGTTGGATACAAAACCTATTTTCGATCAATGGGTACAAGATTGGACTAAGCGCGCTACCACAATTAATGGCCCGATTTTTGAAATCCAACGCAATCGATCTACCGAGGTTTATACTCTGATTGTAGCGTTCAATCCCGATGTGATTATAATATTCAAGGAAGTCCGTAATATGGCATGGTTAGGGTACAATGTCCCATATCAGATGAACTCTAGTGCTAAGGACGCCAAAAAAGTCTATCCTAACGCGGTCAGCTTGATGGAATCGATTCGAACTTACACTCAAACATTAACCAAAGTTCATGATAGTGGCATTGCCGATCTATTGGCCGACTATCGTAACGAGCTCTGCCAATTGATTAGTCGAGGTTTAAGCATGAGATGGGAAAATTTTGTCGGCTCAATCACTGATTTAAATACTCCTGGCGGTTCATTGAGCTCTAGAATAAATACAAGCAATGATCGTGAACCCGGAGTCGGCCGACAATCTATTTACGTCAGAGAATTGGCCAATAAAGTTAGCGTTTTCCAGGAACGAACCGATGAGTTGTTATTCATGTACGACGACTTAATGAAGGTCATTGCAGATTTAAAAACCTGCGAATTTAGCCAAGATACCTTTGCTCGCTTGTTGAGCAAGATCCAAAAGACTGTGAGTTTTTATCTGATGAGGCCTTTGCGCTTGTTTTCCATCGGATTTCTGATGATCGATTTACCATTTCCGTTTCAGATCGATGATTTAAGTGTCGCTGGGTACGTCAACTTGCAACATTGGACGAACGAAATCGACCGCAAAATCGAAGCGGTCTTCTTTGAGCGACTGGATTGTGTGATGAAGGTTTGGAATTATCAATTCACTAGTAAAGGGACCTCCCTGAAGAATTTGAATGGCCCTGAAAGATTGGAAGCTGTCAATTCAACCGGTCCTCGGAACGAAAAAACTTTTAAGCACAACCTCGCTACCAAGTCAACTATTACAGACGAGGCAGCAAATACCAAGGTAACTGGCTGCTGATATCTTTACTTTTGCTACCGGGCTCATCAAATCATTTCCTTTCCACCCTTCAGACAATGGAGACAGATTTGATGGTGACTCCGCTGGTACACGAGATCCGAATAAAGAACCAAGTCATCTATCTTGATCCGCCAGTTGAATTCGCTCGAGCCAATTGGTATCGTCAATTACATCAATGGCTGGGTAAGTCGTTTTCTTTTCCCAACTGGAATTACGAATGCATCACCGAAGCTATCTCGTGTTTAGGGGTAATTTGTCAACTCCCTCGTCTTCAAAGTCAGCGATATGACCTCGGGCTGAAGTTAAGAGATGAAGATACTGGCGACAAAACATACCTATCGCTGGTAAGGCATCTGCATCATCTGCCTTCCTGGCTTTCACTGCGTTCTATTTCTGTTTCGATCGGATTCAAATGAAACCTGTTGCATTCTCTACTTCTTCGGTAGATGGAAAAATTCAGTCCGGAAACCCTTCAACGCCCTTACGCCTTAATCGAAGAGAAATTGACCGAGATTTTGCAATATGTCAAGAAGTGGCTGCAATTCCAATCTCTATGGGACCTCGAGGCGGATTATCTTTACGGACGTTTAGGAGAGTCACTTTCAGCTTGGCAGCAAACTCTTTCAGAAATCCGGAAAACGCGTTCGACGTTTGACAACTCTGAATCATTTCAAGATTTCGGCGTCTGCACGATTAACTACGAGCAGGTTCAAGCCAAAGTCAATGCAAAATACGACATGTGGCAGAAGGACGTTTTGGTTCGTTTCGGCACCAAACTAGGTTCGACGATGCGCGAAACTCACGGTGCGATCACGAAAGCGAGGCATGATCTTGAGCATTACTCAATCGAGACTTCGTCTACTGCCCAGGCCGTGTCGTTTATCACATTTGTGCAAGACCTGAAGCGAAAAGTCAAGAAGTGGGAGCCGGATATCGAGATCTTTGGCAGTGGAGAAAAAACATTACATCGTCAGCGATATCAATTTCCAAGTGACTGGCTCTATGTCGACCAAATCGAGGGTGAATGGAACGTTTTTAATGAACTCCTCAAGCGAAAAAACTCGGCTATCCAGGAACAGCTAGGTACTTTTCAGATTATACTTTGTTTTTGACATCATGACTTAAGTTTTTTTTTGTACGTGTTCAGCTGGACTACAGATGAAAATTGTTGCTGAAGACAAAGTTGTCCAAAGCAAAATTGAAGCCTTGCTGGCCGATTGGGACAAGGAAAAGCCTATCAGTGGTGAATTGAAGCCAGACATTGCGATGAACTCAATCAATACGTTTGAAGCCCGGGTCCAGAGGCTTCAGGATGAGTACCAACTGGTTCGCAGAGCCAAAGAGGCTCTCGATCTTGAGCATATACCTAACGCACGCCTTGATCCAGTGGCCGAAGAAGTATCAGACCTCAAAGCTGTATGGACTGCGTTGTCTGGAATTTGGGCGCAAATTGCCGAGCTTCGCGAAATCACTTGGTCATCGGTCACGCCTAGGAAGCTTCGACAATCCCTGGAGGCTTTGCTCACCAATACCAGGGAGATGCCGAGCAAGATGCGGCAATACCAAGCTTTTGAGTTTGTCCAAGAAAAAATCAAGTTTTATCAGAAGAGTGTTGCACTGGTAGGCGAGCTGAAATCTGACGCTTTAAGAGAAAGGCATTGGAAAATGCTCTACAAGAATCTCAAGCTGTCAGGCCATTACTCACCTTCTCAAATGACGTTGGGAACGATTTGGGATATGGACTTGAAGAAGAACGAAGGTATGATTCGAGAGGTTTTAACCCAGGCAGCCGGAGAGGTGGCATTGGAGGAATATATCAAGCAGGTTCGTCGACTTCAACGGTGGTTCCTTCCTCCTGAGTCTCTACTCTGGTTCACCATTATGATTTCGTGCAGATCAAGGAAACATGGGAAGGCTACGTTTTAGACTTGGTGAACTATCAGAACAAGACGAGATTAATCCGTGGATGGGACGACTTATTCAACAAGCGTAGTGAGCATAGTAGTGCGCTAGTACAAATGAAGCTATCACCTTATTACAAAACGTTTGAGGAAGACGCCACCATCTGGACCGATCGCTTGAACCGAATGAGTGAAATATTTGATAAATGGATTGATGTTCAACGTCAATGGGTTTATCTGGAAGGAATCTTTTCAGGGAACGCTGATATTAAGCATCTACTTCCAAACGAAAGCAATCGATTTAACAACATCAACGCGGAATATCTAGGGTTGATGAAGAGGGTATTTAAGTCTCCGTACGTATTGGATGTTTTACAGATTCCGGAAGTTCTGAAAACCTTAGACAAATTAGTCGAATCCTTGGGCAAGTTACAAAAAGCATTAGGGGAATATTTGGAACGTGAAAGGTCATCGTTTCCTCGATTTTATTTTGTCGGTGATGAAGATTTACTCGAAATTCTTGGCAACAGCAAGGATATTCTTCGAGTCGTCAAGCATCTCAAGAAAATGTTTGCCGGTCTGTCCACCCTTAGTTTTGACTCTGATCTCACTCAGATCGAAAAGATGTGTTCTCGGGAAGGGGAAGAAGTTCCATTCTCCACTCCTATCGTCTTGAAAGACTTTCCGAAGATCAATGATTGGTTGACTAAACTGGAATCGCAAATGCAAGTGTCGCTTGCCGAATTGCTGTGTAAAGCTGTTGACGAACTTGGTAAATTTTACACACAAGGTGAAACGCTTGATAAGGAACAATTTCTTCGGTGGATCGAAGCATACCCATCCCAACTGGTCGTCCTCGCGATTCAAATCATGTGGACTCAGACGGTTGATAATGCTTTGCGAACCGAGACTGCACTATCCGCTCCCCTTGGAACTGTCCTGCGTACCCTGGATCTACTTGCCTTCGTAGTGCTGGGTGAATTGGATTCGGTAATGAGAAGAAAATGTGAACATTTGATTACCGAACTAGTTCATCAAAGAGATGTAATTCGGTTACTCATCAGAGACCAAGTCAACTCAATCTCGCGCTTCGAATGGCTTTATCATATGCGCTTCTATCTGGATAATTCAATCTCCAATGCAACTGACCGTCTCACGATTCATATGGCCAATGCGGTTTTCCCGTACGGCTTTGAGTATTTAGGGGTTCCAGATCGACTGGTGCAAACTCCCTTGACGGATCGCTGCTACTTGACACTCACTCAAGCATTACACGGCCGCCTAGGAGGGTCTCCTTTCGGACCGGCTGGAACGGGTAAAATTTATTCTTCCTCTTTTGTTTTTCTATCTATACGGAAGTGGATTCCCAATCTCAGTTGAATTTGAACACGTCCGTTAGGTAAAACGGAATCCGTCAAAGCCCTCGGTGTTCAGTTGGGTCGGTTCGTTCTAGTCTTCTGCTGTGATGAAACGTTCGACTTCCAAGCGATGGGCAGAATCTTCGTCGGTCTGTGCCAAGTGGGGGCATGGGGTTGTTTTGATGAGGCGAATCGATTAGAAGAACGTATTCTTAGTGCGGTATCCCAACAAATCCAAAGCATCCAACAAGGCTTAAAGGCTGCCTCAACTGACCCCAACGCCGAGGTCGAGTTGGTCGGCAAGACTTTGAAGATCAATCCACACACCGGGTGAGTTCAGGTTTACAGTATACTACTTCAGCAGATTACTCGACAGGTTGTTTTATGGGGCTGGCTTTGTTGTTCTATCTCAGAATTTTCATTACGATGAACCCCGGATACGCCGGGCGGTCGAATTTGCCAGACAACTTGAAGAAATTGTTCCGAAGCATGGCGATGACAAGGCCTGATCGAGAGCTGATTGCACAGGTCATGCTGTTTTCTCAAGGATTTCGGACTGCAGAGACTCTTGCTTCGAAAGTTGTTCCATTCTTTAGTTTATGCGATGAACAACTATCCAAGCAACCCCATTATGACTTTGGATTACGAGCGCTCAAAGCTGTTTTAACCAGTGCAGGTCATCTGAAACGTGGTCGATTACAAAACCGCAACACCACCGATGTTGCAGATTCGTCCGATGCTAAGGCGGAACAAGAAATCTTGATTCAAAGTGTGACTGAAACCATCATCCCTAAACTGGTCGCGGATGATGTCCCCTTACTCGCCAGGTCAGCAACATTTTGTTTCGCATATTCACCCGTCTTTGCGGCTCAAAGTGAGTTGTCCAGGTGTCTGATACGTCTTGAGTCTTACCTTCAACAAATAGTTTGCTATCGGACGTCTTTCCTGGTATCGAATATAACCCAAGTGACCTTGACCAACTCAAGTCACACATCCGTGCAGTTGCCGCTGAGCGCCATTTAGTTGTTGGTGACGTTTGGTTTCAAAAAGTTCTCCAACTTTACCAAATCCAAAACATTCAACACGGTTTGATGATGGTTGGGCCATCAGCCACTGGCAAAACTCAGGCATGGAGAGTCTTGCTTGCTGCATTGCAGAGGCTTGAAGGTCGCGAGGGCGTTTCATATGTCATCGACCCCAAGGCTATCTCCAAGGATTCACTGTACGGTACTTTGGATGCCACAACTCGAGAATGGAGTGATGGTCTTTTCACCAACATACTCCGCAAGATTATTGATAACGTGCGCGGCGAGGACGCCAAACGACATTGGATTATCTTCGATGGTGATGTGGACCCGGAGTGGGTAGAAAATTTAAATAGGTACGTTATCTGTAAAAAAAAGCCTTTGGCTGAAGGAAAATCGAGTTGATGTATCAAATATCCTTGATTACAGTGTTTTAGATGACAACAAGCTCCTTACCCTGCCGAACGGAGAGCGTCTCAATTTACCCAGTAATGTCCGAATCATGTTTGAAGTTGAATCGCTGAGATACGCTACCTTGGCTACTGTCAGTCGTTGTGGAATGGTTTGGTTTAGTGAAGATGCGGTCACTCCCGATATGTTTTATGAGAACTACCTCAAGACGACTCATGACGTTGCTCTGGACGCAGTTGCGGATGATATTTTGATGGAAATCCCAACTCGTAAAGTCGACAATCCCGGTGATGTGCCTGATAATCTGATCACTCAGCGCTCAATTATAAAGGTTCTAACACCCTACTTTCAAACTGATGGACTTGTCACTCGCGCCCTTGAATTTGCTGCCGGCGTTGATCACATCATGGAGTTCACGGTTGCTCGAGCTCTAGCCACTTTATTTTCTTTGGTCAACAAAACTATGCGGAACGTTTTAGAGTACAATGCCCGTCATCCCGATTTTCCATTGCCGATCGAGCAAGTTGAAGCGTATGCTCGAAAGAGGCTTTTGATCGGTATCGTATGGGCTTTCACAGGCGATTCCAAGCTTGAAACTCGCGCTCGAATGGGTGACTTTTTGCGTGATCACTCGGACCTCGAGATGCCCCCAATGAGTGGTTTGGAGAATTCGTTGATTGATTATGACGTTCAAGTAGCCTCCGGGGATTGGGTCCCTTGGAAAAACTCGGTGCCAGTAGTAGATATTGATACCCATCAAGTCACGTCGTCGGAAGTGGTGATTCCGACCCTAGATACGGTTCGACATGAGGAGGTTTTGTATTCTTGGCTCTCAGAGCATAAACCGCTAATGCTCTGTGGACCTCCTGGATCCGGGAAAACGATGACTCTTTTTAGTGCGCTACGAAAGTTACCCGACATGGATGTCGTCGGTCTCAACTTTTCCAGTGCAACGACACCCGAGCTTGTCCTCAAGACCTTTGATCAACATTGTGAATACAAGAAAACCCCCAATGGTATGGTCTTGGCACCAGTTCAAATCGGAAAATGGATAGTCGTCTTTTGCGATGAAATTAACTTACCGATTGCCGATAAATACGGCACCCAGAAGGTCATCTCCTTCTTGAGGCAGTTGGTCGAAGGTGGTGGGTTTTGGAGATCGAGCGATAAAACTTGGATTCGGCTCGAGCGCATACAATTCGTCGGTGCCTGTAATCCTCCTACCGATCCAGGTCGAGTCGTTCTTACCCAGAGGTTTTTGAGGCACGCTCCACTTGTGATGGTAGACTATCCCGGAGAAGCATCCTTGAAGCAGATTTATGGAACCTTCAATCGAGCCGCTTTGAAAGTGGTCCCGACACTGAGAGGTCAGGCCGATCCATTGACCTCAGCTATGGTCGAATTTTACTTGGCTTCTCAGAAACGCTTTACGTCCGATATCCAAGCACATTATATCTATAGTCCTCGTGAATTGACAAGATGGGTCAGGGGTATTTATCAATCAATCAAACCTCTAGAGACCCTATCCCTTGAGGGCCTAGTGCGAATTTGGGCCCACGAGGCGTTAAGATTATTTTCAGATCGGTTAGTATCCGAAGAGGAAAAACGATGGACGGATGACCAGATCGACTCTATGGCGATGACGCATTTCCCTAGTCTGAATCAAACCGAAGCTCTTTCTCGGCCAATTCTTTTCTCTAATTGGACCTCTAAACACTATATCAGTGTTGACCGTGAGGAATTGCGGGAGTACTCAAAAGCAAGGTTGCGCGTCTTTTACGAAGAAGAACTTGATGTGCCACTTGTTTTGTTCAATGACGTTCTTGATCATGTTTTGAGGATCGATCGTGTGTTTCGTCAAGTTCAAGGTCATTTGCTGTTGATCGGTGTTAGTGGTAGTGGAAAAGTAAGTATGGAAATCTATCACTTGAGATTTAGAGTTAACTAGGAACACAAAGAATAATATCTTTGTTTCCTGGATGTGCACACTCTTTTTTTTTTCTACAGACCACCCTATCTCGATTCGTTGCTTGGATGAACGGTCTAAGTGTTTTCCAAATCAAGGTCCACAATAAATATACGGCCGACGACTTCGATGATGATTTGAGGAATGCCTTGCGACGATCCGGCTGTAAGGGTGAAAAGATCTGTTTTGTGATGGATGAATCCAATGTGTTAGATTCCGGATTTCTCGAAAGAATGAATACACTTTTGGCCAATGCAGAGGTACCTGGCCTATTCGAAGGTGATGAACACGCGGCACTGATGACAGCGTGTAAAGAGGGCGCTCAACGGGATGGTGTCATGCTCGATTCACCCGATGAACTCTATCGTTGGTTCACTCAACAGGTTGCCAAAAACCTCCATGTTGTGTTTACCATGAATCCTCCTGAAAACGGACTGGCATCCCGGGCGGCTACTTCACCGGCTTTGTTCAATCGATGTGTGTTGGATTGGTTTGGAGATTGGTCTGATCAGGCGTTCTATCAAGTGGGAATGGAATTTACAACCACCCTCGATCTCGATACGAGTCAATATGTGCCACCTCCAAACTTCCCAGTGATGTATCGGCAACTGTCACTTCCTCCTGTCCATCGAACCGCAATCGTCAACGCGTTGGTCGCGGTTCACACGTCGATGTATGAGACTAATCAAAGGTTGGCACGTCGGCAGGGTCGATTCAACTATGCTACTCCACGGCATTATCTTGATTTCATTAATAACTATGTCAAGCTATTCAATGAAAAGAGGGATGATCTTGAAGAACAACAGAGACATTTGAACATCGGGCTAGATAAACTACGTGATACGGTGATTCAGGTGGAGGAGTTACGGCAAAGTTTGGCGATCAAGCGAACTCAGTTAGAAGCGAAAGACAAAGAGGCCGAAGCCAAGTTGGATCAGATGATGTCTGATCAAAACGAAGCGGAGTCCAAGAAGCAAGCCTCGATCCAAATTCAAGCCGCTCTCGAACAGCAAAATAAGGATATCGTAGAACGACGAGCTGTGGTCATGGCTGATTTGGCGGATGCCGAGCCGGCTGTCGAAGAAGCCCAAGCAGCAGTAAGTAACATTAAAAAGCAACATTTGACTGAAGTTAGATCGATGGCCAATCCACCGGAAGCCGTAAAGCTGGCGATGGAATCAGTCTGTACGATCTTAGGCCATCGGATCGACAGCTGGAAGACGGTTCAAGGAATCATCCGAAAGGACGATTTCATTGCAAGTATAGTCAACTTTGACACCGATCGTCAAATGAATCGTCAGCTGCGGGAAAAGATGAAATCCGACTTCCTCTCTCGACCTTCGTTCAACTTTGATACGGTCAATCGAGCCAGTAAGGCGTGCGGGCCGTTGTGTAAATGGGTCATAGCTCAAGTCAAGTTCTCCGAAATCTTGGATAAAGTCGGCCCGCTTCGGAGCGAGGTTGATTCCTTGGAGCAGCAGGCCGCTGCGACGCAAGAAAAGGCTGCGACGATCGTAACCATGATTGCAGAACTCGAAAGTAGTATCGCGAGGTACAAACCTGAATACGCCTCGTTGATTGCTGAAACTGAAGCAATCAAACAGGAAATGAACCGGGTTGAGTCGAAGGTAGAGCGCAGCATCACTTTATTAGCTAGTTTGGAATCTGAAAAGACTCGATGGGAGGCTGGTAGCGCCACGTTTGATGTTCAAATGAGCACGATCGCCGGGGATGTATTGTTGTGTGCCGCGTTTATGACCTATGGTGGATTTTTTGATCAATCTTATCGTCAATCGATGTGGCAGGGATGGGTTGATCATTTGAACCAAGCTAATTTGAAGTACAAGACCGAACTTTCGTTAACTGAATACTTATCGACTACTGACGAGCGATTGAGTTGGCAATCGAAGTCCTTACCTGCTGATGATTTATGCACCGAAAATGCCATCATGCTGCATCGCTTTAACCGTTATCCATTAATTATTGATCCTTCAGGCCAAGCTACGAATTACCTCATCAACGAATACCGGGACCGCAAGATGACGGTCACTAGCTTTTTGGACGAAGCGTTTGTGAAAAGCTTGGAAAGTGCCTTGCGTTTCGGAACTCCATTATTGATACAAGACGTTGAGCATCTGGATCCTATTCTCAATGCCGTGCTCAATAAAGAACTCAGAAGGGCTGGTGGTCGAGTTTTAATAAGACTAGGCAACCAGGATATCGATTTCTCACCCTCGTTTACCATGTTTCTATCGACACGAGATCCATCGGTCGAATTTTCTCCTGATATTTGCAGTCGTGTTACCTTTGTAAATTTCACTATGACCAGAAGCAGTTTACAATCTCAATCTTTGAATCAAGTCTTACGAGCAGAACGCCCAGATACTGACAAGAAAAGGACAGACTTGATGAGATTACAAGGAGAATTCAAACTTCGGCTGCGACACTTGGAAAAATCTTTACTACAGGCGCTCAGCGAATCGACTGGTAATATTTTGGATGACGATAAAGTGATTGGCACATTAGAAACATTGAAACGTGAAGCGGCTGATGTTGCTAAAAAGGTGGAAGAGACTGATATCGTTATGCAAGAAGTGGACCAAGTCACAGCTGAATATCTCCCCTTGGCCCAAGCATCCAGCTCGATATTCTTCGTACTCGAACAGCTTAACGTCCTGAATCATTTCTATCAATTCTCACTTAGGTTCTTTTTGAATATCTTTGAATTCGTCCTATTACACAACCCCAACCTTTCGAGCATTACTGATGCGAAAAGCCGGCTTGGCGTTTTATTGAACGACATATTTGTGGTTACTTTCAAACGAACCTCAAGAGCCCTTCTTCATCGCGATCATCTGATGTTAGCAATGCTATTGGCTCAACTCAAAGTTAGAGGTTCGGGCGATGAAATTGACGAAGAAGAATATTCATTCCTGCTGGAGGGCGGAAGTGAGCGCTCTGGCAGATATCCCCCGGTGACTTTCCCATTCCTCTCACCCGACCAACAAGGTCAACTGCAAGCCTTTCAACGACTGCCCTGCTTTAAGGATGTCATCAGTCACATGTCAACTGACGTGGAAACTTGGGAGGCATTCGTGGCCTCCACATCTCCGGAAAATGCCATGCCGAACGTCTGGCCCGAGGCACCACGTCAGTCTTCCCAATCTTATTACTATTATTATTATTATTTTTGTGGTGCTGCAATCTAATATTTTTCAGCTACAATTGACATGTGCTTCGCTGGTTTGAATAACAGTGACGATCGTTTCGATTCGTCAACTTTTGCTACTCAAGTGCTTGAGGCCTGATCGAATGCTTGCCGCAATCAGCAATTACGTCAATAAGATTTTTAACGCTGACATATTGGCCCAATCCTCTTACGATTTTGATTCGGTGGTCACCTCAGAAATTACCTCATCCACCCCAGTTTGTCTATGCTCCGTGCCGGGATATGACGCCAGTTACCGAGTTGAGAACCTGGTTGCGACTACTAAATCTCGATGCGCTTCAATCGCCATGGGGTCTCAGGAAGGATATGGGTTGGCTGATCAAGCCATCGCGACTGCAGTCCGAACTGGATCATGGGTCTTATTGAAGAACGTGCACTTAGCTTCGAGTTGGCTCAGTCAGCTAGAGAAGCGTCTTCAGGCCTTGAACCCCCCGAAGGGATTCAAATTGTTTTTAACGATGGAAACCAATTCTGGAATTCCCGTCAATATCTTGCGGCAATCGATGGTCATCATGAACGAACCACCTCCAGGAATCCGTGCGAATCTGGTTGATTGTTTGAAGAGCATTTCTCCAAGTCGGTTGGCGGCCGGGCCGAATGAAAAAGTCAGACTTTATTTTCTACTAGCCTGGTAAGTCCTGCGCGAGTCCTAAATCGTGTTATGTGACTAGTTTTTTCTTTTCTGATCAAAATCTTGCTCTTCTTCAGGTTCCACGCTGTAGTTCAAGAGCGTTTACGATACTGCCCACTCGGATGGTCCAAGGTTTACGAGTAAGATAAAAGATTAAGATTCAATTGAGATAGACTTATGGTTAACATTTCTCCCGTCTTCTAGGTTTAATGATTCGGATTTAGAGGCTGCTATGGCAATGATTGACTCTTGGATGGTTGCCACTGCAAAAGGAAAAGCTAACGTAAGCTCGGGTTATCAAAGCAACATAATTCAATGATCTCAAGTCGACTGACAAAAAATGCTTTCGCTTCTTAGATTGACCCAGCTCAGCTACCATGGGCTGCTTTACGAATTTTATTAAAGCAAGCAGTCTATGGAGGACGAGTTGATTCGGATTGGGATCAAAAGTTGCTGGACAGTTTCGTAGATACGCTTTTCAACCCGAGCGCCTTTGAAGTCGGTTATCACCTAGTCAACCCGATTGGCGATATGGAAGGTTTAGTTATTGCGGAGGGCTCCAGGTTAGATCATTTTGTTACTTGGGCTCAAGCACTACCCGAGCGAGAGCCACCTCATTGGCTAAGTCTTCCTCCGAACGCCGAGGCCTTAGTCTCGGCGGCTCAAGGTGAGTTCGGCAATCGTTCGATCTGCTCACATTCCATTCTCTTGGAGCTTTTCATAAATTTACTCTTTTTTTTTTTTTTTTTTTTTTTTTTTTTTTTTTTTTTTTTACAGGTTTGCAACTATTATCGCGTTTACTTAAAATGAGGCGCACCGATGAAGACGAATCAGTCGGAGAAGCCCTCAGCCAAAGCAAAACCTCCAACTCGGGTCAACCAGCTTGGATGCGGCAATTAGAGGCCACGGCGAAAGAGTTCATGAAAAGCTTGAGTGAAAACTTGGCGAGTCTGAGCGCCAAAGAGAATGATGTGAATGATCCGCTATTTAGATTCTTTGAAAGAGAGGTGACGCTTGGGCAGAAATTGTTAGGGGTAGTCAGGAAAGATTTGGCAGATTTGATTGGGGTTTGTAACGGTGAAATCAAACAAACCAATCATCTGAGAAATCTGATGAGTGAAATCAACAAAGGTTTGTGGTATTAATTTTCATTATGATTACTTCGCTTGATTTTATTGACATTTTCTTTTGATTCAATAGCCATGATCCCGGGCCATTGGAGACGCTATAAAGTTAACCCTGCAATGTCTCTCACCCAGTGGGTTTCAAACTTTACCAGTCGCATCCAACAATTGAGCCGAATCGCGCAATCCAATAATTTTGTTGAATCGATATATCTGGGATTACTCTTCTTCCCAGGTAAGTCAACACTTTGAACTGAAATTTTTGAACTAACAGTAAAAGAAAACCATCTGGCTCTCGAGGCTGGCTTTTGTTGACGGTCCTACCTCCCACTTCATCTGTTTGATTTGTTATATAGATGGATTCTTAACGGCCACTCGACAATTCGTATCTCATAAAACGAAAATTTCTTTGGAAGAGCTAAAGTTAAGCCTCCATCTAGATTATGAAGATTCGTTGGCTACCGAAATTCAAGAAAATGGGTTTCAGCTGGAAGGTGAGCTCATCGTCGTAGGAAATTCAGTCGGCCGTTAAGATTGAAGACCTGATTGTAAATTCCTCTGGTTTTGAAAAGGTTTGGTTATCCAAGGAGGATGTTTGAGATCGTCCAAATTAGAAGTCAACGAAGGCAGTGATTTCACACCAAGTCGGATAATTCTTAGATGGACGAAAGGAGAAGTCAAGTCGGAAGCAGATGAGCCCGAACTCCCGAGACGAAAATTGGTTGAATTGCCAATTTACTTGGACTCTTCTAGGACTCATTTATTGTTTTCTGCTCGATTACCATCTGATCAAGATCCCGGCTTACTTTCTCGTCGCGGGATCTGTATCATTACTTCCACCTGAAACTGTTTGTTGTTTTATGTGTATGATCGTTTCTCCCAAGAGGAGATCTGGACTTGAGCTTAACGACCCATACCTGCACACGTTTTGGAGAGGTGTTGCGTAAGACTATGATGATCCATGGAATAATGCATATGTAATGACCTGAATCGCGTTTTTTGGGGGCAACGTTGGTTTTGAAGCCCAACCTGCTTGAGACCCCATTTATCCTCTGTTCGCAAGGTTCATAATCGTTTCCCAAGGATTCTCACATTGAAAATATATGATGTACTTGAAATCATGAACGGCTTCGCCGCCTGCCTATTGTCTTTTGTTGTTTCCTCATGACAATTATTTTTTTTTCGACTTTAGGCACCAACCATTCGCCGCTTTAATGGTTTTGCAAATGTTTGACTACACTAATGTTCATGGTGGTAGGACGCTCTTACAACATTTTGTATATTACAACTATCATTCGTTGTGAAGATTATAAGACAAACGTTTTTCACATTTTTTGATCTAGATAATGCAACATACCCATGGCCATGAGCAGAGACAGGACTTGGAAGAAATATTCCAATATGATGAAAATTTTGTCCTTGCGACTGGTTAATTGTTATTACTAATGCCCAATGTGATAGGGAACTGGTATCGATAGAAAGAAATACCTATACCGTTTGACTCCTTGTACAACAATTTGACCTTTACTTCAAGTACACAACGACGGGACTGAGGACCGGACAGGATAGTACACCGCAAGACGTGAGACTTGATGTCATTAATTAACATCAAACGCGTACCATTACACAATCCCTTCACTGCAGCAAGATTTCTTCATAGCATGTAAAGAATCTTTTCCTTCTGCAACAATTGGTGCCCTGGGAAACCAGGAGGGTTGAATGCGTGTAATATCTCTTCCGGGGCAGATTCTGCGGTATCCTCCCCCACAACGTCAATTGAGACCAATTCTGTTGCTATTCCCCTAACGCATCCGACGATCCTCTTATCCAGACTCCGTACATCTTCATGGGGGGGGGGGGGGGGGAGATGTAATTATTGCCCGATCCTTAAAGTCATTGGAAATCTCAAGTTGGGTTCCAGTATTGGTCTTGCTTCAGATATCCTTGTCGACCCAATCAATCACCATACGCTCAAGTGTTTGCAAATTGAGAGAGGAATGATACCTAGCATGCTCAATTTTTACTTGACCTATGTCTTCTATCCAACGATGACCAATTCCAAAGGATGCCGCATTAATTGTTAGCGTTATACCGCAAGTTGAATGGTGTGGTGTCATTATATAGCCTCGGGTCGGGGACTGCGTCGCGGCCTGCACGCTCAGCATCTGGTAGGTTAGGCTCAGCAGTGGGGGTGCGCCGGTCCTCAGCAGTAGCCGCTGCGGGTTCAGCAGTAGCCGTTGCGGGCTCAGCAGTGGGCGCGGCGGGATCGAGCACGCGACTGCGGGCCGGGCCTGACTAAGGGAGGCGGGCCGCGACCCGCTTGGATGTCCGACTCACGGATGGAGCTGGGCCGACCAGGTTCTCGGAACGGCTAGTCGGGGGAGGAAAAAGCGGGGCGACAGCGGGGCTATATGCGTGGGCAGCCGCGCGCAAGCGCGGGCCGGCCACGGGATGGGAAATCCACGACGGCGCGTCGGGTGGATGCGCGCAAGCACGGCAAACTTTGGGTATCGCGCGGCGGAGGGCCGCGCCACGAAAAGACAAACCGGATGTGCGTAATGACAGGCAAGCTGGCGGGGATAGGGTATGGGTATGGGTTGGGGGATGGGTCAGGGTTCTGGGTCTAGGGTTCCTTCTTCATGGTTGCCAGTCTGTCTTTGTGCTTGTACTTAGGTTAGGGTTGAGGGGGAGGGCTCCAGTACCTTTCCCCTCGACTCCGGGTTGTAGGGGGGGGGAGAGATCCATCATATCTCTATATCTCTCTCTCTCTCTCTCTCTCTCTCTCTCTCTCTCTCGGAGAAAAGGAAAGGAAGCATTCTCGGTCTTACAGACGCTAGAACCATTGATCCCGTAACTAGGGACAAATTCGTGAGGGATAACCTCTAAAGTTTCCACATCTGGGGGTCTGGCCGGGAACTTTTGATCCGTTCTCAGTCTCTTGAAGATTACGCAGAATGCTACCGACAACCGCTCCGGGATCCAATGCTCCCCTTCCCTACCCTCCACGCCCGACTCCCGTCTCTGCTGCTCAACCCCCTCCGCCGCCGTCCGCTCATGCTCCTAGCGCTAGCGGGTTTGCTCCTCCCTCGGAAGGGTCGTCAGACATGGCGGCAGAGGCCCCTCGCCACATTTGGTTGAGGCCGAGGGATTTCCCTCATCTTTGGTTCAGTACCTCGGATGTCGAGCGGTTCCTTTCTAGGTTCGAAGGGATCGCGGACTCGGAGGGCGCGTTGGGCGCGGATAAGGTTTGGACTATTGTGCTGTTCATTACCGAGGAGGAGAAGCTGCGGGACGTGGAAGAAATGGTTGGATACAAGAGCCAAGACTGGGGGAAGTTGAAAAGCGAGATGTTGGCGAGGTGGGGAAAGCGTGAACCCCGGTTTTGGGAAAGCGACTTTGATCAAGCTGCGGAGGAGGCAATCAAGAATGGCGGGGTGCGATCGCGCGAAGGATTAGTGGAATATATGTCACGGTTCGAGCGAATCTACGGGTACCTTGCAAAGAACGAGGTTGTCGCGGGTCAGACGGGTGCCATGAAGCGGGCGTTTCTGGGGGGTCTCGCGCCCCAGCTCCGTTCCAGAGTGCAACAATACCTGTACGACCACGGCCTGGTTAAGAGGTTGCTGGATGGGAGCGTCGCAATTCTCCCCGATCTTTCGGTTATCCGTCAAGCCGTGGAAAGCAAAATTGATTTGGACGAGCTCATCGCGGATACGGCACAAACGTACCCGTCTTCCTCCAAGAAATCGGTCACAATCTCGGCGCCGGCCCCCGACCAAACTTCGGCCGCGCGGCCGCCGATGCCCTCTCATGCCGGACTTTCCCAGCAGTCTCCGGGACCATCAGTCGGGGAGATAACGGAGATTCTGCGGGACATAAGGGTTTTCCTCAACCGGACACCGGCTCCTACAGCTCCGGCAGCCGCACCGTTTCCGGCGGCTCCTTCTCAACCGCGCGCGGTGCCACCTCACATGGCGGAGGGGTTCCAGCCCCCTAGCGGATCATCCGGATCGTACGGGTCGCCGCGATGTTCATATTGCAGGGAGAGAGGGCACTGGAAGTCAGTTTGTGAGGATCTCACTTGGGACATGGACAAAGGGCTTGTTCGCGCATCCGGGATGACGTACATATTTCCGACGGGTGAATCGGTGGACCTGACCAAGGACAAGCCGCCACCAATGGTGCAAGTGCGGGAAAGAGCGAAGGCTAAGACTGAGACTGCTTGGGTCTCGCTCGGGATTGTCACCGCGCCCGGAACCTGGGTAGCGCCGAGAGTGGAGGCCAAAGTTAGGGCATTGGCGGCAAATGAGCGTATTGCGATGGACGTTGACGAGCGACCAACGGCCTTGAAGCCAGTTGCGCGAGTACCGATTTTGGACGGGCCGTCCTCTAATTCCGCGGGAAAGAAGAAGGCCGCGGACATCGTCCAAAGGGTAATGGGGAACGACTCACCAATACCCCTGACCCTACGAGAGCTAGCGGCGGTGTCCCCCGCGGTTGTCAACGAGATGGTCCAGGCCTTGAAAGATTGCGGTCAGGGTTGGGTGCCAACGACGGTTCAGCGGGTTAACGTGGCGGAGGAGGAAATGGATCCCGAACCGTGCCGGTCAAAATTGGTATCTGTCCCGCTTGCTTATGTCGCAATGACCATTGCCGGGCGGAAGGTGTGGGCGATGGTGGATAGCGGGTCAATGGTCAACCTGCTCCCATCAAGGTTGGTGGACGAGCTCGGTCTGGTGCGGAGGAAGTGTGCAATGGGCCTTCGGGCGTTAAATGGCGGAGAATGCCGCGTGAATGGAGTAGTAGAGGCGGAGGAGGTGGAAGTCGCCAAGGTCTGTAAGCCTCTGTCATTTCTCTCAGTGGAATGCGGAGACGTGATTCTGGGTTGGCCATTCATGTTTGGGTTCCAAGCCCAAATGGCCTTCAACGCCGAGGAAGGAACGGAGGCGCTGACCGTCGAAGACTTGCTCGGAGCGCGGTTCGAGACAACGATCTGCGATCACGGGAGAGGGAAATGGGTACAGGACCCAATGTCTGGCAGCAACAAGGAGTCCGGCGCGGGGGTTGACCGTAAGGGTTACCCTGCGGAGGATTTTTCCTAGTCGGCCGCGGGAACCATGCGGAGCATGCTCCGGCTCAGCACGGGCGGCCGACAGGTGAGGAGCAAGCGGGGGAGGGCGCGCGTGGGGCGCAGGTGCCAGAAGTAAGTCCCATTCCTCAGTATGCATCGCCGGAAGGCGCTACGCTTTGAAAACCCTATCATTGTGCCACAGTCGTGAGCAAAGGCGAGAGCCCTGGTCTGGTCATTACTAGGACTTACGACGGCGACGATCGGGTCTGGATGGCGCGGTGTAACGTGGGCAAGTACAAACCGGTAGCGCGGAAAGTCCGGCCACGGAACAAGCCAATGCCTCAGGGGCTCAACGGACCCTTACAACCGATTGCGTGGTCCCGCGACCCGTGGGAGACGCCCCTTAGGAAGAATGGATGGGTAACGCGGTCGGCGCGAATCACGGACGAGCGGGTGGACGCCCTTAACTTCGGACCGACGGGATGGCCGAGTGTGGAGGAGATGTATCTGCTGGTGTCGGTATTGGTGATTAGGGAGAAGGCGCTTGCTTTTGGACCGGACGAGCGCGGGTTGTTGAGAGGTGAGATCGGGGACCCTTACGTTATTCCCACTGTTCCTCACGAACCGTGGCAAATCAAGCCGATTCCGATCCCCCGTACCGTTTGGGAGCCCTTTCTGGAGCTGGTACGGGAGCGCGTGAGGACGGGGCTTTACAAGCAATCCACGTCAAGCTACTCGAGTCCTATCTTTGCGGTCGTTAAGCAGGACGGGAAGTCGCTAAGGATTGTTCACGACCTTCAGAGGCTAAATTTGTTCACTATTGGTGACGCGGGGCTTCCCCCGCGCGTGGAAGAATTTCTGGAGTTGATGGCCGGGCGCGCTTGCTACGGGCTGGTGGACGTGATGGGGGGATATGACCAGCGAGAACTCCACCCTGACTCGCGGCCACTGACGGCGTTTGAAACCGGGCTAGGTAGGATGCAGCTGACGCGGCTACCGCAAGGTGCGACCAACTCAGTGGCGGTATACCAAGCCCAAATGACCTGGATACTACGCGACGACCTTCCGGAAGGCGTGCAGATCTTCATTGACGACGCTGGCATTAAAGGCCCCAGAACGGACTACGAGGGCGCGGTCCTAGAGGATGCACCCGCAATCCGGCAATTCGTCTGGGAATACGCGGAGACTCTGGAACAAGTCCTCTTCCGAATTGAGGAGGCAGGCCTTACTGTGTCCGGGAAAAAGTTGGCGGTCTGCGTTCCGGCGCTCAAAGTACTGGGGCATGTCGTGGCCTACGACGGGAGGCGAATAGCGGAGAAGAAGCGGAATAAGGTTCTTGAATGGCCGACCCCTCGGACAGTGTTGCACGTCCTGCAGTTTCTGGGGTTGTGCAGCTACGTCCGCATGTTCATCGAGCGGTTTGCGGAAGTAGCAAGCCCAATGCGGGCATTGACGCGTAAGGGGGCGGAGTGGAAGTGGACCAAGGGATGCAATGCCGCTTTCGCAAAGCTCAAGGAAATTGTGGGGCGCGACATCGTCCTTTGGGACCTCGATTACGACGCCGGAGGGATACGCCTGGCGGTCGACTCTAGCAAGTTCGGCGCCGGGGGGGTCTTGACACAGGAGGAGGACGGAAAAGATAGGCCGGTGCTCTACAAATCGGTCACCTTTACCGCAACAGAGAGTCGGTATTCGCAGCCGAAGCTGGAGCTGTGCGGTGTCACCAAGATTGTACGGCGGTTGCAGCACCTTTTGTGGGGCATGCACTTCGAGCTCCTGGTTGACGCGGAGGCCTTGGCGCAAATGATTAACTCACCAACGCTGCCGAACGCGCCCATGACCAGGTGGGTAGCGTTCCTCCAGTTATTCTCCTTTAACGTGGTGCACATCCCAGGAAAGGCGTTCACGATGCCGGACGCGCTGTCGCGGTACCCGCGGGACGACCCATACGAGGGGGCGGAACCCTTGGATGTGGAAGCTCCGGTCGTTCAGGTAGGAAAGATGGAGGCGGCGGTTTGTCTTCCGTTGCGTCAGTCGGGACGTTACGCGGTCTTGTGCTCTTATTTGCAGGATCTCCGGTTCCCCAAGGGCACAACAGAAACGGTTGCCCAATGGGTGAGGCGAAACGTTCTGAACTTCTTCTTACAGGACGGTCAGTTATGGCGGCGGAGCGGTTCCGTGCCTCTTGTTGTCGCGATTTCTAGGGCCGACCAGGAGGTGATTCTAGGAAGTCTGCACGACAACCTTGGTCATCGGGGTGAGGTCGAGACGCGGAGGAGGGTGAAAGCAAGGTTTTGGTGGCCGGGGGTCGTTCGCGCGGTGGGCGACTGGGTGAAGTTGTGCGAGGCCTGCCAACGGCGAAGCTCGAGGCTGCCCAAGGAGGTCGGCCGCCCCACGGGCGAGGACGCGCTGTTCGGGCGCGTTTTGCTGGACGTGGTCCACATCAAGGCGGGTAAGTTTGCGTATTTGCTGGTTGCGCGCGACGATCTGTCTGGGTGGGTGGAAGCGAGGCCCCTAGCGAAGCTATCGGCGGAAAAGGTGGCTCAGTTTCTGGAAGAAGACTGGTTCGCGCGCTACGGGTCGCTTCGCTTGGTCACCGTCGACGGAGGGGCGGAGTTTTGGGGACGCCTGATGACGCTGGTGCAGAGTTGTGGAGCAAAATTCGGCCGCGTGACGGAATACTAACCGGAGGGCGCGGGGATGATTGAGCGGGGGCATCAGCCAATCAAGGATGCCCTGGTGAAAATGTGCGGTGAGGACGGCAAAAAGTGGCAGGTGGCACTCCCCGCGGTCCTTTTTGCCAATCGGATCTCCGTGAAGCGGTCGACGGGGTATTTGCCTTACGAGCTACTCTACGGGCAGCGGCCCGTGCTTCCCGTGGACATCGAGCTGAACACGTTTTTGGGCGTGGATTGGTGGAAGGTTAAGACGTCCGCGGATCTGATCAAGGCGTGGGCTGAACAGCTCCTTAGGCGTGAGGAGACCTTGGGAAAGGCCGCGGAGCGGTTGAAGAAAACCCGGACGGCGTCAGTCCGCTATTGGGACAAGCGCTGTTCCCATCGGCTCCGGGATCCGCTGCGGAAGGGGGACCTGGTCCTTCTGTATAATCGGAGTCTGGAATCCCAGTGGGGCCGGCTTTTCGCCAACCGGTGGAACGGGCCGTACCGCGTGGCCTCTAAGTTCTTGGGCGGCAGCTATGGGCTTGAGGAATTGGACGGGACGCCGCTTAAGCGGAAGGCCACGGCTTCGCACGTGAAACGCTTCTTTGCGCGCGGTTCCACTTCCTTCAACGAGACAGCGAGCGATGATTTGGGGCCCGGGGGCAAGGCGGTCTCAGAGTCGGACGACGGCGCGGATCGTTCAGATAGTGAAGTAGCGGCGCGCGACGCGCGACCACGGAGAAGTAGGAGGTTGCAGACGGCTGGGGACAGCTGTCAAGCTGGGGGGGGCGCTAGGTGGTTAAGCTTTATTTGGTGAGGGGGGTGTTCTAGCCGGTTCACAGCCGGGACAACTAGACACCCCAGAATGTTTGTTTCCTTATGTTTTGGTTTGGGCTTGGCTTTGGATTGGTACTGGCTATGGTTTATTTATTGCAGGTACGCGGGCGCGGCGTGTTGTTGGGCCCGCAAACGCGAGGACGAGCCCCGCGCACGGATGGCGGGACGAAGAGCTCTGCAAAAAAAAAAAAAAAAAAAAAAAAAAAAATAATATAATAATAAAATAAAATAATAAAGATAGGATATTTTTGTTCTCTTCTTTGGATTTGGGCTGTTTTCTTTCCTTTTTTTGTCTGTTTCTCTCCTGTTTCTTTCTTCAACGGACAGGCGCGACGGTCAGGGATGGTATGGACGCGGATTAAAGCTTAGCTTGGTAAGGGGGTGCTCTAGCCGGTTCACAGCCGGAACGACTAGACACCCCAGAATGTTCGTTCCCATTGCTTCTCCCTTATACTCCCGGTTGTGAGCGCGCGCTGTCGGCGCGGTGTTTGTTTTGTTTTGTAGTACGGGTACGGGGAACTGTGTGGCAGTCCGTCTGGGGCGGTCCAGGTACCTCTTTTCTTGGAATAACTGGTCACTTACGGTCTCTCACAGAGGGAGCGCGCGGACGTGGATCTCAACCTCAACCTCACTCACACTCACTCCTCACACGGATGCGGATCCCGGTCTTTCACTGACTTTCCACCCGGACGCGCGGACGCGGCCCTTTCTTTTCCTTGCGCAGCAATATGTATTTCTCCAACAAACGCGGTACAACAATAGGATAAGAAAAGTAGGCGGGAAAGGAGAGAAGGAAGGGGGTGGGGGCGTCTAAGCCATTCGCATCATTTCCTCCATGTCCGCCCTCGATGATGCCAGTAGGGCCCGGTAAGACGCCAAGAACTCGCGCTGGGATTTGGAGGATTGGGCTCCGGGGGTCGCCAGAAAGTTGCGGAGCATCGCGGTCGACCGTTCCGCAAAAGCCTTGAAGCCAGCCGCCGGGAGTGCCATCACGACCAGGATCTCCGGGATCTTGGGGGAGTTGAGGGAAGGCGGTGCCGGTGCTGGGAAGGGGCTTGATCCAAACGAGCGAGGAGGTGATGAGGGGGTCCCCGGGGCATTGCGCGGAGGGCTCGGTCCATCTGGGGGCGATGACGGAACAATGATCGGGGACGGCGGAGGAGGGACCTCGGGGGTAGTGGGCCTCCCATCCGAGACCACTGGTGACGCGGGCGGCGGTGGAGTACCTTGTGGAGCCGGGGCGGAAGGAGCCGGTGTAGGTGCCGGAGGGGGAACCGGGGCTGCAGCAGCGCGACGCTGGAGAATCTCATCGAGTCGCGGGTCCCTCGCGCCTTCCCTCATCCAAACGCGGTCCGAACAGAATTGTAGGGCCCTCCGATAGTCGTCAACGGACGAGAAATCCTCCTTCCGCGGCGGTCCCGCGCGGCGAAGGGGGGAAGCCGAGTCGCGACCCTTGCTTGGCGGAGGGCGGCGGGAAGGGGAGCCCGGCGGAGTCCACGATTCCTCCGAGATGGTGTCGTCGTCCAAAACCACGAACGGGTCGGGACGAGCCCTTTTGCCCGGCCTGGGGCGGGAGCCGAAGTTGGGGGAGCTCGGGGCATGCCATTGCTAAGCGAGCAACGGCGATGGCTGCGACGGCAAGCAACACAGGCGCGTCGACCAGGAGCAATCAAGCACGCGTGCCCGTTCCGGGCGCAGAATTTGCAGGGGAGCATGACGGCAATGAGCGTGGGAGGGGAGTCGGTGGAGTGTGAGAAGAGGAGTGGGTAGGGAGGAGCGGGGTGCGGGTAGTCAAGGTGGCGATGGGAAGGGACCTCTGGGGACAGAACTCAAGTTGGGGGGGGGATGTGGTGTCATTATATAGCCTCGGGTTGGGGACTGCGTCGCGGCCTGCGCGCTCAGCATCTGGTAGGTTAGGCTCAGCAGTGGGGGTGCGCCGGTCCTCAGCAGTAGCCGCTGCGGGTTCAGCAGTAGCCGTTGCGGGCTCAGCAGTGGGCGTGGCGGGATTGAGCACGCGACTGCGGGCCGGGCCTGACTAAGGGAGGCGGGCCGCGACCCGCTTGGATGTCCGACTCACGGATGGAGCTGGGCCGACCAGGTTCTTGGAACGGCTAGTCGGGGGAGGAAAAAGCGGGGCAAAAGCGGGGCTATATGCGTGGGCAGCCGCGCGCAAGCGCGGGCCGGCCATGGGATGGGAAATCCACGACGGCGCGTCGGGTGGATGCGCGCAAGCGCGGCAAACTTTGGGTATCGCGCGGCAGAGGGCCGCGCCACAAAAAGACAAACCGGATGCGCGTAATGACAGGCGAGCTGGCGGGGATAGGGTATGGGTATGGGTTGGGGGATGGGTCAGGGTTCTGGGTCTAGGGTTCCTTCTTCATGGTTGCCAGTCTGTCTTTGTGCTTGTACTTAGGTTAGGGTTGAGGGGGAGGGCTCCAGTACCTTTCCCCTTGACTCCGGGTTGTAGGGGGGGGGAGAGATCCATCATATCTCTATCTCTCTCTCTCTCTCTCTCTCTCTCTCTCTCTCTCTCTCTCTCTCTCTCTCTCTCTCTGGAGAAAAGGAAAGGAAGCATTCTCGGTCTTACAGACGCTAGAACCATCGATCCCGTAACTAGGGACAACTTCGTGAGGGATAACCTCTAAAGTTTCCACAATGGGCAGTGCTACCCATCCTTAGTAACAGGGCAGATATTCCTAGAATGATTTCATAAGGTAACAGTGCCCAGGCACCAAGACTTGTGAGTGCTATGATGTGATCCACTGTAGAGTTGGTAGACAAAAATATTGGGACTGATTGACCTCAAAAAGTCGATTGATGTTTAGGCATGTGTTTCAAGCTAAAACTTTGGTTCAAAAGGAGGCTTGTATTTATTTTGATTTAAGGGATTAGATATTTTAGAATATGTACTTTAGTTACAACTCCATTTAAATTTCCAAAAATATTAAACTATAGTTTGAAAAAAAAAAAAATCTTAAAAACCACAAAACACTCAAAAGATGTGCTAGAGGAAAAAAAATAATCAAAACCTTCAGTAGGATCAATATTTATTATTTTCTATAAGGGTGTAAGTGAGGATTAAACGGAAGACTTTTGATGAAAAAATATTGATATTGAGAGTTCTAAAGGAAAATTAAAACCAATTTTGATTGATGTTGATTTTTAATTGCCTTGGTAAGACGACAATGATATCTTTGAAAGAGATAGATTGGAAGTCATGGAAACCACTAAAAGATGTTCATTCAAGTTCTTTATGCATCTGATTATTATATTGTTCAATCATTCTAGTTGCTATCAGCTTTGAGGTGCCTTGAGCTGCTTGAGGTTATCTTGGCCTGAGGTTAAATTTGAAAATAATTCTAAAATTAATTCCAAACATTGTGATTATTCCCTCCTCCAATGGTTCAATCAACTTGATCCTCTGAAAAAACCAATTTCCCAAAGAAAACTATATATCAAAATGAGAACCAATGAATCAGAATAAAATATGAAGAATAAGATTTCAAAAAAATTACTATGGTCAACACCAGCAACTAGAGACCTTGTGCTACACCTACATTGTCACCCAGATGTGGCTGCTTTGCTAAAAAGTTCCACAACTTCTGGCAACCCACTGTTCAATGAAGTAGGTATTTAAAAGAGCCAGTCTTGATTGAAAGTATAGGTTCCCCATCACTTCAACACATTTGATTTGGGAACCTATACATTTGGTTTTGTCACTTAAAAAGTGATTGGATCTTAGAAGAATAATAAGATCACCATCCCTTATCCATACAACTCAGCCAAAAAATTTACATGGTAGTGAGAGGAGAGAGTCCAATATGATGCCTGTGAAATGCTCACCAAGCTCAATCCCAGCCCCAAATGCCATAAAATGAGCACCATTCACCAGTTCAAATTTTCCCACCTTCAAAACACAGCCATTTCAACATGACTTCACCACTAACTCACTAGTCAATCCTGAAAACACTTGGAAAAAAATATTAACCAAGAGGTCCTTAATGTAATATCAAATAACCACTGTATTGGAAAAATTGAACCAACATAACTAAATCTACTGGTCTAATTCAGACATTGGAAGCACCACTCAAACTGACTATTAAAAAATTGATCTGGAACACTGAAGGAATTGCATGTCAAAAAACACCTGTTACAAGATTGATGAACTGTAAAAAAACTTTCAAAACTGCAAAAGGGACCATTGAAAAGCATTCAAAAACACTAGTACCAACTTTCAATAATAAAATATCAACTCTTAAAAGCTGAGGTAAGACTCAATGAAAAATCTAGATTAATGAAAGGTTAAAATTTGTTGTTTTTAAATAACTTATTAAAGAACTAAATAGCTATTTTGGTGGCTATTTATTGAAAACACTTCTTTTTAACTACTCTTTGGTTGAGCAGGAGCTTGGTGAGGAAACAGAAATTTATAGTTTTAATGTTAAAGAACTGATGATAAACAGTCTTCTTGAGGCTGCCCTCCTGACTAATTTTGGATAGGTTGATTAAAGTTAGAAAAAGAAAAGAAATTGTGGGGCTAACTCAAACTTAATCAAATTTTTCAGTTACTCATGATGATTTATTCCAAAAGCCTTTTAATGGAGAAAAGAGGTGGCTATATAAAGGCAAGTTATAATATTTATCTGTGAAAAATACTTCAGATTAATTATAATATAGAATTTTTTATCATGAAGCAATGAGTCAAGTAAAATAATAAAATTTCTTCCTCTGCTTCTTTTTCAGCTCAATAAACCAATAGAAAAAATAGATTGTATTCATATTTATGCTGAAAATGTTCAAAAGAATATTCTATTTCAAGGGGTTTCTTTCCCTTTCAATATCCTTGAATAAACTTTCTGAATAAAACTTATGGATGAGTATCTTTCTTAAATAAGTATTTGTCTTATTGTTGATAAAATTTATAGATAGTACTGATGTTCTAAATAATCCTGATCATTTCTGTACTTTATGGTCATGATAAAGTTGGATTTCAAGAAAAAGCATTTCTAAGACAATGAATTGGAGAGGGCTACAACAAAAAAGACAATCATCAGAAATGATTAAGAAACAAAATAGATCTGAGAAGAAAAAACATCAAGGAAGGCAAGGCTTGATTACAACAAAGGAAATCTGGCTTTGAGGGTTTGAGGATTGAAGATTGAGGGACAAGACAATTTTCAAGTGTGAGATGATTTGGGAATGAGATAGGAGTGAGAACAAGTGTCTCATGATTGATGAGAGCTGAGAAGGTTGGTATGATTAAAGTCTTACCCGGCAGAATGGAAGAACAATTGAGGTCAATTTGTTGTTTGTGAGTGAAGAGTAATGAGAGGTGAATTTGGAGATTATGGAGATCCAGTTGAAGAAGGAAACATAGTCATTGACAGCAGGAAGAAGAAGGAAAGAAAAACAAGTGAGAGAACAGATTGAGCAAAGAAAAGATTAAGAAAAGGAAGGAGAAGTTGTCTGGTTGGGTCTTTTCCCTCCTGGGGCATCCTGGTAAGGCTCTGAGTTGCATTCAACATTAAACACCCCATGTGAAGGGTAAGACTGAAGGCAGGCCTTTGCAAACTAAGACTGGACAAGAGAGGTGAGCTTTTCAAGCGCAGAAAGAGGTAGAGGTTTGGTTAGGCCGTTGGCTTTCATTTTGGACAAGGGAATGAGTTCAATGCAGAGATTTCCAAGCTTTAGTTCCTTGCACATTCCTTTAGTCTTGATTTCAATGTGGAAAGTTTTAGAATTACATCCAAACTTTCTTAATTTGTTGTCTAGGCCCTTTTTTCAATGAGGTGTTTGCTTTGTTCTATACTATTGTTCAACAGTTACAAGAACAATACATGCATCCAGATGGTTTCAAGGAATCAATCAACAAGTGGATTCAGCTCTGCTTCAGTTTTTGAGTGGGTAATGTTGCACTGGTGGTAGCTGCTCCATGAGATGAGAGATCCAAATAAGAGTGAAAGATGGCCTTATTGGAAGTGTTGATCCTCAAGGTTGTTGCTCCATGTAGCATCACTATAAAATTGAATTTGAGTGTTGGTGTTTTTAACTTAAAGAGTGAGTTGTAGATTTTTGGTGGCTATGAGATACTTCCAGCATTGATTAACTTCTCTCCAGTGTTGAATGCCAGGTTTTTCACAATATCTTGCAAGAGTATACACTGAAAATCTGAGATCTGTTTGAGTAAGAAAAGCAATGTAGTTCATTAGGAAAACAGCTGAGCAGTAGTTGATACCTAGAGATTTGAATTCATCTTGCTCTTCTTCAGAAGTGGGTGCAAGGTTGGTGTTTGGGGTAAGAGGCACACAGAAGATTTTAAAGTCTTTCATGTTGAGTTCTTCAAGGCTGTGATTGATGTGCTTAGGCTGGGATAAGAGTATCTTGTCACCTCCTTGCTTGAATTTCATTCCTAGAATTGTGCTGGGTTCATGGTAAGAAGAATTTTGGAATTTTTCAAGAAAGGCGGCTTGAAATTTGTCACTGGTGCTGGCTAGAATGAGATTGTCAATGTGGAAAAAGAGAAAGGCTTCTTTGCTTGAGTGGATGTAGAGGCAGGGGTTCAAAATTGACTTGTGAAAGCCTTGATTTGTGATCCGATTAGTCTAGTTTGCAGGGGCTGGTTTCAACCCATAGAGTGACTTTGACAATGAGTTATTTGGAGTTTTGCTTGGAGCCTTTGGGTTGCTTTATAATGACTTTTTTGGAAAGAGCGGCATGAAGAAAAGAAATTTTGAAATTGAATTTCATGATGGGAAGAGAATGGAAGAGTCCAAAGAGAAGGGTCATGCCAAGGGAGGCAGCTTTGCCAGTGGGAGAGAAGGTGTCTAAGTAATTGATACTGTAGATTTGGTCAAAGCCTTGAACACAAAGGAAACTTTTGTAGATGAGAGGGTCACTGTGGCAGTTGTCCTTATGTCTGTATACCAAGGTGGTGTTGAGAGGATTAATGGGTTTGGGACCTTCATAGTATTCCCAGAATTCTAGCTTTTCAATGCCATCAAGTTCAGAATCCATGGAAGAATCCCACTTGAGATGATCTTGACATTTTTTGGCTTGTTCATAGGATCTGGGCGCAAAATAGTGGTGGAACCCGTATTGAAGGGGCAGATTTAGAAAGGATCAATCTTGAAGATTGTAAGAGGGTTTGAGTTGGGCATCCACAAAATTGGAAAATTGAGATGAAAAATCTGAGGACGGTTCTGAAGATGAATCATCAAGTGAATCAAGGAGGGGAATGTTTGAAGAAGAATATTTTAAGGTTTTGGAGAACTTGTTTTCAAAGTTAGGGTTAGAAGAGAGGATAATTGGTTTTTAAGGTTTAACCATGGCCAAAGTGTAGCAATACAGTTGGAATACCTGAAAAATCCCAATTTTTCAATTGAATAATTCTTTTGCTAAATTGATTGCAGATGTTTTGGGAAAGGATTTTTCTCTCCCCCCTAAGGAAAACCAAGGCAGGGAGAGGGGTGTTGTCACTGGACCACGAAAATTCATATGCTTTTTAGTTAGCATAATTATCTCATTAATCTACTTAATAACATTACAAAAATCTAAATAATTATCAATTTGATTCCTTTTGGACACTATCATACATAGATGTATTCCCAAACTTAATTTTTCCCTTCCCTCCTGATGAATCGAAATTTATAATCTTGCAGTTTACCTTTACTCACAAATTCTCTAGTGTTTCTTGCAATCTAACTAGTAGTATTATAAAGATAAACCTTTTATGGTACACCATTCCCCAGTCTGGCTGGCCCGCTCCCATGAATAATCTCAATTCCAGTACTCCCTTGAGCTTTATTTGATTTGGATTAATCCATGCCACTCAAACATATTTCAGGCTCTGGTGAAAGCTTACCCTTCTGGAGGGCTGTCAAAAACTTGAAGAAATGAAGGTTTTAACACCAGTCATAGCTGTTGACACTTTTATGGCCACAGCTTGAAGGGACACCCAACAAAAGCCACTGAATAATTACTTCCAATTTAAATTAATTTATTTTATCTCATTAAGGTATTTATCTTTTCCCACATCCCTAATCCCTCCACTGAAATGGTGTTTTGGTTGTGGGAATGTGTCTTGGCTCACATTGATTTATTTAAACTCACACATGTTTTTTTTTGTTTTGTTTTCAGTTTTGACTCTGCATTTGCCTAGATTTCATCTCAAGGTCTCTCAAAAATTTTTATCAATTTTTTTGGGGTTGGTTTGGAACCCCCTACAAACCATATCAATTTTTAAAAATGAAAATATAAAAAGAGGTGCTTTTTCTAAATTTTTTGCCTGTAGTTTGAATTTTTGCTTGAATAATTTTGGATTTTTTGTATGGCATGTGTTTACCAAGGATATAAAAAATACTAAACATTATTTAGGGGTATTTGTAACAGTAGTAATTTCTTCTCAAAAATTCAAAAAAGATCCCAAACTCCACAAAGAAAGACATTATTTCAAAAATTTTTATGAAACATTATATGTGAGGTTGTTACATTTTGAAGAGGAAAAGACCTAATAACAAATCAAAAGAAATTAAGATAGGACATCAAATTTCTTGCAGTCAAAATAATTTAAATCACAGATTTTTCACATCTCTGAAATTTTACTCCCACATGGACAAATCCTTTATTTTCAGACTTTTGAGAATTTGATGCTGCAACCCTGTAGCTAGGTGTCTAAAGCCATTTTTAAAAATCTTTGGTAATTTTTGAAGCATTGGAAGACCTTAAAAAGTTCATTCAAAAAACAAATAAAAAGAAAATTTCACTTTGCATTGTTGGATCCTGTCATAAACACAACTTGACTCAGTCTCCTCAGCCTTTCTCAAACTTTAGCCACTATAAATCCTCAGTAAAATCAAAATTCTACCCCTGTATCTACCACCAGGGCCAAATTGGGGTCTCTGGCTGGCCAGTGACTTCATGTCACCATCCAGTCCCATTTTCTGGCGGATTGAATCCCTTTACGGGAAACTTCTCTTCACCAATGAGTATTCTTGAGTTCACCTCAGCTTAAATCAAAACGAAAGTATGATTCACATTGTATTCACCATGGGGGAAAATGAGTGTCACTTGTAATTCCAAAATGAAAAAACCTGAATTCACTTGGATGTTCATATTGATTCAACCAGTACTTACTTGAAATTTACTATGAAATAAAAATTTCAAATTAAATATTTTATATTTTTATACCCCAGCTATAACAGTGATTAATATTTTCCGCAATGCAATAGCAGTTTCATTCAGATTAATTTCAGTATTCATAAAACAAAATTTATTTCACAGTTTTTCTTGTTTCAATTATTTTGTACAATTAGCAAGTCTATATTACAAATTTCATCCACCTTTTCCAAGTCTTTTTCCCAGGTTTCACATCTATTTTTATTTCTGAAAAATAAGCTAAAAATCAATTTTAGTTTACTCTTCATAACACTAATATGGATAGAAACTAATAATTAATCACAAAATTTTCATAGGGGTTTTGTGAAAAACATACTAATTTTATTCCACTCAGGAATTTTAATCAGAAAGAACATGAATGATACCAAATCTAAAACTGTAAAATGTATGGGGGATCACATTTACAAACCATATGCCAAGAATTGAATTAGCAAGCCCCAAAATATAAATATAAATTTATATATTATTGGGAACATGCTAAAAATGCAGCACATATATTACTACAAAATTTCAACAATATAAATTGCATAAATTTCATTTACAGAACTGTATGATATATAGAACAATCATGATTACTAAATTTTCTGTGACACCAAGGCTTGACACAAAGCCCAGGTGGCATCAACTAACAGTAGAAGGATAAATAGTACCTGAAGAGATCCAAGATGGATCAGGCTGAAGATTCAGAAAAATGGAGTAAAGACTCCCAGTTGGGTGAATAACTGTCACACGGAGGCTTGACACAATTCCAGGGTGGCATTAACTAACAGTAGAAAGAAAAATATTACCAGAAGAGATCTTAGATGGGTCAGGCTGAAGGTTCAGCAAAAGGGAGTAAAGAATCCAAGGTGGGTAAAGACCCAAAGATGACTCAAGATGAGTCAGTATTGTACTAGTAGGAAGGGTACTCTGGAAGGAGTGGACTGACAGCTAGGGTCAAAAAAAAAGAAGAATTGATTCCATAAGGAAAGACTATTGAGTGAAGAAAGTGTTGAGTTTATATAGTGCTAGTTACAAACTGTGATACTATGTTTTTGTAACATGTTAATTATATCTGAGAGGCTGACTAATCCAATGTATTATATGATCACAATTACATCAGTTTCACAAGTTTGACAAAATCCCCCTGCAAAGAACAGGTGTGCTCCTGAGCACCATAAAAGAAAAAGAAGAAAAAAAAAATGACAAAACTACTCTTGAGCTGGAGAGGCCAAAAGAGTTTAGGTGATCCATTATAAGGTAAGAGAATCTTGGATGTCCAACTGATGAGGATATTAGAATTAGACTGTACTGTAGAAAATCCAAGTAAGGATGAGTTAAGGCAAAACCAGTTTCAATACTGAATTATTGCAGTAGCAGAGAGTGGATAGTAAGCCTACAAGGTGCTTGAGCAAGTAGTAATAGGAGGAAATTTACATCTCAATGGAATACCTCAATAAAGCTACAACCTCAATTACCAGGAGGGACCCAGCCACTACAGGTGGCTCTTAATTTGAGAGAATCATACTGAATGGTGAAATTGAAAGTTCCTGGAAAAGACTGGTTTAAACAGACAGCTAGAGAGCCCCTCACAGGGGGCCTAAGGCACTTGATGACTAATAAACCATGACAGAAACTATATCAATAAGTGAAAAAGTGAGGCAATATGAAGTAAGCCAACAAGAGAGTATTTATAAGTCAATAATGGACTGGTCAGGTGACCTCAGTTAGGTGACATGTAATAATAATTAAGGAGAGTGAGGCAATGAGCAGAAAACCAATACACAACATCCTCCCTTGCAAATATCCAAGAGAGAATCAAAGCTCAGAAAATTGATAGAAATTACCATGCACCAAGATTGAGCAACAATGTTGCATAAAAAGTTGAAAAATAGTAGTGGTTGAAGTTGCAATAGATAGTGCAAATCAGGTTGCAAGTTGGATTGGGCAAGCTAAGCTGCAAGATGATAAGCGCAGGTGATGTCTCAAAAGATTGGTTCAAGCAATGCTTCAAGAGATTAGCGCAAGCTAAGCCGCAAGATAGGCACAATCAAGGTTGCAAGATAGGTGCAAACAAGGTTGCAAGGTGATAAATGAAAGCAAAGTTGCAGAGATTAGCAAGCAAAGTTTTGAGATTGGTGCAAACCAAGTTGCAAGAACAGAGAAAGTGATGTTGCAAGTTGAGAAGCACATGAAGTTGTAAGATGAGAAAGAGAGATAGACTGATAAACCTGTAAAGATGACTGCAAAGATGACTTGATCATCAGAGCACCTAAGGCCAATAACCCGTATTCTTTGCAAAGATTACAGACTGAGTAAGAGACCAGTCCAAATCTTAATCTCTCAACTTGAATCCAGTTGCAATGAAAGCTAACATCCTTGTCTGATCATATTAAGGCTAGGGGCTGGTTGACCAGCCCGCCACCCAGGCACTTCTGCAATTCAGGAATGAGGGGCTGAGCCTTCAGGACACAAGAGGCAGAAACTGATCCAGGCCCATTCTGCAAACAAGGTCCAGGAGACATCCAAGCTTCTTGGGTGTTGCCCGCAGGATCTCATCTCCAGAAGTGCATAAAAGTCAGTGAGCCAACATTGCGTTCTATTCATTTACTCAATCTACATCCTACATCTCTTAGAGGAAAAGGCATCCTGATTTACTAGCTCATTAATTCTAACATCCAATCCATCTAATCACTTACTTTAATTAAACAGGGCATCCTTCATCTGGAGCTCCCTCAGTGAAGAACTCTAAATTTCAACCATTGATTTTGACTCATGGCAAGCCCAAGGGACCTTTCTCCTTTTTGTTTCCTTTTGCACACCTAAAATACGTTGTTCTTTTCATCTTGCTTCATTTTCATTGCTCTTGCTGAGCACAAAATCTTTCTGCTTGTTCTTTCAATCACAACACAAATTATTTTTTTGTCATTCTCCACAATCTGTGGATTATTACAAAATCAGACTGGGGCCAACCTTAAAGCGTTGGGACCAAAAATTGCTGGGAAATTAGCGCTTGAGAGTTGACAAGGAAAGAAGCGGCCAATTAGCAGTCCTTCTATCAAGGCCCAAAGGAGGAAAATCCAGATACTACACGATCAACTAGGATGATACATTGACGCAGCAAGATGAGAAGCAAGCAAAATTGCATGATGGGATGCCGCCAAAGTTTCAAGATGAGCAAGGTTGCAGGTTAAGCCGCAAGCAAGGTTGTAAACAAGATAAGCACAATCACAGTTGCAAGATAGGTGCAAACAAGGTTGCAAGGAGAGTGCAAGAAATCTTGCAAGTTGAGTGCAATCAAGGTTGAAAGAGAGAAGAGCAAGCAATATTGCTAGATGGTCAGCAAGAAATTTCACAGAATGACCGTGAGCGAAGTAAAGATGAGTATTGATTGAAATTGAGAGCAAGGCAGAAGATGGGTAGAAATCAATGTTGCAAAGCAAAAGGGAGAAAGGTTGCATAATGAGCCAATCAATGTTGCAATCAAGTTCAAGTCAGAGGTGGAGCTGTTGACATGTTTCTAGAAAATGAACAAGGTGGAAAACTAGTAGAAATCAAGGTTGCACTAGAAAGTGCAAGCATGATTGAAAAATGAGGTGCAAACAATGTAGCAGGATGACCACAAGCAATGCTGCAAGATAACCACTAGAAATCTTGTGAGAGAGTCACCAAGAGATAGACCCAAGATCAAGGCGGGTTTGCAGGCGGATAGAGAAAGGAAGCGAATGGTTTCCTGGCCAAGTGGATGCCAGTATTAAAGTCGGAAGATCAAGGAATCAGGGGATTGAGCCGGGTTGGAGACAAGGTTGTAAGCCAATGGGTCAGAAAGAGAAGCAAACAATATTGCGGCAAGCCAACTGTCAAGTTACCACAATGAAGGGTTCCAACATGTGGTGGAGCGGATGAGACGGAGGAGAAGGAGAAAATTGTGGGGTAGCTGATGGAGCAGATTTATGGATGGCAAGGGTGACAGGAAAGGCCAAATGAATGGACCCCCCCCAAAGGATGATGGTAATTGATCATTTCAGTGGAGATGAAAGGTTGAAAAGTGACTGAGGTTGTGAATGAGGTTGCAGGTGAAGATTGCAAACAATGTTGCAGACGTGGATGAAAGGGGATTTAGATTGGATTGAAGAGGGTGAATCTTGAAGCAAGTGAGCTTGCAGTCAAGGTGCAAGCAAAGTTGCAAGTGGAAGCACAAGCAAGGTTGCAAGGGAGGATGCAAGCAAGGTCAAAATTGGTTGAAGTAAGTGATGGACAAGAAGTAGCAAGAGATGATAGGGTGAAGCTGAGATGCAATCAAGGTTGCCATTGAGGTAGCCAGAAAGATGCCATCAAGGTAGCAAGAGAAGTGACGGAAAAGTGAGGAGGAATGCACAAACAATGTTTCAGATTATGGAGAAAGGCAATTGATGCAGCCAGCAAGAAGACAATAAGGAAGCATGGGATGGAATGTTAAACAGGGCAAGTGTTGATGGGATCAAAGGAATTTGCACCAAAATCCTCCTGTTTGGATGCATGCATCCAAACACTAACATTTTTGTGCAAATTCCATGCTTTAATCCATGTTGCACCAAAATCCTCCTGTTTGGATGCATGAATACAAACACTAACATTTTGGTGAAAATTCCATGCTTTGATCCATGTTGCACCAAAATCCTCCTGTTTGGATGCATGAATCAAAACACTAACATTTTGGTGCAACTTCCATGCTTTAATCCATGTTGCACCAAAATCCTCCTGTTTGGATGCATGAATCCAAACACTAACATATTGGTGCAACTTCCATGCTTTAATCCATGTTGCAGGAAAATCCTCCTGTTTGGATGCATGAATCCAAACACTAAAATTTTGGTGAAACTTCCATGCTTTAATCCATGTTGCACAAAAATCCTCCTGTTTGGATGCATGAATCCAAACACCAACATATTGGTGCAACTTCCATGCTTTAATCCATGTTGCAACAAAATCCTCCTGTTTGAATGCATGCATCCAAATACTAAAATTTTGCTGCAACTTCCATGATTTAATCCATGTTGCACCGAAATCCTCCTGTTCCGATGCATGCATCCAAGCAATAACATTTTTGTGCAACTTCCATGCTTTAATCCAAGTTGCACCCAAATCCTCCTGTTTGGATGCATGCATTGTAGCAGGGTGAGGTGTGTTGAAATACACTTTGGTGTGAGTGTAACACAGTGAGGAGTGTTTAAATTCACTTCAGTGGGAGTGTAGAAGGGTGAGGTGTGTTAAAAATTAGGTTAGGAGTGTTGATATCCACTTTGATGAGAGTTTAGCAGGGTGAGGAGTGTTGAAAACTTGGAAATAATTCTTCAAATTCACTTTTGTCAGGGTTGGAAGGGTGAGTAGTGTTAGAAATTAGGTAACAATTGTTCAAATTCACTTTGGTGAGGGTGTGCAGGGTGAGGAGTGTTGAAGTCCACTTGGGTGAGGGTGTGGCAGGTTGAGGTGTGTTCCAAATCAAGTGAGGAATGTTCAAAAGTTGGTGAGGTGTGTTCAAAAGTTGGTGAGGTGTGTTCAAAATTGAGTGTGGTTTTCAAAACATTGAGTGAAGTGTGGTTTAATTGCTTACATATACCAGTGTTGTGTAATTTAACCTTGGTGGTGGTGCTCAAGTCACCTGGACCACACTTGGGTTCTGTCAGCCCAAATTTTCATGCCTGGCCTACTATATGGGAGTGCATATCACTGCACTGGAAACGTTGAAACTACAACCACATAAGAGTGTAGTCCCTCCTCTGCCCACCCTCTCATGTGGATGAAATACACACTATGATGATTCTGTAAAGTAACTTCACTCTTTTTATAAGAAACAAGTTTCTTGTATCAAATAAATGTTGCTTTGTAAGTATAAGATATTTTCAAACAAAGATTGTTGGGGAGTTGCTCTGGTCAATATTAGTTGGCCTTTGCATGCTGGAGACATTGGTTCACATGCACAAATGAGTCCCTTAAGGAAACCTTGAAATGTGTGGGATTTTGTTGTTGATAGTGTTTGTTTCTTTGGTCTGTGGCTGCGCCATGCTCAATGGGCATTCCTTCCTACATCTGATTTGAAGTCAAATAGTATTGAAGTAAAAATTAATGCAGGCAGGAAATGGCATAAACATACAGGGGGGCATTTTGAATTTGTAAAAATGATTGTTTAAGGCTTTGACTGAAAATCCAAGCTTTTAGCCTTTGAACATAGGTTCCAATTGGATTGGTTGTAGTGAAAGAAATAGAAGGGTTTTTTTTGAGATTATGAGTAAAGAAAATCTTCTGAAAAAAGACATCCCCACCAGGATGATACATATTTTAGTGCAGAAAGCCAACTAAATAAAACATGTGGATCAAAAAATGCATGCAAAATAAAGGAAACTAAGGAAGCTCCTCAGGTGAGTATTGAGAAAGCATACAATAAACCATGAAAGGAGAAAGCTATTTAAAATATATTATTGTTGTGGGTTAAACACATTAGCACCTTCCATGAAGAAAATTGATTGATATGAAGTAAATGGAACACAATAACCCCATCTAGGATGGGAGAATGAGGAAGAATAAGATTTATCTTTTTACCACCACATGCCTTGACAGTTGTTGAGGAGTTTGTTGAAATCAGTTGGTGCTCTAAACTGAATTGGATATTTTCCTTGATTTTCTTCTGGAAGTCTCAGCCAGGCTGTCTTGTTTTATCCTAGTATGATTCTTCTTCCCATTACTGTTTATGAGTTCCACCTTGGGTTTGTTTCAATGCTCCATGTGACACATTTAGGGAGATATCTACTCAAATTCTTCATTTCCTGGCAGAGATTTCCATATTTTTTTTTACATAGAATAAATTTTTGCACAATGAAACAAAAGGCTTTTCTGTAAAACCCTATCCATAAAAATTAAAATATTTGAGTGAAATGTGAGTTTATTTGAGGTGGTTCCCTTTTAAAAATATATGAGGGAGATCTGTGCATTGAAAAATACTCCTGGGTAATTCAAAATCCCCTGAGTTGGTAGAGAATAATTCAAGGGAAGGAAGTCTATGGCAGTCATGTGCTTAATTAAGGGTTTTTTACCAGGTAGAAAACCCATGTTGCCAGCCCTGAGATGGGTTAGCTAACTCTAAGGATTAGATTGAAGAGGGGATACTTGGAAAATGTGTGATTGCAATTTTTTACCCACAAGTAAAGTGGGGCCTGTGCCCAAGGTGCACCACCAAAAAAAAGAAAATTGTGAGCTGATTTGAAGTGATTCCCTTGTGATTTCATAGTGACACTGGTCACCACTTTTTTAAAAGCATTGTTACATTTATTTTTAGTGAAATGCTAGGCAGGGTGTAACACTCATCTCTGAACAGAAAATTCTTTGGGATTTGGCTATAACTTGCTTCATTTTTTTCTCTGTTTATTTATATATTTTTTTGTTGGGATAAATTCATCACCAATTTCATTTGACATTGGGAGGGCTTTTATGTTTTCATGTATGGATACTCACATCTGTTACATAGACTCTTGATGGCCTGCAATCTTGGTGTGGGAAAAAATGCCAACTGTTTGTAGGAGATGTGGAGCTTGGTGGGATTATAATTTTCAAGCTGTGAAAAGTGAGAATAGCAAAAACAGAAAACAGTTTAGAGCATCTACCACGGTCTTGATAAGTCATCTTGATAAGCTAACGTATCAAGGATTCTTCCAATTGAGCCACCATTGTGCACTCAATAGGGCTTGATAGCTGTAAATTGGACAAAATCCTTGACAAGGATCCATAAATTTATGGATCCTTTTCAAGGCTCAACAAGCAAAATTTTGTCAAGCCCCAATCTAATTTTTCTGCCCCCTGCCCTCCCCCTCCATAATCATCATACACCAACACCCCTGATCCCCATTTCATCAATCATGCACAACTTCACATCATCCCCTCCCCAATCCTTCTATCCACCTCCCCCACCCCCATCCCACTCTCAAAAGGTGAGGTTTCACTACCAAACCACCACCCCCAACCATTGTCAAGCAGGGATTTGTCAAAACAAAAATGGTGGAACCTGCTCCCCAACTCATTGATAACTGTTGCACAGGTACAATTATGTGCATAAAGGGTGCAAAATTGGTTTTCAACAGTTATCCAACTTTGCACGCCTCAACAACTTGTCAGATTGTCAAGGATTTTATTGAGACAAGGGTAGATACTCTTATTACCATTTTGATTTTTCCAACAAAGAAAATTCCTTTGCAAATAAATTTCCTTGTAAAAAAATCATTATGTTTGACAAAATTGATTTTTCCAGAAATAGTTCTTGTTTTATCTTGGTGGAAATGGCAGAATTAAGATTTCATGATTTGGGAAATACAGGTGAATTCCAATTTACAAAAAGGTGAAATTTAGGTGATTCTAATTTTCAGCAGCAGTGAAATCTTCTGGAATTTTTTTTTCCATAAAGGTGAAACCCACAAGAAATATTGTGTACAGCATTGTGAAAAATTGAATCAATCATTGTGAATTCATGGTGAACATTTTGATACTTATGGGGGACAAAAGTGGCCCCAAAAGTGACTTCATCTCACTGGTCAGCCAAAGACCCCAATTTGGCCCTGGTGTACCAGCTAAACATCCTGAAGTATCTCCCTGCATACCCTGCAGGTCCTAGGTAGTCTCCCAGGCTCCCAATCTCTCCCTATGGCTTGGTGCATGCTTCATCTCTCCTTAAACTCAATATGGTATGTGAAGTACATACTGTAAGCCCATAGTACATACTCCTGGAGTGACAACCCATACTTCAAGTTCAGTACATGCAAAACCTTCCTGGACAGGCCCATAATCCAATCTGTCAAGCCACAGCCTCCAGCCCAATTGGTCAACATGTAATTAAATGGGGCATCCTAGCCCCCAGAACCAGTCATCCCTCCTCAAGGCCTCCTGTCAGTTCTCAAATATACTGGCCTCTCTTCCCTTCCTGGAGTAATTCCACTCAAGGAATTAGTATGCTACTTCTTATTTGATTCATTCATCAGTCTTCATCAAGAGACTTACCCCTGTATTTCTCTCATCCTTTGCTTCCTTCCTCCTTTTCATCACTCTACCTATATTCATTGTAATCAATCTCATGTCTCTATCCTGATTTCTGTGATCAGGAGTGCCTGTGCCTTCAGCCACTTGCATGCCAGGGGCAGTTGTGAAATTCTACTAATTGGTTGAGTACAAAGTTGACCGTTAAATCCTTATTGTATTGCATGATTTGTTGACACAAGGATTGGAGTGAAGAGGGAAATTTGAAGAGAATCAGATAGGATAGGATATTGTCAGGGAGATCTATTCCTACATTGATCATTTTCTTGAGGGAGATTTTTGTTTTGGTGATGGATAGATCAATAGCATTGGGCTTGAAATGATGGTAAAGGCATTCATTGAAAATTCTTGCTAGGTTGAGGGTTTGAGAGGAGGAAAAACTTTTTTTGATGGTCTGCAAAAGAAGCTTGGAAGATGAGATTTTCAGAGGAGTAACAACATTGTATTGAGTGAAAGAATTAATTTTGGAGAGGAGAATTACTCAGTTTTCCATGTTGTCCATGGGATTGAGAATATTGGTTTTGTCTTCCAGTGAGTGTTTCACACCCTTGAGTTCCAAAAGGATGGACATGTTGTCCTTCCATACAAAATAGTTTTCATCTGTAAGGATGGGAATTACTTTGAGTTATGATTTGAGGATGATCCTTCAAAGACTTTGTTTCTTGATCCCTCCATGGGTGCTTTGTTAGCTTGTGGGTTGAATTTGGCTTTTAAATGGGTTGGATTTCCAGAAAAAGCTTTTCTAAGGTAATGATTTGAGAGGGCTACAACAAAAAGAAAAATCAGCAGAAATGATTAAGAAACAAAATAGATCTGGGAAGAACAAACATCAAGGAAGAAAAGGCTTGAGTATGACAAAGGAAGTCTGTTTTTGAGGGTTTGAGGATTGAAGATTGAGGGAAAAGAGGCTTGTCAAGTATGAGATTATTTGAGAATGAGATAGGATTCAGAAAAAGTGTCTGATGATTGATAAGAGCTGAGAAGGTTGGTATGATTGAATGCTTACCAGGAAGAATGGAAGAACAATTGATGTCAATTGGTTGTTCGCAAGTGAAGAGTATTGAGAGGTGAATTTGGAGTAGAGTTGAGAAGGATTTTTTGAGAGTTATGGAGAGCCAGTTGAAGAAGGAAAGATATTTGTTGAGAGCAGGAAGAAGAAGGAAAGAAAAAAAAGTGAGAGAAAATATTGAGAAAACAAAAGATCAAGAAAAGGAAGGAGAAGTCATCTGCTTGTGTCTTGTCCCCCTTGGGGCTTCCCGGTAAGGCTGTGATTTGAATTCAACATTCAACAGATAGGGGTGTTCAACTGTTGATGGGGTTGGATTAGAAAAGTGAGGGGAAATGATGGGTGAGAGGGGGTCCTTATAAGGTCTAGAGGATGGTGGTGGGGGGGGGGGGGTGAAATTTCTGGAGGCTGCCTCAAGTACTTGGGCCTTGCTGAAGGGAAACTGCTGGTACAGAGACTTGCATTTTTTAGTCTTGAATGTTGTCAAATATGGTTTTCAGGGTAGAATTTTTCTGAGAGGGGGTTCAAGGGAAGAACTGAGAGTTTTTCAGATAAGAAGAGATAGGCAATGCTCAGGTATGGAATGAGATAAGAATGTTTTGGAGGTCTTTAGATGTGAAATGAGACAGGATGTTTTTGGGGGTCTTCAGATATATGAGATGGGAAGTTTTTGGTGCTCTTTAAGATACTTGGGAAAAGAGGTTTTTGGGGCTTTTTAGGATGCATGAGATGAGAAGTTTTTGCCAATTTTGAGGATATATGATAAAAGGAGGTTTTTGAACTTGTTTGGAAGTGTTGGATTATTCAAGGAGTTGGAAGTCCTGTGTAAATATGAAAGGATATCTGAAAGCTTGAGAATGTGGAAGTAATGGGGAAGGTTTGATGATTTCTGTAACTCAGAAAATGGTGCCTTACGGGCTTCAGGACAGAGTAGTGGGTGAAATATCTAATTATGGAAGGGGACAAGTAGGTCCCTGTTCAGGCATGGAATATTATTTGGATGAAATTATAACTGTTGATGACTGAGATAGAATATGTGAATATATTTTAATTAAAAAACTTCCAGTCCTTTTTCTCTACACATAATGTGATTTTTTATAAAAGCAAAAGCTATGGGGTAAATAATAGGTGCTGAAAGCAATAGGATTACCTAATATTTGATGATGTTGAGAACCATGAGGATATTGGGGCTGGGATGAGTGACTAAAATTAGCTTAATTTAAATTTGGGATTCATTTATTATATAATAATTGATGATACTGAGATAGTAATGGTCAAAATAATTTTCTTTGTGATTTGATGATTGAAAAAGGGACTCAAAATATGATTAAGAAGAAAGTGGAGTAGATCAAAACACTGAATTTGCACCAGGGTGTTCAAAATTTTGTAGTAAAAAGCCTCAGGAATCAAAAAGGAGATGCTGAGACAAAGAAAGTTGCAAATTCTGCAATAGGAAGGTTGAATGTAAAGGTTTTGATTCAAAAAAGCATTACAGGTTCTCCAACCGGAAGGAATCATAAAAAAACTGAAGCACACTCTATTTTATCACAATTCAGAAGGAGAGAAGACTGTTGGTTTTGCTATAAGAGAAAGAGGGTGCAGATTCCCAAATGATAATGACAAAAACCAGGAGGGCAAAAGGAGCTGATGAGTAAGAAAAAAACTCTTTTCCTGACTAGGAAAGGCTATTCTTGTGAAAACAGACAGCAAAACTTAAGTAAGCTGGAAAATACAGAGAAGTTAAGGAAACCATCCAGAAGAATAAGTACTGCATTGGATTGGAAAAAAAGAAATTGTAGATGATAGAAAATGGTGGGTATCCCTTGAAAATTTGGAAAATTAGTTGGATTGATAGTTGCATGCATATAGATTTTGAAAGAGATGGAAAGCAGGATTGTCCCTCCATCCCAGAATACAGATTAAAGATCAAATAACAAGGAAGACTTCTTACAGATGTAGAAGGTGGTCAGAAATAGTGAAGGATAGTTTAAAAATTTGGGGTTTTTCTTTGCAAATATTTATTTGATATTTCAGGAGTAATTTTGTGATTTGAAGGAGGCTACCTTATCAATTTATTATACTATAAGTTTCAAGACAACTGTCCATTTTTTTCATAATTCTAATCCAAATTTGTATCTCTTGTGTCCTGTTATATTTCATTTTTCCTATTTTTCCTAGCTGTTGTCCTCAACTATTTTTTTTGTCCATATCTTGAATATTTATATCACACAATGAAACAAAATAAAACCAGCATTAAAAAAAATCTATCCCCAATAACATTATTTTGGCCTGAATTTTCAATTTTTCTGTCTGTGTCTCAAGTTTGGCAGACAATATTTTTTTGGTGGTAGTCTTGGGCATGAAAAATGTTGAAAAACAAGAGGATTTTCATTTCAATTTTTTTTCTTGATTTAAAAAAGGCTGATGATAAATTCACAACCCCCAGTCATGTGGGAGTTGTGTAGGGCCCTACACAACCCATTTGAAGCGTGGGGGCCCATACACAAATCCAAAGGGTTTTTCCAAACGCAACCATTTAGACCCATGTATAGGGGTATACAGCCCCCAGGGGTTGTGTGTGTTTGGAACTTCCCTATTAATAAAGAAACATAAAAATTTGAAAATTTGAAAAGAAAAAAAAAAATGTGCCCAAAAAAAATAAAAAAAAAAGGAAAAATAAAAAAGAAAGAGGAAAAATATAAATAAAGTACATCCCTCAAATAAAATACAATACAATGTGATGTTTGAATAAGATAAAATCAAATACAAAAAGCAATATGATCTTTGAAGACAGGGGGGGAAGCATGTCTACAGGTTACAACCCCCCATGTGAGGATGATATTGGACCAAGGTGACTCCTGGGTCCCACCAATTTTTATTTGTTTATTTTAGTTTTTCATTCTTTTATTTCTTTTTTATTTCTATTTATTTCTTTTTGTTTTTGGCCCAAAAAGGTTGGTAGGCGTGTGGCATGCTACACAACTAAATTTGAGTTGTGTAAAACCCCACACAACTCAAATGTAGTCAGGTGTGGTGCCACACAACTATAAACCGTTATGTGGGGGCTACAAGACTAAATAAGAGTTGTGCAGTGTTCCACATGGTCCATTTGATTTGTGTGCACAACTCAAATGGGTTGTGAATTTAAAATTACCTTTTAAAAAATCTGTGAGAATTTTTGGTATTTCATTCATTTAATTAAAAAAAAAGGAAAGGAAAAAAGAAAATCAGAAAAACAGAAAAACAGAAAAAAATATAAAAATGAAAGAATAAGAAAAGTGAATTAAGAAAAAGGAAAATAAGTCATAAAAAAGAAGAAGGAATGAATAAAAAGAAAAACAAGTGATAAAATGGTAAAAAAAAATTATGCTTCAAGATAAGGGCCAGTATGATTAATAATTTTCCCATTCATGGGTTGCATATCACCATAAGCTTTGTAAAAGGTTATACAATGTGTGAGGCACTTCTGAGCAAGTTCTGGTTATTTATTTTTTTATAGCCTAAGTAATTCAACCCTGATGATCTTTTTGGATTTGGATGTCTTTATTTTTAAAATTGAACTTCCAAATCCAATTCTTATCAATATCATTATGTCTTTATTTTTAAAATTGAACTTAATGATATTTATCAGAAGCTCAATCTGATTGAGAGTGGGAGATTAATTTGGAAGGAAAAAAATTTCAGTTTTCCTTTTTGAAATCTTCATGTAAGGGTCCACGTCTGGGCCCTTCTCTGACATTTTCTTAGAAGAAAGTATGGGGGGGTTCTAGATAAAAGCGGGGCTTTGGGAGACCAATTTCTAGAACCAGTTGGTGGAGTGAATTTCCTAGTTGAGTAGAGAAGAAAGTTAGAAGGTCTCTACTAATAGGATTATGGAAAAAGGCATAGAGGGTTTTTGAAAGGGTTAAAAGTGTACCTAGTTCAGTAGAGAAGAAAGTTAGAAGGTCTCTGCTGAACTAGTAGGGGAGTTGAGAATCCCAGGTTAAGTAGGCTGGGGGGATGATTATTTAATTTGTTCTTTTTTTATGTGAAACCAGTACTGGGGGGTTTCATAGTCTCCCCACCTATAAGAAAACAGAAGAGGAGTAAGTAGGATAAAAGGGTGAGTGATATAATAGGTGGGAAATATGCACAATTACAAAAAAAGCAAAAAATTCAGGACAGCAATAGAGGGGTAGAGAGAGGGGAATGGGAATGAAGGGTGGAGAAAAAAAAAACAAAAAAAGGGGGGGTGGAGGCCTGGGAGGTCATTTCCATGGGGTCTTCCTGTCTTGGGGAAGCTCTAGCTGTGTATGCTGGATTGGTTTCTCCCTTGGTAATCTGTTGGCAGATGTTGGGGGTGCTCACATTGTGGCTAGGGTTATGTTATATAGGTGACTTTGGAGGTGCAACTAGTTGGGTGGGACTAACTTTCAGGCTTTTGTGCACTGGCTCCACAATGGCCTACCTGAAGGGCTTCAAATTGCAAATTTGCATGACGGGGTGTTTCCAATCTCCTGCTGGAAGCTTGAGCTTAATGTTATTTCCTTGGTTGAGGACTCTGTACCCAGTACAGGCCTTCAAATACTTCCTTCAACTTTTACTCCCCTCCAGTTGATTGTTTCCAGAAGGACCCAGGAGTAAGTTGTCAGCAGGGGCAGGTCTTGTGTGTGTTTGTTGTGTTTGAGCGCCTGCTTCACCCAACTTTTCCAGAGGGCATCTCAAGCCTCTAGCCAGGAATATTTGTGCAGCCCAAGCCAGGCGGCAAGGCCCTTTGGTGAGTCATAAACAGTGGCAGCAGCAGGGAACAAGCAACCTGGGTGCCCAAATACTAGGTCAAAGGGAGCATATCCCGTGGTGACTTTGATTGCCAAGTTGATTGCAAACTCTACAGCAGGGAGGGCTTCCAGCCACTTCCCTTTACTTTTTTCAGTGAAATTCCAGAGCATCTTTCTGACTTTCTTTTTTGTGCGCTTTCTCAGTCCGTCTCCCTGAGGGTGGTAGGCAGAGGTCACGGGGAAGCTGAACTGGAGCTTGGCCATCAGGCATTTCCAAAATCTGGAGGACCATGTTTTGTCACGGTTGCCCAGGATTGAGCGTGGTGTGCCAAATATATCTATCCACCCACTAAAGAAGTGCAAGGCCGTCTTCTTGGCCATGTTGGACTGTAGGACTGGGATTGCTTGGGTGAAGCCTGAGAGCCAACAGGTGCATGTCAGTATAAAGTTTTAGTGGTGCATGGAGGGAAGGGGGCCAAAAAAGTCTATTTCTAGGTTGGCAAGTGGCATTGTGGGGAAGCTTGGCATCAGCATCTTCCCCAATGGGGGAGTGGTTGGTTTCTTGGTCTTATGGAATGTCTTGCAGCGGAGAACAAGGTCCTTGACCTCTGCAGCCCTTCTTGGCCAGAAGAAGTCCTTTTGGACCTCCATGAATTTCTTGAGGTAGCCCAGGTGGCCTAGGGGATGGTGCGCCTCACTGATCAAGTTGCCGCGTAGGTTGCTGTCTGGCGGTATCAGTATCCGGTTGTTGATGTACAGTAGGCCATCAATCTCTGCACAATTTTCCCTGAGGGAAAGGACCTTTGTTAGGGCCACACAGAAGGGATTGGTTGCGTACCGTTCCAAGATCCTTGCCTTCAGAATGGACTTGATTTTTGTGCCCAGCTCTTTTAAGGCTGCCACGGCTCTAATGTCTGCAACTCCAGGAGTATCATCCTCCTCTGGGGATTCACGCCTCAAGAGAGCATCCGCAACCAAGTTGTCCTTGCCCTTGATGTACTCAAAGTTGAGGTCAAAATTGGCTAGGATCTCTGTTGTGGTGTTGTATTTATAACCTTTGATTGGGGACTGCATTGCTGGCTGCACGCTCAGCAGTTGGGTAGGTCAGGCTCAGAATTTGGTTCAGGTTGGGCCCACTCCAGGCGGGGTGGGCTTGCAACCTGCTCAGAAGGAGAAGACCAAGTAATGGAGCCAACCAAACCAAGTTTGCAGGCGGCTAGTTTGGAAAGCAGGAGTGGGGCAATAGCAGGGTTGTACATGCCAGGGAGGTCCGCGCAAGCATAGGTGTGGAGTGATCAGCAGATTACAGGATCCACAGACGCATGTGGATGGATAAACATGGGGAGCTCCAAGTAGGATGCAGCGGAGGGCCGTGCCATGAGAAGTGAAAACCGGACATATGTAACGGCGGAAGGGTTTGGAGGGATTGGGTAGTATGGGTTAGGGTTGGTCTAGGGTTTCTTTCTTAATTGCGTTATTAGGCTTTCAGTTGCGCTTGTACTTAGGTTAATTTTGAGAGGGAGGACTCAAAACCTCAACTCCAGGTTGTAGGATTATCACATTGGATGATCCAAGGATAAGGAAAGGATTGAAGGGCAGGAATATACAACATCATTTTCTTTATTCATCTTTTTCTTATAAATATCTCTTATTCTCAAAACCCATCAGCACTCAAAACGCTTACAGAATCTTGGAACAATAACTTCTGAACTTGAGGACAACTTAGGGGAGTATCTATCTCTTTTTTCCACACCTTCCAGCGTGCCTGTTGCTGGCTGGGGTTCTTCTGTTTGAGAAGGTACTTCAGGGAGTCATGGTCCAAGAGGACATTCACTTTCATCCCTAGCAAAAGCACCTGCAACTTCTGGAGGCTGTGGATGAGTGCTAGTAGCTCCTGTTTGTGCGCAGGGTAATTCTTCTCTGCCAGCAATATCAGTTGTGAATCATAAGCAATTGGCAAGTTTCCTTTCCAGGTCTTCCCTTGGAACAGTTCTGCGCCTAAACCTGATCTTCTGACATCAGTGAATAGCCAGAGTAAGTCATCTGACCCATAGTCTATGTTTTTCAGTCAGGTCAGCAACATCATGATCCTCTTAATAGTGTTGAATGCGGTCTCTTTGGCCTCCCCCCATGTAAAATTTTTTGGGTCCAATTTTGTACTGGTGAGGGGGGTCAGGGTTCTGACATACTTTTGCAGGCCCTAGATGAACTTCTTCATCCACTGAACTGTCCCAAGGAATTTTTCCACACCGCTTTTTGATTGCAGTGTTGGCCAATTCTGGATATCCATGACCTTTGCATTGTCTGCCTCCATCCCATTAGCAGATATGTGGTACCCAAGGAATTTGATCCAACTTTGGAACAATTTGGTCTTTTTGGGGCTGCAGAAGAGATTGGCCGCACGTAGGCATTCCAAGACCTCCTGTAAATGGCACTCATGGTTGTCCAAGTTGCCCAAAAAAACCATGATGTTGTCAAGATAGACAATGCAGGTGTGGTTGATCAGCTCCCCCAAGGCTTCTTCCAGGCGAGCCTGGTGCATGGCAGGGGCGTTGGTTAGCCCCATGAGCATAACCACCCACTCCATGAGGCCCCATGGGGTCCTCACTTTTGTCAGGGGAATGTTGTCATCCTCATTTGTGTTTGGAAGAAGGTGTTTGTTTGGTCTAGTAGGGAGAAGACCTTCCCCAAGGAGACAAGACGCACCAGTTTGTCAAAGTTGGGTAGTGGTGACCTGTTGCGGACGGTCAGGCTATTAAGCTTCCTATAGTCTCATACCCACCAGGGTAGGGCTGTGTTTTCCTTCTTTGGTATTATCATACTTGGTGAGGCATAGGGGCTGTTGGAGCATCTGATCCTGTCCACTGACAGGTGTTGTTCAAGTAGGGTGCACCATGCCACCAGGTGTTCCTGGGGGTAGGGGTACTGTCTCTCATTGATTACCGCGTCCAGGTCCGTCAGTACAATCTTGTGGCAGACCCCAGAACTCTTGGGCTGTTTCCCCTTTGGGAAGGTGTTGCTCTCATTCTTCTCTAGATTGTCTCCTGCATCAATTTCTGTGATGTCTTTTGGGAAGAGGCTCACAAAATCTCTGAGGATGACCTTTTCCCTTTCCTCCAATGGGGGTCTGCTTGGGGAACAGGGAGCATTGGTGGCGGAGCTTAATACTTGATACTCAAGAAGATTGCCGTTGGTCCTTGTACAGGTGATGGCCACATTGGCCACAAAAACTGAAAAGTTAAAACGGGAAAGGAAGGGAATCCACAGGATCATTTCATGGTTGACTTCAATGGGGCCAACCCTCATTATCACACTATCAAAGCTACAACCTCCAGGGACCGCTTTTTGGTCCGCAATAAAGTGATCAGAGAGGATAATGGGTTCACATTTGTGGTCTGAGAGAGAAATGCTGATCCTAAGGGGGTTTGCTTACCTTTGGTTGTTTAATGCCTTGCTGGGAGATGAGGTCCACCTCAGACCCTGTGTCAATCAAACCATGGATGATGGTGTCATTTTCCAAGAATTCAACAATGATTTGCCAACAGGTTGGACTAGGTACAAACCCTTCTTGTTGTGTGATCCTCAGTTCCTTGTCAAGCTTTACAAGTGCTGCGACTGCTGCAGAGTCCATTGTGGAGAACAAGTTTTCTTCTGTCACCCCTGCAACCATTGCTGCTCTGGTTTTGGGGCCCCCGCTGGCAGTTGGGTAGGACGGCCAAAATATAAGGGGGGTACCCATTAAGCCGCAGGTTTCTTGTATTCTGTTGGTTTGGGTAGTTTTTTGAAAGAGTCAAGGAAGGCAACAAAAGCATCGTCAAAAGGGCCTGGGAATGCTCCTGCTGGGCTCCGCAGTGCTTCTTGAAGCAGTGGCAAAGTCCTGAGGAGTCAAGGTAGGAGTGCACCCTCAAGAGCTTTTCCTCTCTTGGCTGACAGTTTGTCAATTTTTGGGTGGAGTTTGTTACTGCATGGTTCTTGGTTTTTATTCCAAAGCTCTTTGCAATGCTGTTGTAGAAGAGCCTTGTGCGGCTGTTGAAATCTTCAAATTGGAATGGCACGGCCTGGAGTAATTGGTGGTTGTTGACTCCATTTGAAGGTTGTCAATCATCCCCATGGTCATGAACTTGGCCAGGTCAAATCTGTGACCAAAGCTTGGTCAAATATGGACATGGTTTGCAGGGTTCAAGCTTGCGTGCTATATGTGCAATAGGGCTTGGAGGTATTCATGGCAAGGTTGCGTAGTTTGGCCCGTAGGTTTTTTCTCCACAGAGGGGGAAGGGCAAAGGAAAAAAGTTTTTTTTTGAAGGCCACCCAGGTGTTGCTGGTGGCGTCTTACACGGTTGAGGCCTAAAAAGCCAGGGTATTTGTTTCTTTGATGAGGCTACCCAGTACCCTGAACTTTTCATCATTGTGGGTGACTCCTTTTGTGGAAAAGAACAATTGGACGCCCTTCATGCAGTTGACAAAGGGTTCCACCACTTGGAAAGGGCTGGAGAACGTAGGGTAATTGGAAGTGTTGAATTTCTGGAGGTCAATACGGCCTGTTATGTTTGGCCTTGGACTGGAATTGTGCTTGGTCTTGATGGAAAGTACTTTCCCAGCTGCCTGGGCCTTGGCATTTTCCATGTTGGCATGGTCAATGTATTATAATTATGGCCAGCAATTAGCTTAGGCAAATGAGCAGTATTCAAAGCAAAAGAAATGATGGACAACTTGTTTCAATAATTGCTGATGGGCTCTCACAATGGGGCAATATGTTGGATGATATTAATGATGAATTCAATTGGATGATGATTGAAATGGTGGAAAACAGCAGGGAGAAGAGCTCCTTAAGTACAAAAGATTGGCCTCTTGTGAGCCCATCATACAACAAGCCAAAAGGCTGTTAAAATGCGGATGCACTCAGGTAATGTGCATAGCAGTGTGTAATCCAAATGGGATGCAAAAATGGGCCTCCACGGCCCATTGGACATCACGTGGGCCACGTGGGCCTATGTGGGTGTTATTGGTTTTGGGCATTTGGGCGCCAAAATACGTTTTTATGGTCTTTTTGGGACACGGGCCCTCACGGGCCCGCCAGGGTGGATGGGCCACCCAAGTCAGATGGGCTTATTTGAGCATGAAAGGGCCCAAGCTTTATTATGGACATAATTGGCCAGATGGGCTGGCCGGCCAAAGTATGTTATTCTCACCATTCGGGCTTGGGGCGGGCTGCCGCCCGTGTCGCAGCCCGCTTGGGGCCGCTGCCTGCGTTGCGGACCGTTCGGGGCCGCCTGTGTTCCTTGGTACTGCCCACGTGGGGCCCAACGGCCTGCGCGGGGATGTTACGCGGCCGAGGGATCCCGCGCGGGCCCGGCTGGTCACGCCCGGCAATTAGCGCCGCGGAGCCGGGGCTTGCGGCCTCGGCTTGCTCCCCCTCCCCTTGCTTGCCGTTGCGAGGGGGATGGGGGCAAGCTGGCTGGGTTGAACCAGCCAGAGACCGGCCGCAAAAGTGCGGTCATTCAGGGCAGGGGGGACCTGACCACCCCCTTGCCCAAGGAGGTGGCAGCGCCGGCTTGCTCCCCCTCCCCTCGCTTGCCGTTGCAAGGGGGATGGGGGCAAGCTGGCTGGGTTGAACCAGCCAGCGACTGGCTGCAACAGTGCGGTCGGTCAGGGCAGGGGGGACCTGACCACCCCCTTGCCCAAGGAGGTGGCAGCGCCCGCTGCAAGCGTAGCGACCGGCAGGTGGGGGGAATTCATCACCCCTCCACCATTGAGCGTGTGAAGCGACCAAGCAGGGGTGCTCTCCCCCCCCCTTTACGGAGGGGGAGGAGCAATGGGCCTGGGGGGACCTGATCACCTCCCAGGCCAACTTTCTTGACAACTCCCTGGGGGTATCAACCCCCAGGGCCCCTGGTGAGGGGATTTGACCACCCCCACCAGGAATTTGAGAGAAAGAGGGGGGGGGGACAGCATGTCCGCTGGTCACACCCCCCCATGTGAGTCTGAGACCGGACCCAGGTGTGCCCTGGGTCCCACCTGGCCCATTTGAGGGGCCAGGGGCTGGCTGCATGAGGCAACCAGCCCGTAAACAACGTAATGAGGTCATCATGGCTGGTTGTAACGGACAACCAGCCAAGGGGATTGAACAGCAAGGGGCTGGTTCAGCCCCGTAATGGTAGAAACACTGTAATGGACCAGAATAGGCTGATTGTAAGGGTTCAGGAACTGACGCCATGCGGGCTGATGTAGTCCCAACCAAGTAACAAGGCCAGTAGAGCCTGTTGAGCTCTTTTGGGGCGGAAAATTTGCCTTTTGGCTTGTTGTATCATGAGCTAAAAAGAGGCCAATCTTTTGAACTTAAGGAGCTCTTCTCCCTGCTGTTTTCCATCCAATCATTCATCATTCCAATCAAATTCATCCAACATATTGCCCCATTGTGAGAGCCCCATTAGCCAATATTGAAACCCAGTGTCCAGCATTTATTTTGTTTTAAATAATGCTCATTTGCCTAAGCTAATTGCTGGCCATAATTCTAACAAAGGCAAATTTTCCGCTTCAAAAGAGCTCTACAGGCTCTACAGGCCTTGTTACTTGGTTTGGGCTACATCAGCCCGCATGGCATCAGTCCCTTTACCCTTACAACCAGCCTATTCCGGTTATTTCTGGTGTTTCCACCTCAATGGGGCTGAAACATCCCCTTAGCTGTTCAAACCCCTGGCGGGTTGTCTATTACAACCGGCCTGTTACCTCACATGCTGGCTGGTTTCCTCATGCAACCAGCCCCTGGCAATAAAAATGGCCAGGAGGGACCCAGGACACACCTGGGTCTGGTCTCAGACACACATGGGGGGGGGGGGGTGTAACCAGGGGACATGCTGCCCCCCACTCCTTCTTTCAAATCCCTGGAGGGGGCGGTCAAATCCCCCTGCCAGGGGCCCTGGAGGTTGATGCCCCCAGGGCATTGTCATGCTAGGTGGGCTGGGGGGGTGATCAGGTCCCCTCCAGCCTGTCGCTCCTCCCCCTTGGTAAAGGGGGGGAGGAGAGCGCCCCTTTGATGGTGGGGGGGTGGTCAATTGCCCCCCACCACTGGTCGCCTCAATGCAACCGGCCTAGCCACCACTTTTGGTGGGGGGGTGATTAAGTCCCCCCCACCATGACTGGTTGCTGGCTGGTTCCATCCAGCCAGCCCTCCCCCTCCTCCTCGCAATGGCAAGCAAGGGGAGGGGGAGGAGCCAGGCCACCAGCCCCGCGGCCGCCACCCAGCGCGGCAGCCGCAACGGGCTCAACAGCCTCAAACGGGGTGGGGGGGCTCCATTTTGAGTCCCCCTGCCCCCTACAACGGCCCCACGCGGGCCGTTGTGGTGCCCCATCCTGGACACCCTGGCCGCCTTAAGACCTCAATCCATAAACTGTTGCGCAAACGTACCATCCGGCCAAACAACTTATCCTCAGGCTCATCTGAACCATCCTTTATCCGCGCGCGTCGCTCCTCGCGCCTCGCGCGCTGCGCTTCCTGCATCCGCGCCTCGCGCGCTGCGCTTCCTTAATCCGCGCGCTTCGCGCGTCCTTTATCCGTGTTGCTCATCATCCTTGCCATTGCGTGTTGGTTGTCATCTCCGCCGTTGCGTGTTGCTCGTCATAGCGCGTCCTCATCTTTGTTGTTGCGCGTCCTCATCTTTGTCTTTGCGCGTCCCAATCTCCTCATCACTACCGTTGCGCGGCGCTCATCCAAGATTTACCAAATCCATCCCGACTGCACCCCCAAGCATTTGGCAAATCCTTGGATCCGTCAAATCTACCATCTCACTTGATCTATCGGTCGTGAATCTCAAGGCCGTCAGGATTTACTCAACCATCTGAAGCCAATCTCCTATCCGCCCATCCGTGCTCTCATGGACTTCATCCGTCACCTTTCCTGGGGCTCTCCCACCCTCTTCTGCCTTTGGAAGGGGTGAAGAGTGCCAACTACCGCCCGCGGACATCCGCAGCGGTTTGGTTCATTTCTCTTTCCCACCCCGTCCGCCTTTGGACAAGGGGAGGGTGACTCTGGTATTGTTGCGCGCGCCCATCCACAGACGGACGCGAGTGACCACATGGTTGTCTTCCCTTTTCCGCTCTATTTGTAGAATCCGTTGTACATAGTCTAACAGGGCCTCCTGCCCATATAAGGAGGGGCTCTCCCCTGCCTTTTTGAAAATCATTGGAACATGGATTCATCCAGCATGAAATCAGCACACCTTTGATCCTTGAGCCTCCATACTCAACCCTTGATCCCTGATCCTTATCACCAACCAATAGCCTTTCTGGTTGAAGAAAAATTCTGTCTGTTGGATTTTTTTTGAGTGTGTTATACCACTCCTTGATCCCTTTCTCTGACCATACTGGTCCTGATCCCTGATCACCTTTCTGGAGCCAATCACGATTGATTGAAGAGGTCTTATTAAGCTTAAGACCTGGAGTGTTATACCTCCCCTTAGCTTCTTTGGAGTTGCATTCTGCCAGCCTACTCTTGAGTCCCTTGAGACGTGTTGAGGTTATCCTTGCTTCAAATCAGTTACTGTTTGTTTTAAAGCTTCTTAAACATTGTGCTTTGTCTTGTACAGCCACCCTCAGTTATCTGGTACCCTTCAAGCGCTTGATTGCGGAGAGTTGGGCAGGTTCATTGAGAACCTGGAGGTTGCTTGGGTTTGAGTTGATCATCCCCAATCTTCTGCTGACTACCAGAGTTATTAGCTTGTGGGCATTGTTTACATAAAACAGCTTTTGTTCTTTGAACTCTAAGAAGACTTTAACTTTTTTTGTTCAAGTTTTTCCCTGCATAATCTTGTCTCAGATAGTGCTGTTCCGTTGCTACCAAACTATTATCATCCTTATCCTCTACTCCTTGATTCCTCATTTACCAGTTTCTGGACCTTGATCTTGGTTACATTTAAATATTTTTGTAACACTCAGGAGGGCAGCCTAAACAGCACCTTTCCCCTCCGCAGAACTGCCACGGCCTAGCACGGCTTGGAGTCTTACACCGTTGGGCCCCATAAACGGGCCATAAGCAAAAACAGTAGCCCCAAGTGGGCCGCAACACGGGAAGCCACCCCAAATGGGCTGCAAAACGGGTGGCGGCCCCAATGGGCCGCCCCCAAGCCCAAAAGTTGATTTTAACATACTTTGGCGGGCCAGCCCATCTGGAAAAGTATGTCCAAAATAAAACTTGGGCCCAATTATGCCCATGCAAGCCCATCTGGCTGTATTTTCACATATACCCCACCGGGCCTGTTGGGGCCCGTGTACAAATAGGCCTGTTTCACGCTTTTTGAGGCCAGTTTCCCCAAATCCATGAAATCCACACAGGCATGTATGGTCCATGTGTGTATCCAATGGGCCACAGAGGCCCTCATGTATATCCCATTTGGATTATAATCATACGTAGCAAACGCGTAAGTGCTTACATATTTTAACACAACCCCTTAATCCAAAAGGGGTGAAATTTGTATGTTAGTCACAAAGCCTTGATGCTTGTTCCTATCTAAAGCCTTAGTCAAGATATCTACAATCATTTCTCCAGTAGGCATGTACCTCAACACAATCTCCTTGCAGTTAACCGCATCACAGGAATAGTTATAGTGAACATTGATATGTTTTGTTCTTGAATGGAAAACTTGGTTTTGCGCCAACCCAATGGCACTTTGGTTATCAGAATACAACAACAAAAACCCTTTTGGCTTATGTGTATTGATGAAAGACTTATTGCTGATACCTTCTTGGAAATCCATGACACCAGATTCTTACCTAAGAAGAATATGAAACCACTTGTTGATTCCCTAGTGTTACCATCTGCCCAACTTGCATTGAAATAACCACCCAAATCAAAGTTTGCTGACTTTGTAAACAACAGTCCCAGACTGTGCGTTCCTTGAAGATACCTCATAACTCTCTTAGACGCTGACCAAGGCCTCATGCTTGGCTTCTCTATGTGTTTCAACAAGACACCAATTGAAAAGGCAATATCGGGCCTTGTAAACTGCCCCAAATAATTAAGCAATCCAATAGCTGACCTGTAGCCATTCCCAGATTGAACAAACTCCAGATACTCCTCATCTGCAGACTTCTCTAAAAGAATGCTTGAATGCATGCAAGTACCAAACTCCTTTGCATCTTCTAAGTCATATTTCTTAAGAAGAGCTGCTATGTAGTGGCTCTGGTCTAACTTAATACCATTCTTGATCTTAATGACTTTCATTCCTAGCACCTGTTGTGCCAGACCAAGATCTTTTATCTTGAATTCCTTTTTGAGTGTCTCCATGACTCTCTCTTTAAAATTTACAATGATGATAATGTCATTGACCCATACAGACAAATTTGTATCCTTTCTTACAAAAAGACAAGGGTTGGCCTCAGACGTCTTGAAACCAATCTGTATCAGTTTCTCACTCATGGTATTATACCACAACCTAGCTGCTTGCTTCAATTCATACAGGGATCTACACAGCTTGAGGACATACTCTCCTTTATCTTCTGAAAGAAAACTTCTAACACAGATTTTCTTCATAGTTTCTGGTTTATTCTCTACTAACCATTCACAAAAACCATCAGCAATTGACATATAATCAGTCTCCTCCTCTCCAAGTTTTGCATTCAAGTATGCTGTTACAAAATCAGCTTGTCTCATTTCTTCAACCAACTCCACTGCCAGAGCAATGATGTACCTGAAGCTGGAAAGCCTTCCAGTTGGTGAGAAAGTTTCTTGGTAATCAATACCCTCTCTCTGCTTGAAGCCCTGTGAAATGCATCTAGCTTTGAAACTCTTCAAAACCCCATTTGTGTCAAACTTCTTGTTCAAAACCAATCTAGACCCCACAATGGTCTTTCCTTTTGGAACAGAATCCCGCTTAACTACTTCAAAGACACTATTATTCTCCAGAGAATCAAATTCCTCAAAAATAGCAATCTTCCAGTTTTCTCTCTCATCAGAATTCATAGCTTGGCCAAAGCTATTTGGGCTAACCCTGTTACCCATTTCTGAACTCAACTCTAGGAATTCATTGAGCATAAACTGTTCCTGAAATGTATCTTCCTCATATCCTGCGGCAGCATGATAGGACTTCCATTCCCTGTACCTATCAACTGGCACTCTAACCCTTCCACTCCTTCTGACTGGAGGTGGAGGCTCATAAGGTTCCAAATTAACAGAATCCCCTGAAGCAGGTACTCAACGCTCTGGTGGCACATCTGCCATTTCTTCATCTTCTGGAACCACATATTCCTCAGCTTCTGCTGGTGAAATAGGTGCTAATTCTATTTCTTCTGTGGCTTATTCACAACAAAATCTTCACTCCTTTTAAGTGTGAAGGTACTTTCATCAAATTTTACATCCCTACTACCAATAACCTTTCCTGTCCCTGGACAATAGATCCTATACAATTTACTTATTAAATCATAGCCTAAAAGTGCCCCTGTTCTGGCTCTAGGGTCTAATTTTCCAACCATCTCATTATGGTGGACACTATAATACACCAAGCAACCAATTGTTCTTAGGTGTGATGTTTTGGGGGACAACTTCCAAAGCTGATAATGAGGACTCTTCCCATTAACACTTAAAATGTTGTGCAACAGACAGACTGTACACATCAACTCAGCCCATAAGAACTTTGGTAGACCAGATTGAGACATAATAGTTCTGACCTTGTCCAGTAAAGTCCTATTCATTCTCTCAAATATTCCATTATTCTGTGGAGTACTTGCAGTAGTGACTATATGAATGATACCGTAATCTTTCAATAACCTCTCAAACTCTTTACTCACCAATTAACCACCTCCATTGGCAATAACCCTCTTGATCTCCTTCATTAGACCATTCTGTTTCCAGACTTTGAAGATTACAGAAAACTCCTCTGTAGTCTGATCCTTAGATCAAATTGGTTTAACCCAAACATAATTAGTTGCAGTATCAACTGAATTGATGAAGTATCTTGCCCCACCAAGGGACTCCGGTGTGAATGGACCTGCCAAATCAATGGAAAATACCTCTCTAGGAACATCAGTGCAATCTCTACTCTTTGAGAACACATTTCTAGTGTTAGCCTCCAAGGTAAAACTCTCACAGTTGCTGTCCTTTACCTTATGGCCACTTCTATTGTGAGCAAAAATGCTCAGAGCTGTGATTTTGAACAAGCTTGCACACAAAAGCTTGTTTTAAACTTGTCCACTGAGAACAGTTCTCCCATCTTTATCAATAAAAAACTTATCTTCTTTAAGATAACAAATCTGGAAACCTTTTTTCCACAACACTCCAAGAGACACAAGGTTATAAGGCAACTCTGGTACATAGAACACTTTCTCAAAAGAAATTTTGAATCCCAAGTGATTTGCAAGGATAAATTTTCCAATTCCCTTAATCTGAATTTTTCTGTCTTTCTGACCAATATTAACAACTCCATCATAATCACTAAGATTTGAAAATAAATTTGGTTCAAAGAACATGTGATCTGTACAACCAGAATCAATCAAAACAAGAACATCCTCCTTCAATCCTCCTAATAGGAAAGAAGCTTTACCAGTCACTGATAAGTTCTCATCTTTGAGGTTAAGATTACTTACTTCATAATCAATCAAGTCCATTTCTTGATCCTCATAAATTTTGGCCTTCTTGTTGGGACCTTCTTCCCCAACAACCATTTCCATTAAACCATCAAATGCCACCATTGCAACATTTTCAGTAGTGAGATTGACCTCCTTGTCATTCTCTTTGGACTTCTTCCTCTTCTTGGCCTCCTTGCAATCCTTAGCATAATGCCCCTTATTCTGACAATTATAGCATAAGAACTTGGACAAATCCTTTTTTGCCTTCTTGCATAATTTTAAAGTTGTTCCAACAAGGGCTGTTCCAGAACCCCCCTTCATCTTGAACTGAAGATCATCCTTTTCAATCCTCTTCAGCACATACTCCTCCCCAGGAAGAGGATCCAATTGAGAAATAATTCTGACTAAAGAATCAAACTCCTTTGGTAGCTTCTGGAGGATTAAGAGTTACAAAAAATCAGGATTTATGTTAAGTCCTGATGACTGAAACTTGGCTATGCTAGACCTAGCCTCTGAAGCAAACTGCTTACAATTCAAATATTGTAACTTGAATAGTTTATTGAAGGCTATACCCTTCTGGTGAACAGAATCACCAGCATATTTGGACTTAAGCAACTTCCAAAGGATGTTGCCCCTCCTTCTCTCATCTTCCCTAAGAGTATTGGCAACCCATGTCACATGATTCTCATCAAGATTCCTAAGGATGAGATGATAAGACTTTTTCTACACTTCTGAACTGATCAAAGTGTCATCTGCATCCATTATCTCCCAACAACAGATGTTTTCCAGCTCACTATCCATAAGAACAGCCCAAGCAGTATAATTTTGACTGTTCAGAACTATCTTGGTGGAGCTAACATCAGGGATATAGGACATCTTCTTGGAAAACTTGAGGCCTTTGAGGCTTTCCAGAGTGAGGTAAAAGGGTCTAGATGGCTTGCAAGTAATGATGATTTTTGTACTGATGATGTATTATAATTATGGCCAGCAATTAGCTTAGGAAAATGAGATTTATTTAAAGCAAAACAAATTCTGGACAAATTGTTTCAATAATTGCTGATGGGATCTCACAATGGGGTAATATTTTGGATGATATTGGTGATGAATTCAATTGGATGATGATTGAAATGATGGAAAACAGGAGGGAGAAGAGCTCCTTAAGTACAAAAGATTGACCTCTTGTGAGCCCATGATACAACAAGCCAAAAGTAAAATTTTCCGCTCCAAAAGAGATCTACAGGCTCTACAGGCCTTGTTACTTGGTTTGGGCTACATCAGCCCGCATTGCATCAGTCCCTGTACGCTTACAAACAGCATATTCCTTTTATTTCTGGTGTTTCCATCTCAATGGGGCTGAACCAGCCCCTTAGCTGTTCAAATCCCTGGCGCGTTGTATATTACAACTGGCCTGTAACCTAAAATGCTGGCTGATTGCCTCATGCAACCAGACCCTGGCCATACAACAGGTCCCCTCCAGCCCATTGCTCCTCCCCATTGGTAAAGGGGGGGGGCAAGCACCCCTTCAATGGTGGGGGGGTGGTCAATTCCCCCCCATTGCCAGTTGCCTTGATGCAACCCGCCTAGCCACCACTTTTGGTGGGGGGGTGATCAAGTCCCCCCCCACCATGACGGGTTGCTGGCTGGTTCCTTCCAGCCAGCCCTCCCCCTCTTCCTCGCAATGGCAAGCAAGGCTAGGGGGAAGAGCGGGGGCCACCAGCCCCGCTGCGGCCACCCAGCGCGGCAGCTGAAACAGGCTCAACAGCTGCAACTGGGGTGGGGGGGCTCCATTTTGAGTCCCCCTGCCCCCTACAATGGCCCCGTGCCGGCCTTTGGGCCCCATAAACGGGCCGTAAGCAAAAACAGCAGCCCTGAGTGGGCCTCGACAAGGGAAGCAGCCCCAAATGGGCTGCATCAAGGGCGGCAGCCCCCAAATCCAAAATTTGATTTTAACATAATTTGGCGGGGCAGCCCGTCTGGCCATGTATGTCCAAAATAAACCTTGGGCCAAATTATGCCCATGAAAGCCCATCTGGCTGTATTTGCCCATATACCCCACCGGGCCCATTAGGGCCTGTGTACCAATAGTCCTGTTTCACGCATTTTGAGGCCAGTTTTCCCAAATCTGTGACATCCACACAGGCACGTATGGTCCATGTGTGTGTCCAATGGGCCACAGAGGCCCTCATGTACATCCCGTTTGGATTACAATCATACGTAGCACATGCATAAGTGCTTACGTATGTTAACACAATGCTCCTGTGTTGAAGTTGTACCACACCCCTAAGGTATTCTTGAAGGGACGTTGTGAGCGGTTCTGTTGGTGGTTCTTGACTTGCGGCCAAGGTTGATGTTTTCATTGCTCTGGACAGGGACATTGATTGATGTCAGTCCTGGAAAAGGGTTTTGATTGGCAGGATTGGCAAGGTTTGTGGGGATTGAGGTTGCCTTGAGCTTGGCCTTGCAACACTTCTGGGCTTTGGCCGCCCAGATGCTGGCTTCAGGTTTTTGTAGTGGGGGTAGGGGATTGGAGGGTGTCCTGGTGGGCATCCAGCAAGTGGTTTGAGAAAAAAAAAGTGTAAGGGTACACATCTGGGCCCTTCACTGACTGGTTGTTAGAACACATGATGGGGGGGGGGGTTCCAGATCAAAGCAGGGCTTTGGGAGACCAATTTCTAAAACCAGTTGGTCAAGTGAATTTCCTAGTTCAGTAGAGAAGAAATTTAGAATGTATCTCCTAATAGGATTATGTAAAAAGGTGTAGAGGGTTTTGAAAGGGTTAAAAGCATAAATAGTTCAGTAGAGAAGAAAGTTAGAAGGTCTCTGCTGAACTAGTGGGGGAGTTGAGAATCCTGGGTTAAGTATGCTGGGGGGATGATTATGTAATGTGTTCTTGTATGTGAAACCAGTACTGGGGGGTTTCGCACTTCACTATCTGGAAAATTACATTTTTAATATTTTACGCGGTGAATTGGTGAATTTTCCATGATGATAAAAAATTTCGGTGGAGTTTTATAGTAAATCCATAGGAGTAAATGTGCTAAATCATGGGGAATGGTAACCAATTTTTCCTTACCATCCTTGTTTAGAATTATTTTTTAAATCATTTCCAAGTTTTCCAGAGCTTAAAAAAAATCAATCATTCTTCCCCTTAAATTTTTCAAAAGGGAATCAGCCTCACCTGAATCTGTTGGAATAAACACTTATCTCCATTCTCCATGTTTCTTTTTCCTCTTATTCTTCTCCTCTTTCACATTTCTATCTTGGATATACTCCTTTCTTTTCTTTTCCTTTTTCATACTTCTATTCTTTTTATCCTCAGTTCTAATCACTTCTCAGTCCCATACTCTCTCTTATTACTCCTTGTCATCAACTGCGGATATGTCTCACATCAATCTCACTTCATCCTCTGTGCTAGCGCGCGCTCTTTTCAGTTTCATTATTCAATATTCAATATACTTTTCATAATGTCACAACACGTGTGACATCTCATCTAGTGATGTATATCTGAGGGCAGAGCCAAGACAAAGCCAAAGGATTCTCTTTTCTCATCCTTCAACTTTGATCTTCAATCTGTATACCCTCAGGTAAGTTATGTTTTCTTTATTTATTTTCTTTTCTTCATATCAGTTCTCATTTTCTCTGTCAAATTATGGATATAACTATCCTTCAACTTTGCTCTTCAATCTGTATACCCTCAGATTGCAACAGGTTATGAGCCCAGAGTATTTTCAATAAATAACACATTTACCATCTCTCAGAAGGATCCGTCAAAGTTCATGTCAACAATTTTGCAACCATGGAAGACAACTAAAATGTCTCTCATCAAGGTCTCAAAACACCATCAATCATTCCCTTAAGTGCCCCAGGATCCAATTCAAACTACCTGGATTGGGCTATGATACTAAGAATCCACTTCTAAGCCTCTGGCGTTGGATACCTCATCAATATCAAATCAAAGAAACCAAATGATGAAATGTGGTCACGAGAAAATCAAGCAGTATGCTCAGTCATCTTGAGGTCAATCACCCCATCAAATTTTCAGTTCATACGCAAATACAAGGAAAGTGCGGTAGGAATGTGGAATGCTTTGCGAGACGCTCATCAGGACAGCTTGTCCGGAGGAAGAATGTATTGGCTACAAAAACTACTTCTCACCAAACTCAACGACAAGGAAATGACTGCTCACTTGTCCAAAATAGTTTCCTACGGGGAAAATCTATTGTCACTGATCACTCCCAAAAACCCATTAACTGCAGATGATCTTCAATCAACTGCCATACTCTTATCCCTACCCAATGACTGGCTCGGATGCGTATCAAGCATGATGAACAAAGAGTCTGTTCCCTCTTCAAAACTTATTGCAGCTTTAAAACAAGAACATCTACGTCATCAAACTAGAAATGAAGACGTTATGGCCAACTCAGCTGGATTACAACAACAAAAAGCTATCTCCTCAAATTGAGACACTGAATCAAGACAACCCAGAACCTATTTCTGCACCAATTGTAACTTTGAAGGTCACTCCTTCTCAAGATGCACAGAGTTACGTAAGGCGCTAGATCAAATTAAGAAAAATAATAATAGATCAAAGAACCGCAGCATCACAAAAAAATCAAGATCCGCCAAAGCAAATCTAAGTAAAACAAATGAAAACGCAGAATCCAATTCAGATGATTTCTCTGACTCACAAATTGTGGTCCATGCCGGATCTGCTGTAGCTTGCTCCACAGAGCCTGCCCAACCATTGCGTAACAACTTCAACCTTGACTCATGTTGTTCAGTTTCTATGACTCCATATTGCAATCAAATCAGAAAAAACAGTCCAGATAACACAATAATTGGTCTGGCAGATGGATCAGCAATCTCTTCACTCAAGAAAGGAACCATCACCTTCCCTTTTGGTAAATTGAAGGCCTTGGTTGCTCCAGATCTCCAAGATCCCCTACTCTCCATATCAGGCATCTGCAATTCTGGTATGACAGTGGTTTTCCACAAGGACAGCTGCAAGATCTTTGATAAATCAATCTCCAACATAAATCAACAACCTCTTCAAACGGGATACAGGAAGGGAAAACTCTACTACCTACCACAGTTGAACGTAAACAGTGAAAAGTCAACCCACTCAAGCATCAGTCAAACCTCTGACAATAGTCTTTTTGGTTATCACTGTAGGTTATCTCACTTGAACTTGAAATCTCTTCAGAAATATCTCAAGACACACGGCATAAAACAAAAACCAAAAAACAAGAAAGAGGTCCAGCAGTGCGTCACATGCTTCCAATCAAAAATAAAAAGACAACCTTTCCACTCCTGCCTGAGCTATTGTTTTTCAAGAACGGGAGAAATCATTCACACGGACGTGTGCAGTTTTGAAACTACCTCCAGGGAAGGATACCGGTATTTTTTCACCTACATCAACAACTGCTCAAAAGCCACTTTTTCCTATCCCATTTGCCTTAAATCTGACGTCTTTCAATCTACCAAACACTTTATCGCCCTTTTTGAAAACAAATACAACTCAAAGATTACATCAATAAGATCCGACAACGGGGGCGAGTATCTGAATCAATCCATGAAAACCTATCTCACTGAAAAAGGTATCTCTCACAAAACTGGTCCTCCACACTCTCCTCAACTAAATGGTGTTGACAAAAGAACCAACCGCACAATATCAAACCTAATACAATGCTCTTTTCTTTTGTCAAATCTGCCAAAGTCTTTCTGGGCCAATGCCCTCAGACACTGTCTTTTCTCTTTCAACTCTTATCCGTGCAAGACCCCAAAAGGTTTTGTCTCTCCAAATTCCATCCTCAAATCCCCTGATGTAAAACCTCAACACCTTCACCCATTCAGATGTCTAGTATGTTACAAAGTCCCCAAAGCCAACAGAAACAAGTTGGATCAAAAAGGTCAACCCGCCGCACTTCTCTCCTACCTGGCGGACAAAACTGGTTTCAATCTCTTCAATCTAACTACCAAGAAGGTTATCAAATCCAGGGATTGCCTATTTGACGACTCCCATTTCCCACATGGATCCCCTCCTACCAAAGATTTATTTTCTCAGTCCCCCGTATCTGTGGAACATCCTTGGCCTGAACCTCCCCCAGACTCTCCATCAACATCTCATCTCCATTCCCATTCTTTGTTTCCATCCCCATCCAACGCACATGATCTCCCTCCCGTACCCCCCCTCTCCTTACTCTGCCTCCACATCCCCTCCTTCAATCGTCAACCCAAATTGTTCAGTTGTCCCCACATCTCTACCTTTTTGCTCCTCCAGCCCTGCTCCATCCGATGACCCCACCTCTGCAAATGCCTCCGCCTCATCAACCTCCCTCCCCATGTAGATCCTCCTGTACCTCATGCCCCCCGGTTCGCTACGGAAATTTCTCACGCCATGCCTCTGTTAAGGAAAATCTCACCGCCCCTAAGACCTGGAAACAACTCCTGCGGTCTCCTCATTACTGTTGCTGGATATTTTAGGCACAAGATGAGATGGCCTTGCTCCAGGGCATGAAGACTTGGAGCCTAGTCCCACCACCCAAAGTTTGCAAAATAGTTTTCAGCAAGTGGGTTTTTAAAGTGAAACAGCGTCCGGATGGCTCCATCATCAAGCTGAAGGCCCGGCTTGTTGCCATGGGTTTCACCCAAGTCCGCGGTCTGGACTTCTCGGAGGTCTTTGCTCCCACTCTCAGGCTCAAGACTCTCCGGCTTCTCCTAAGTATTCTAGGTCATAAGGGATGGGTTGGTCATCAACTAGACTTCAAAACCGCATTCCTAAATGGTCATCTTGAAGAACCCTTTAAAAGGCTCAACCACCTGGTTTTGAGGATCCTAACCACCCTGACTGGGTCTGCAAAGTCACAAGGGAAATATACGGTCTTAAGCAGTCCCCTTGTCAGTGGAACCTTCAGCTCAACTCCGCCCTCCTATTCCTTGGCCTATCCCGCTAAAGCTACGATTCATCCCTATACTACAAGCTATCCAATGGTATTCTCATTGGAGCCTTACAGCCCATGTTGATGACCTTGCCATAGTTGGCACAAATTCTTTTGTCACCTCCTTCATCAGATCCATCAGCAGGCGGTTCAAGGTTGGTTTGGATGAACATCTTTCCTTCTTTCTCTCTATCTCCATCACTTGCAACCTCAACAGTAAAGTAGTGTCCATCTCCCAAAGCCACTATATTTCCTCTATGATGCTATCTTTCCTCCCCAATGACAACCTCACTGTCCGTACGCCTACGGAATCACACTTCAAAGATCTCGTACAACGCGCGTCTGACTCACCTCCATCGCCACCTCAGTACAACCAACTTATAGGTTCCCTCCTGTGGGTGTCGCAATGCACCCGCCCCGACGTGGCATTTGCGGTTAAAAGACTGTCCCCATTTCTTCAAGACCCTGTTGCACTGGAACGCCGCTCTCCGCATCCTCCGGTACTTCAACCACACCCGTGATCACCGTCTCACGCTCGGCGGCTCCTCCATTGACTTGTTGGGTTATTTGGACTCAGACTGGGCCGAAGACAAAGGGGATTGCAGGTCAACCTCTGGCTATAATTTTTGTCTTGGGGAAGGGGCTATATCATGGAAATCCAAAAAGCAGCCTACCGTATCCCTCTCCAGCACCCAAGCCAAATACAAGGAACTCTCCAATTCCTGCAAGGAAGGTCTCTGGATCCGGAACATGCTATGCGAACTACGTCTGAGAGACAACTCGCCTGTTCCGCTTCTCATCAAAAACAAAGGTGCCAAGGCACTTGCCAAAAATCCCAAACACCATTCCCGCACAAAACACATTGATGCTCGCCATCACTTTATCAGCGAATGCCTTGACCGCGGTGTCTTCACGGTTGGTCATGTCCCCACAAAAAACATGCTAGCAGATATGCTAACCAAGCCTCTCTCCCGTGTTCTTCTCAAAGCTCATCAGGGGATGTTTGGTCTCACCGGCTTTGGCTAGCAAGGGGGGGTGTTGGAATAAACACTTATCTCCATTCTCCATGTTTCTTTTTCCTCTTATTCTTCTCCTCTTTCACATTTCCATCTTGGATATACTCCTTTCTTTTCTTTTCCTTTTTCATACTTCTATTCTTTTTATCCTCAGTTCTAATCACTTCTCAGTCCCATACTCTCTCTTATTACTCCTTGTCATCAACTGCGGATATGTCTCACATCAATCTCACTTCATCCTCTGTGCTAGCGCGCGCTCTTTTCAGTTTCATTATTCAATATTCAATATACTTTTCATAATGTCACAACACGTGTGACATCTCATCTAGTGATGTATATCTGAGGGCAGAGCCAAGACAAAGCCAAAGGATTCTCTTTTCTCATCCTTCAACTTTGCTCTTCAATCTGTATACCCTCAGGTAAGTTATGTTTTCTTTATTTATTTTCTTTTCTTCATATCAGTTCTCATTTTCTCTGTCCACTTATGAAATATAACTATCCTTCAACTTTGCTCTTCAATCTTTATACCCTCAGATTGCAACAGAATCAAGCAAAGAAAAATTCCTGCTTGGTATCATCAAAATTTTTATTTTGAAAAAAAATCAGTATATTCAAAAAAAAAAGTCTGAGATGAATTACCACGGAGTGAGAAGTAATGAGTAGGCTGAGTCTTGGAATTCAAATCCAAAACACCAAAGAAAATGATGTTCCTTCCTAAATCAGTGAAAAAATTTAGAAGAAAATATGTTTCTGTGGTAGGAAGGAAAATTTCTTCCACTTATGCAGAAATAGGGTCACCATCTTTCAGGTGAAATTAAGAGTCCCATAAAGCTTCTGGATTGAGAAAATCAAGATTGAAAGAATGAGGGAATCAAGGTTGAAAGATTGATTTTTTTCTGAATTTGGCCCATGAAATCCTTCAAAAGCAAGGCTGAATTTGGTGAAATGTGCATCAATTTTGATGCAATAAAGTTTTTTGAAGTTTTTTATTTTTGTTTAGAAATCATTGTATCCACCTTGAAAAAACAAGAAAAAATTGAATCTCTGTAAGGCCCTTTTGTGGGAACCAATTAAAAATCTTAAAATTTGGAAATATCCATCTTAAAACTGTCTGTGGATACCACAAAGCTGAGGAAATTCAGAAAGTTGGTGTGGAAATCAAATTTAGAATTCTTAGAATAAAATTTATTCTTGCATGATCACTGGAAAATGATTTGAAAATGATGGGTTTCTCTAAGTTCCAGAAGAAGATGAAAATATTGTTGTGATTAAAAATCATGGATATTTCAAAAGTTTCAGAGAAGATATTTTTGAAAAAGGAATGGGAATTCAAGGGAGAATTGCAGGGACCAAATTTAACAAAAAGATAGTTCTAGCTGCCAAAGATGGTTCTAATGGTAGTGAGCAATTCATTAAATGGAGGAATTTGAATCAAGTTAAGAAAAATATCCAAGATCCATATTTTTAAAAATCCTTTCAACATGAGAAAGGTTGAGAAGGTACTTCATGCCTTTAATAGGTTAGGTTATTTTGAAATTCAACTTTTTGATAATTTGGTAGCCAAAGAAAAAGAGAAGACTTCCATCTTTTTTAAAAAAATTACTGCAAACCTGTAGAAGAGTTCATGCATCTAATTAAACCTTTAGCTGCATTATTTTGAAAGTATATGTGCAAAGTTCAAGATTTTTGATTTGAAAGAAAATAAAAGGAACTTCTTGAGGTGGATTTAGAAATAATTGTATTTTATGATCAAATTCACTCAAACATGATATTTGATCAGAAATTTTCTCAGTGGGATTATTATTTTCAATGTTCCATCCAAGAAGAATCAAATGTTACACAAGGAACCAATCTTCTTTGAAAGAATAATCAGAGTCAATAGAAACTCTAAGAAAAGAATTATAATTAAAATTCAATCTAACAGAGCACTGCAGACATTATTTAACAGCTTTCATATATAGTATAGAACAATGATGAGGCCATGGGAATGCAACACTTATCTCAAAGTTGAAAAGGGGAAATCAGAAATTTACAGACGTAAATATTTGGTTTCCAAAAAAAAACATTTTGGGTATAGGATGATTTAAGCCATGCCAGGTAAATCCCAGATTATGAGTTCCCATTTGAAGACTGGGATGGTGGGAAAATTAAATTTCCATAAAACCTTTCATAACCACAACTTGATTCTCCATACTCAGTCCCCTCAGCCATTCTAAACCCCAAGTACAATCAACCTATCCCTCTGGATCTACTAGCTTCACTGCCTGAGTTATCTCCCTGCATCCCCTTCAGGTCCTAGGAAATCTCCAAGGCTCCCCACCTCTTTGGATTGGTGCATCCTTCATATCTACTTCAATCTAATTGGTATGTGAAGTAAATAAGTTACATATTCTTATATCCATGGCACATACTCCTGGCTGGTCAACCATACTTCTAGTTCAGTACATGCCATACCTTCCTGAATAGGCCCATCAACCAATCATTCAGGAATTGTCTCCAGAACCATAGGTCAAAATTAAATACATTGGGGAATCTCAGCCCCAGCCCCAGACATTCACTCCTCAAGGTTGCCTTACCATTTCTCACATATAATGGCCTCTCTTTCCCTCCTGGACTAATTCCCCCCAAGGAATGAGTATACTAATTCTTATTGGTTAGTTAACTTCCAATAGGTTTCTTCTCAGCACAATAAAGCCAACCAGCCTGCCTTCCTCATATCACCTTCCCCTTTGGTGTCACTCTCATAACATTCAGTCACTCAGTCTCCTTGAGGGCTTTAGTCTGGGATTCATTGCTTACTTCCTCAAAACCTTTCCCCATTCCATTCCTCATCCATTGCAGTAAAATATATTCTATCCTGGTTCCTGTGAGCAGTAGTGCCTGTGCCATCAGCCCTTTGGATGTCTGGGGATATTGTGAACTTATACTAATTCCTTCCCCATAATTAACACCCTTCTATATATTTCTTGTCAATTGACAATCCATTCAAATCTAACCCATTTTCACTTTGAAATTTGGATATTAATGCCTATGCATGTTGTGGACCAATGTGTGATTTAGCTAAACAGTGTTTGGCCCTTCACATTTCCAAGGGAGTTCTAAAAAATGTGTGGCTACTCCTGAAGAAACTATCCATCTCCAAAATTTTGTCTTTCTGGCCAATTGTGACAAACATTGACCCAAATTTGATGCAAATTTTACACACTTCAATGGAATTTGACAAGGATTCACAGAATTTGATAATGTAATTTTTCTTTTAAATTCTTTGAATTTGATTTGAATTCCTTTGACTAGCTTTGAATCCACTTTAACTTAATTTGATGTAATTTGACCGGCTTTGACACTGCTTCAAGAATTATTTTTGGGCAATTTGTTTCTGCAATTATTTTCTCCAGTTAGTTCCTTTGGGTTACTTCCTTATGGAGTAACTGGAAATAATGCCTCCTTGAGTTTCCCAACCGTTCATCATCACTGGTCTTGTGCTTCCTCAAGCAGGTCTTACTCAATTAAGCCACCAAACTCAAAGTTGGTTTCCACTAAATGAAAATAAAAAAATAATTTATATATATATTTCTTCTTTGGTTTTTAAGTATTTTTATAAATTTTTATAAAAAGTTTCTGATGCTCAATTTTGTGATTTTTCTTACAGAATAATAGAAAATTTCTGTATCTTTTCCACTCCTTATTTTCCCTGTGTAAAGAATTAAAGTTGATGAGTCTTTCTAACTCAAGTTCTTCCTCCTTAATTTCTTCTTGCTTGTAATACAGATGTCTTTTGTGCTGTTGTTCAGGGGTTAAAGAATCCCAATAATCAGGCACATAATTACAGAGATTTCCCTCCTTTCTTTGTTTAAAACGTTTTAGATAATAGTTAATTTATTCCCTGTTGGTCTTCAGATCCACTGCAAATATAAATAAAAAAATAATTATAATAAGTATTTATACTTTTTATTATGGAAAAATGTGTCAGCTTACTGATACCAGGATGCATGCAGGTTGTAGCATGTTCCTGCGGTACCTGGCTGTTGAAATTTAGTACAGTTGAAGTTGACACGCGCAGACTTGACAGCTGCGTGCGGGAATCCATCACCAGTCATATTGCATGCGGTTTTCTTGACATGCGCCTACATACTGAGTGTCAGGCATGTGTACCCTTGCTATATGAATGCAGGGCTGCGCGCGGGAATTGTGACATAACACAAATCCACCTGTAACTCCTAAAATATACACAACACCTCAATTATGACTGAATTTTAGGGGTGAAACCTATATGTGGCATCATGTGTGAAATATTAGAATGGCAAAAAAAGTGCCATAGTGGTGCTGTGGTTTATTGGTCTTTTCTTCTAAACCTATTTAAAAATGTAAGGAGTTGGAATTCAAGGGTGGGGTTGGTGAGTGACCCAACCTATTTTTGGGTGGGGAATCCATTTCTTCAATAATATATATGGATTTCCCACTCCTTCTATTTTTTTTTGATCTGCTGTGACAGTTTTCTCTTTGTCAACTAGCAAGCTGATAAAATGCCTGTTCCAAGAATTAAATAATTAAAAAAAACTATTCAGGGATATTTCCAATCAAGACCCCCATTTTTTTGCTCCCTTATTCCAGGAAACCTTCAGTCCTTTAGCTACAGAAATTGATGCAGTGGTGGAATAATAATATTTCAAGAATAAATATAGTAAAAACTTCAAAATTATAAATATAACTGGAGCTTGTGCAAGTTTTATGGTGTTTGGTTTAAAGTTCTTTCCATATGTCTCTACAGATTATACAGAGGTGAGGATATTCATAGCAACCTCTCTTCAGGGGATCAATTTAGACCATATACAACCCTGGGACAGTGGGCTCCTTATGACTCAAAAAAAAGGGGCAACAACCAAGTGAATGGTTGGTTTGGCTGGGCTAGAAAGCAAGCATGCTGGGGTAAAAGAAGCATTCTCAGGAAAAATTGAGAGGGTAGTGCTGGTGGGATTAGGCTAGCAGGCTGACAAAGGAAGCTTTAGCACACATAATTAGCGCTTTCACTCAGCTTTACCTTTATCTGCAGTATTTATGTGTGATTTTTATTTCCAAACCTGCCTTTATGTTAATTTGCTATTTTTTCAGCCTTGAAATATATCCTAGTTCTTTACTATATTTTTTTGAGGAAAAGATTCAGAGGCAGGTAATGGTGGATTCCTATTCATTGCTTTATCATTTTGATAATTTTCAATAATTTTTATGGTAACTCCTTGGTATTTTTTGTGGTCCATAATTATTTGATGATGTTGTTTTTTTGACAACCTTTATCATTATTTTCTTTCAGTTTCAAGTTTTGTAATTTGATTTTATATGTTTTTGTTTGAATGTGAGAGTTTTCAAATTATGCTCTATTTTTTAGTCACATCATTAAATATGCATGATGCATGCAAATTGGTTGTAGCAGTTGTGTGCTGTACCTTTTTGACAGGAGTTGTCATTGCTGATTTGACATGCACAAGCTTGACAACTGCAGGAGGGAATGTGAGATAGGGTCAGACAGGAGAAAGGAACATATTTAATGTGGTTTTCTTTTCAGGTTTCTGTGGTATTTTTTACTTTAAATGCGCAGCTTGCATTGAGTGGATGAAGGCGGCGTGTGGGAATTCTTAAAAAACACAAATCTGCTTGTAACTCCTAAAATGAACACAATACTTCAATTCTGACTGAATTTTAGTTGTGAAACCTATACATGAACATGCACATGAAATATTAAAATGGCAAACAAGGCACTTCTAGTGGTGTTTTGATTTTTGGGCCATTTCTTATGAATTTATTTAAAATATGAAGGATTAAGAATTCAAAGGTGGGGTCAGTGAGTTAACCTACTTAATCATTGGTGGGGAATCCAAAACTGTGATAATAGTTTTGGCTTTCCAAGTTTTTTTATAGTTCCTAAATTATTTTGTTATTTATTTTACTTTTGACAGGTTTCTCTGTACAAGTAGCAAGCTGAAATTCTGACTGTTAAAGTATTTTTTCAATGTCTCTTGATGAAATTTGAGGCTTTTTAAAGGGTAATGAAGACCAGCTGTTTTTTACGTAAATAATTTTTCTCAAAGGGTGGGTCCACTATCTCACTATCCTCTAATGCTACCATCTAATGTGGGTTATTCTGTCCAAAAATGTGGCCTTCTTGACTTGTGTAGTTGCTTGCCTCTAGATCAAGAAATTGTTTTAGGAAAAATGGAATTTCTGTTTAAACTACATCAAAATGAGGATTATATCTTCAAGTTTAAGTACAGTTTGAGCAATTTTCACAAATTTTTTTTTTGGAAGAAGAGGAGGAATTCAAAATTCAATTTAATAATGTTTCAGTGGTTCCTATTTTTCACACACCCACCCCAAATACTGAGAGGGGAAAAAATGAGGTGGAAATGAAAAAAGTGAGAGATAAAAGTGCTACATGAAATCTTGAATTTAATAAGGATATATTTTGAAGTTTGATTTTTTTTTTCAAGTTCAAGTTCAAGTTGGGAGACAGATTTTTTTAAGATAAAATTAGATTGGGCACAATTGGAAGAATTTGGCTCATAAATAATGCAGGAACACATGGAATTAAATAACTGAGGAAAAAAGAAACAGTTGAAGTCCTTTGCCTTTTAAGATCAGCAAATTTGTGAGGAGGATTAATGGAAAAAAACTAATAGTTTTCCTCTCTAGCTAGGAATATCCAGGATGTAAAAAAGTTATGGAATTGCAAGTCTTAATGCAATGATCTCATCCAAAGTAAAAGACTACAGGAAGATATGATGAAATGCAAATTCAAGCAGAAAATGATGTAAAAATGAGATGCAAATGGTGGAATGGTGGAATTAATCAAGAATAAAAAATGGTAATGAGTCCTGGGAATGGGAGGGGTATTGATGAAATTTGCAAGTAATTGGATGATTGTATATAAAATTTTTGAACTAATTGTTTTAAAACTACCAGAATTGGCTTTGAAATGGTAGGTAGGCTTTTGAAAGATCTGGAGCTGACCCAATATAGAAGTGGAAAGGTTTCAAACAGATTGAAGAGTTGAATTAGAACCAGTTTTTTGTGGTAATTCCAAGTGAAATTTCAATAATCAGTTATGGCTGAGTTAAAGGAGATAGAATGTACCTTGTGAATTCCAAAAGTAGTATCAGATTGCATTTGGTTGTTAGCATGCTTTTTTGTCACACTGTTAGACTGAGGTAGAATATACTGAGAAGAAGGGAATATTTTACAGTTATGGTAAATGATAACCCCAGAGTTTGTATAATGAAAGCTTCTTTTTAATAAAACTTGAAAGCTCCTGAAAGCTTCCAGTCAAATTTACTGCCCCAAAAATGAAATTCATTAGAGAGCATACTGCTAGTAAGTGAATATAAGTATATCAAAAAATAATCAAATGTAAACAACCTAGGAGTCTTCAATAATTTCAAAGTTTTTGAAGATATTGGAAGGCCACTCCTCCTCCTCCACTAAAACTGTACAGTGGTACTCAAAGAAAGGAAATTATTGATTGTATTGAAAACAATTTTCCAAGTGGGGTTTCAGAAGCTGAAAGAGTGAAAGCAAGCAGAGAGGATGGGGAAAATGATGTTATTTAATGAAGAAGAGAAAGAGATGGGAGAGAAAGATACAGAGAATGGATTCCTGCCATAAATAGTTTGAAAGGGAAACTCTTCAGGTCAAGGTTTGTTGGAGTTTATTGAGGAAAATTAGGCAAATTTGACTCAATTTGACCAGTCATCCTGTTGGTAGCAGATTTTAATTTGAAGATATTGTTTTAAGAATTGGTTTACTTGATTTTTTTCACTATCAAATTCAGGGTGACAAGCCATTGATAGATGAAAATCTATCCTAAATATTGGGACAGAAAGTTCTCAATGCTAGATACAAGCATATTGTAATGATCACTGAAAACATTATCAGTAAGGACATGCAATGAGAAGAAATTCTTCACAAAGAGATTAGCCAGATCTTCTGAAGAGGAATTTATATTTATTTGAAGAAACAGATCCATCCTTGAGAAGAAATCTGCTATGACCAGGAAAGAGTAATTTCACGCTACTAGTTCAAGTTTTTTTGTCTACACTATCCTTTCAACATATCCTATTCCTTATTCTATAATTGTGACACAAGCATACCTCTCATTTTTGGTACTTCTGCTTACTACCTCTGGCTTATAAACAAGTTACCTACCAACTTTGGCAACTCATTCTATCACTTCAATCCTCACAGTTCAAACCAACAACCATTAAACCATCCAATAAACCTTGCTTCTTCCATCTTTGGACTTAGATATTCCATTCTTGGTCACACTAGCCATATTGACTTGCATTTTTTTAGAAAGCCCTAACAGTTGAAATGTCTGCTTAAGGATTAGTCCCATACCCTGCATGACTTTATCCATCCATTTTCATTACCTTTAAAGTTCCAAACATTTCATTCATTAATCCTGTTACATCTATGTACTTTCATTGTCTACCATTTGCACTTACCCTACAACCTTGGACAAAATGTGCTACACATTTCATTTATCCTTTCCTTTCCTGTCATTCATTGCCTCATTTCTCCCTAGCTGTAGAAAAATTTCCATCAGTTTTATCTAGTACCTCTGGTTACCTGATAAGTACTATGCACTCCCCCTGACAATTGTATTCTCATTTTGTTAATTTATTATGTTCAACGCATCCTTACTGAGATCAAATTTATCACATTGGGAATTGCCTTGGTTACTTTCCATTGGAAAAAATTCATTCCTCTTGTATTTTTTTGAGACCTCAAACCAATTGTTTGCAATTTGCAGTTAACCTTGCTATACTTGCACTCCCCTTTCAAGCAGCACTCTCCCATTTGCGTTCAAAATCATGTAAGATTGCCCTATAGTAAATGCGGTGGTGGTGTGACACAGAATTAACCAACTCAACCAACCTATAATAACTTTGCCACCTATGATAGTCTCCTTTCCAATTTCCCTACCCGCTTGACCCGGAAAGCTTCCCTCACCCCTTTTGATGAAATAATAATAGGGTAAGGAGATCCAGTGCACCATGTTCCCAAGAACTCTTAGATTCTGTCCCTTTTTCTAAATCTCCATTGGTTGAAACTCTTAATAATACCTTTGCCCACAAGAACCCTTCCAAAGCCTTGGAAGAACCTCTTGAACAAATTGAAGATTTCAAATATTCATCCAATGAAACCTTGAATTGTGGAAGACCATGTCTTTGCAATAATTATCCCATCTTGGAGGCTCCAAACCTCATATCTGCTTTGATCCAGGCTCTTAAACAGAATACCATGCAACCTAGCACAATTGGTCCTAGATTTTGCCCCATGGTAATGAAACAGCGTGATCACTTCACCCAGAAATAAACTCATACACTTAGACCTTCATTCTTTTAAAATAATTTTCTCCAAGGATCCCAATAACTTTGCCTCCAACAGAAACAATTTCATGTACACATCTTCCTTTATAGGATGTAGAGCCTTTCAGTGGTTCAAGCTGTATCTCAAACTAGTATCAAACGCTAGTCCCACTCCTATTCTCAACACTTGGGATAAGTTCAAGCAACAACTCTTCACCCTTTTTGGAAACCCCAACAAAGTGAAAAATGTGAAGTATGAACTCAGTGGCCTGGTAATGAAGGAGAATAGTGGGGCTTCTACTTAAATCTCTAAATTCTTTCCCTTGCATTCTTTTGTTGCTATTTATGATGGCTTCAAACACAGTATCCCCCAGTTGTTGGATAATGATGTCAGAGGCTTCATAAATTTTCTTCTTTACGGCACTGTTAGCAGTTAGCTGGGGGCTATATTTCTCCATGATTTCAAGGAGAACTCTGTGTTTGAGGTAGCTCTTCAGTCCCAGGAACCAGTTGGGAAAATTGGTTTTGTTGAGCATTGGAATGTTCCATTTGGAGCTATCTTCCTTTTCCTTCATGTTGATCCTTTTATCAATAGATTGATTGTGAGCATTGGGACTTTAAATCTGTATATTTTGGGCTATAAATAAAATTATAGATTACCTTCATAAAGCAGATAAGGAGTGAGAGAGATGAGAAAGAATTAAAGAAGGAAATCACTATCAATAAAAAGCTTTCATCTGACACAGAAGGACAACACAACATTTGCTAGCAGATGATCTGAAAGTGTGAGGGAGAAGGGAAAAGAGACAGGTCCAAGAAAATAATATGAAAGAGATGAAAGAAATTGATTGGATCAGAAAATAAACACAGACTATTCAACAGAATCAGAAATAAAGGATGCAGTGGTATGGGTTGGAAGTTGTACAAAGGAAAAAACATCCTAAGTGCTTGGATGGTTTCACTACTTGGAGGAAAGGGGGTGGTGGAATTGGATTGTCTGCAATGAGGCACTGTGATGTGTTTGAGTACACCTGGGTTGGGTAGAAGGAGAAGGCTGAAAATATATGAGAAAATTAAATATAAGGAAATATAATAGGAGAGAGTTAGGATGAAAAGTGAATAGAAAACTTATAGAAGAAGAATAGAAGAGGCAGGACAAAACATATAAGGTGAAGGAATTATCACCAACACATTCTTGTATCCAATGGAAGTAAGAAGCACTTTCATTTCATGTTAAAAATGGATTGCCCACATCCCTAATTGAACAGCTTGCAGTTGGGGGGCATAATACAACCAGCATTCAAACGCTAATCAATTGGTTTATTGAGCTTGATAATGGATATCACAACAAGAACTTCTCTCAAAAAAAATCATGAACCATAAGCATTGGTGACAAAGGCGGACAACTCTCCAAAAAAACTCTAATCATTCAAAGAAATCCGGTTAAACTCCAAATCCAAACTCAAACCAGGAGGGAATGTCTGTTGCCAAAACTCCAATCTTCTTGGAAAAAGAAACCAAGTTACTCCATAACAAGGAAATGCAGAGGAGGGAGAAGGAAGGGTTTTTTTATTTATTTCCAAGGACAGAATGATGTTAATATTTTTGAAAATAAACTAAGTTGCTGAAAAATAGCTTGTAGTTTATCTGATTCTTGCAATGAAACCTCCACATTATCTAAAAATTTGTGAGTTAAGCTTTCACATGTGAGACTCCTAAAAATCTGAGTTTGATATTTATCCTTTTACCTTCCAACAACACACCTTATTGCTTACTCCTTCACTCAAACACTAATTTTTCTTTTATAAGCCAGACTTTTGCCACTTTGAAAAATCTTACATTTTCCAAGATAGATAAACTTCCTGTCTATTTAGTAAGTAGTGCGGCTGAAAAGTCTTACTGGGATACCCATAAGATAAGATAAAATGGATTTTTGCATTTTCCAGTTTCCCCAGCTTCAAATGGGATTTATTTGCCTTTTATATCCCTGTAATAGATGACACCATTCTAGGACTTAACTTTCTAGTGTATTGGAACCTGGAAATGAGTTGGTAAGAAGGATTAATTAAACTGCAAGCCTTCCAACCCCAAAGAACTATCCAGTCTTTAAACCATGAATTAAAAAGCCTACCTGAAACTGTAATTGAGTTGTATGACACTATTCTGCCAGGATATTTTCAATATCCTGATTTTCATTCCCAAGTTCCCTTTTCAGATTTAGAATTTATTTCTTATTTTTCCAAATTAAATATTCCTTTATTCTTTGAAGAGAATCAAGCAACTACTAAAAGGTTTATTCTGATCCCCTTAATACTCTTGCACCATGCTAATACTTTAAGCTCCATGCTCAAAGATGATGAAAAGATTCAAGATTTTGAAATTATTTGAGAATCTTTACCCTCATTTTATCATGAATTTTCTGACATCCCCTCAGGTTTGAAATTTTGAGCATTTGAGGTTGGTGGTTCTCAAAGCTTAATACTCTTGCACCATGCTAATACTTAAAGCTCCATGCTCAAAGATGATGAAAAGATTGAAGATTTTGAAATTATTTGAGAATCTTTACCCTCATTTTATCATGAATTTTCTGACATCCCCTCAGGTTTAAAATTTTGAGCATTTGAGGTTGGTGGTTCTCAAAGTATCCTGAGAATACACAGAGGTGAGGCAGAAAGAAGGATCAATCATTTCAGAAAGAGTGAAAAAATGGAAGAAAGGAAATTGAAATGAAACAAAGAGATGGAGAACAGACTTACCTGAGGATAGGCAGAGGTGAGGCAGAAAGAAGGATGAGAGAAGAATCTTCAATTTGACTTGACCTCTGTCCTCAGGTAGTAGTGGGAAGGTGAGTGTCACAGATTGTGACATGGTTCTTGAAGGTGGCTTGTGAGCGCAACTGAGGCATGAGGGCAGATGAAATGTGGGAAGTGTAGATGAGTGAGAGGTGAAAAATCCAGAGAAGAAAGTAGGAAAGAATGGGAAAGAGTGAGACATGCTCAGAAGAGAAAGGGAAAACAAAGATATGTAATGGATTTATTCCAACACCCCCCCCCTTGCTGACCACAGCCAATGAGCCCAAACAGTTGCTGATGAGAATTGAGCAAGACGTGGGACAGAGGCTTGGTCAGCATGTCGGCAAGCATGTCTTTGGTACTGATTTTTTTGATGAAGAAAACTGCGCGTTTGACACACTGCCAATGTGGTTCCCCATCCTGGGAACCCTGGCCAGTGCGGAGACTTTAATTTTTTTTTTTATGATTTTTCCTTATGCTCATTCATAGGCATCATTATCAAAAAAAAAATCTTTGATCTGGAATAGGGTTCCATTTGGTTTCCAGCTTCCCAACTTCTCATCCTCTCAGTTGGCAAGGACAATTTCTGGGTGGTTGTATCCCTGCTCTTGTGTTCAAATCCCTGCCTCTCCGCTATTCAGCCTTACAACTTTTTTTTTTGTCAAGCGCGGCCAAAAGACCGCCGGGCTTGCCTCCACCCTGCCATCCGCTCTTGGATCCCAATCACTCCATCAACTCTCTCATCCCCATCCTCCGGCGCCCACCATCATCCATCCTTCCCATCCCGCTCCAGCCTTGAATTGGCCGGCTACCAACCCCAGTCCATCTCCTCCTCCTCCTCCTCCTCAATCTTGAGCATAGTCCCCCACCTCAGACCCTCGAACGGTCGGGTACCCAGCTCCCAGGCCACCGCCCAAGTCCCCAGCTCCAAACCCTCCAGTTGTTTTTGTCAGCATCCAACTCGCTTATCCAACTGGATTCAGTCGTCAGTCAATACCACCAGCTTGAATGGATCCAAGAAATCATGGACAAACTGGTTTCAAAGCCGCAGTTCCAACTCAATTCATGATCAATATCCACAAGATCAGACCTGTCAACCGCTTGATGCCAAAGGAACCCTAGCCGACCGCTCTAATAGTCGTCCATCCAATCCTCACTCCAATCCATCTACTCACTACCCCCAATCCAATCTGCGCATTCATTGCTCACTGGTTTCCCGCGCAAGTCTTCTGTTGCCTGCGCGGGTTGGTGATGTGTCCCGCACCCCTCAAGGATTCTGACCGTGTGGTCATCCGCGGGCCAGCGGTTGCCAAGGGGCGTCAGCCTGTCGGCACGGCCCGTCACCTCACCCTCACCTGCCTGTGCCCACCATTGGCAAAGGCTGGTGTTTGTTTTCATCCCTGCTCATTCATTTCCTTTTATTATTTCATTCATACTCAAAAAAAAAAAAAAAAAAAAAAAAAAACCGCTCTATTTGTAGTATCTCTTGTAAATAGTTTACAGGGACCCATGGCCCATAAAAGGAGGGGCTCTCCCAAGCCTTTTTGTCATCATCCATGGGAGTGTGTGCTTATGTCCCCCCCGTTATTGTGAAATTAGATCCTGATCCTTATCCTGGGTATATCTCTGATTTCCCCCTGATCCATTTTTGACCCTTAGTCTTCGTCCCTCTGTGGCCTGATCCTTATCACCAACCAATAGCCTTGCTGGTTGAAGAAAATTCTGTCTTCTGGAATTTTTGAGTGTGTTATACCACTCCTTGATCACTTTCTCTGAAAATACTGGTCCTGATCCCTGATCATCTTTCTGGAGCCAATCACGATTGATTGAAGAGGTCTTATTAAGCTTAAGACCTTGAGTGTTATACCTCCCTTTATTTTCTTTGGAGTTGCATTCTGCCAGCCTACTCTTGAGTCCCTTGAGAAGTGTTGAGGTTATCCTTGCTTCAAATCAGTTACTGTTTCTTTTAGAGCTTCTTAAACATTGTGATTTGTCTTGTACAGCCACCCTCAGTTATCTGGTACCCTTCAAGCGCTTGATTGCGGAGATTTGGGCAGGTTCATTGAAAACCTGGAGGTTGGTTGGGTTTGAGTTGATCATCCCTAATCCTCTGCTGACGACCAGAGTTATTAGATTTGGGAGTTGTTTACATACAACAGCTTTAGTTCTTTGAACTCTAAGCAGACTTTAACTTCTTTTGTTCAAGTTTTTCCCTGCATAATCTTGTCTCAGATAGTGCTGTTCCATTGCTACCAAACTATTATCATCTTTATCCTCTACTCCTTGATTCCTCATTTACCAGGCTCTGGATCTTGATCTTGGTTACATCTAAATATTTTTGTAACACTCAGGAGGGCAGCCTAAACAGCACCTTTCCCCTCCACAGAACTGCCACAGCCTAGCACCGTTTGGAGTCTTACACCGCATGAAGTGATGCCGGGCATCAATATGCTTTGTCCAAGAGTGTTTTTTGGGGTTTCTGGCAAGAGCTTTGGCGCCTTTGGTGTTGAAAAACAGGGGAACCTGAGAAGAATTGCAGATCTTAAGCTTGCAGAGCACGTTGCGGAGCCAGAGGCCCTCCTTGCAGAAGTTGGATAGAGCATTGTACTTGGCCTTGGTGGTAGAGAGGGAAACCATTGGCTTTTTTTTAGATCTCCTCAAGATGGAACCACACCCAACGCAGAAAGTGTAGCTGGATTTTGACCGGCAATCTCCTTTATCCTCAGCCCAATCCAAAACCAAGAAGCCCTTCAGTTGGAGATTGTATCCACCAAGGGTGAAACAGATGTTGCTGGTGGTCCAAAGATATTGGAGAATCCAAACTGCGGCATTCCAGTGGGCAAGGGAGGGATCCTGTAGGAATTGTGATAGCCTGTTGACGGCGAAAGCTATGTTGGGGAAAGTGAATTTCAAGATCCAGAGGAGAGAGCCAATGAGTTGGTTGTATTGGGGTGGGGACCTAGGTCCATTGGGATCACGCTTGAGGAGATCCTTGAAACGGGAGTCAGTCAGAGATTGAACCGCGGGAAGATCATCTGAAAGGAAGGATTTTCAGGTGGAGAGGATGTAGTGACACTGGCCAATGGATATTGTATGGTCCCGCAGGCTCTGATTGCTTGGGATTGACAGGAATAGGGAAAGTTCCTTGTTGGATCCCACATTGAAGCCTTTACCAATGGAGGTAACAAAGGAATTGACAAATGAAGCTGTCCCAACCACAGCCAGGTTGTCCACCTGAGCAGTGATGGCTCCCACAAGGCTCCCTTCCAACAATTTGAAATAGAGAGAGGGATCATAGGAAGAGCAACACAAACCCAAAGAGATGAGTGCTGAGTTGAGCTTGCAATTCCACTGGAATGGTGACTGCTTGAGCCTGTGGATGGCCCTTGTTACCTTGCAGACACAGTCAGGATGGAGCAGGTCCCCAAGACCTGGAGGCTGGCTCATGAAGACAGATTCATCATAATACCCATTGAGGAACACGGTCTTGAAATCCAGCTGACGCCCGACCCAACCATTGTGACCAAGGAGACTAAGGTAAAGACGTAGCGTTTCAAGGCAGAGAGTGGGGGAAAAGACTTCAGAGAAGTCAAGGTTGCGCACCTGGGAGAAACCCATGGCCACAAGAGGGTCCTTAAGTTTGATCAATGAGCCATCAGTGCGAAGTTTGACCTTGAAGATCCACTTGCACCAGATGATCTTGCAATTTTTTTTTTTTGGGGGGGGGGGGTACCAGAACCCAATTTTGCATGCCTTTGAGAGAATCCATCTTCTCCTGAGCTGAAAATATCCAGCAACGGTGGTGGGGGGGCCGGAGTAACTTCTTCCAGGTCTTGGGGGAAGTGAGATTTTCTTTCACAAAGGTGGACCTGGAGTAGTGGCCAAAACACTTTGGAGGACGGGAAATGCAGGACAAGCAACAAGGAGGGGGGGAAGGGGAGGGGGGAAGAGACAAGGGATTTGCAGGAGGGAGATCCGGGGATATGGGGGAAGTGGAAGGCGGCGTAAGAGAAAATGGAGGGAGGATGACGGAGTTGTCAGAGTGGGTCTTGCTGGGGGATCTGATGCCTTTGAAGGCAGAGTCAGAGTGGGTGGGAGCTTGATTGGGGTCTGGGGATGGGGAGGATGTTGGGGAAAGAGGAGAGGGGTGATTGGGAATTGACAAGGGGATGGGCGGCAGAGAGGGAATAGGTGGTAGGGGCGTGGGAGGAAAAACAGAATGTGGAGGGGGACTAGAGGAAGTTTGATTGTGCTTAGGCCATGGCAGATGGGCATTGACAATGGTTGTAGGATGAGTTTCATCTTGGGTTGAGTGCCCATATGGGAAAATGTTATCATTGAAAATAAAATCTCTGGGTTTGATAGTTTTCTTTGTTGCAAGACCCAGGAGTCTGTACCCGCAGTGATTGTATAGGTGGGATAAGGGGATGGAGGGTCAAACTTTCATATCTAGCTTGTTCCTGTTTGGCTCCGGTACTTTGTACCAGACTAGGCACCCAAAAGGATGAAGGTAGGAGGGATTGACTTCTGGATGTTTGAGGATGGTGTTGGGTGAAATAAAACCCTGGGTGGGAGTTATCGGCATGTAGGAAGTGCTTCAAGGCATTGGCCCAGTAGGATTTGGGTAGATTTGATGCAACAAGGGAGCATCAAATAAGATTTGAGATTGTGCAATTCAAGCGTTCCGCAACACCATTCAGCTGGGGAGAATGAGGCGGTCCTGGTTTGTGTAAAATTCCTTTTGAGAAAAGATATGATTTCATCTGTTGGTTTATGTATTCTCCTCCATTGTTGGACTTGAGCAAAAGTATTTTGTGGTTGTACTTATTTTCAAAGAAGGAAATGAAAATTTTTGTGGAAAAGAAGACATCTGACTTCAGAAAAACTGGATAGGCAAACATGGCCTTTGATCAGTTGTTGATGAAGGTGACAAAGTACTTGTATCCTTCTCTCAAGACAGTCTCAAAGCTACACACGTTGGAGTGGATGATCTGTCCTGGTTCAGTTGAGCGGTGAATTAATTTTGAGTGAAATGGAGTTCTTGTCATCTTTGATTGTAGGCAGATTGGGTATTGTTGCAAATTGAGCTTGTTGTTTATTGTTGGTGATATTACATGAACTTTGAGGTATTTCTGAAGGGGCTTCAGGTTCAGGTGGGATAACCTACAGTGGTAACCAAACAGAGAGTTGTCAGGCGCGTGTGATGAGGCTGAGAAGGTTGACTCTTCTTTGTTTACTATGTTTTGAGGTAAGTAGTATAAGTTTCCTTTTCAATATATGGTTTGAAGCAGTTTTTGGTTTAGGTTTGGGATTGATCTACTGAGGATCTTGCATTCATCCTTTTTGAACACAACAATGAATTGGGAGTTGCATATGCCCGAGATGGATAGAAGAGGTTTGTGAAGTTTTGGGACAACTAATGCCTTCATTTGACAAAATGGGAATGGGATTGATCCTCTCTTCTTAGAACTGATGATTGATCTGTCTGCAATTCTGACCAAGGTGTTGTCTTGTTTTCTGTTCTGAACCTGATTTTCATATGGGGTCATAAATATTGAGAAACCCAAATCAAGGTTGAAGCCACAAGTTTTGGGTCAAGATGAGGACAAGAGGTGAAAACTGGCAGAACCAGCGTGAACAATTGTTTGAGAGTCTGAGAAGTTGTCTGAGTCTGATTTTTCTTTATTTTCAGAAATCTTCACTTTGCTCAGATTTGCATTAGCTGGTTTTGACAAGCAAGTTGGCCTATTCTTGGATTTGAAGTTGGTTCTTTTAATGTTGTTTATAGCTTTGTGGAAATCTGGGCACCTGGAGAAGGTGTGTCCCTTGGTCTTGCAGGGAGTACAGAAGTAGGTTCTTGAGGAGCTCTGAGGTTTCATGCCTCTTCTGGTTGATATTTTTGTTTTAGAGTGAGTTGGTGCAGGTGATTTAGCTGAGTTTGCCAGTGTGTCTTTGTCTTAGGTCTGCCATCTGAGGTTTTCCTGTTTCAGCGCCCCTATGAGTTTTGAGGATGGAATCAACTCCTCATTCATCATGCTCAATACGCATCCAAGCCAATCATTGGGGAGTAAAAGCAGAATGGCAGTTGACTGAAGATTGTCTTCCGTGAGAGGGTTTTTGGGAGTAATAAGGGAGGAGAGTTTTTCTCCCTACAATAATATTTCTGTGAGATGAGTGGTCATATCTTTATTGTTTAGTTTGGTGAGTAGAAGTTTGCGCAGCCAATAAATTTGGCCTCCTGAAGAGCTGTCTTGATGGGCGTCCCAAAGAGCATTCCACATACCAAGAGCAATTTCTTTGTGTTTCCTTATAAATTGGAAGTTGGAGGGATTTCTTGATTGGGATATTACTGAGCAAACAGCCCGGTTGTCCAGAGTCCAGGTTTCTTGATTTTATTTTTGTGATTTGTTGTTATTGAGGAGGTAACCTAAGCCTGAGGCTCTGAAGTGAATCCTGAGAATCATTGCCCAGTCCAAGTAGTTTGAATCTGAACCAGGAGTGTTGAGAGGGTTGATAGGGGGTGTTTTTAGCACTTGGTGCAAGTTGGTAGTTTCATTCATTTTACAACAAGTGAGGTGAAGGATTTATAAATTTATTTATTTGATTATTGAGATATCTCTTGGCTCATAACCTGTTGAGCATTTGAGGTTGGTGGTGCTCAAAGTATCCTCAGAATATGCAGAGGTGAGGCAGAAAGAAGGATCAATCATTTCAGACAGAGTGACAAAATGAAAGAAAGGAAATTGAAATGAAACAAAGAGATGTAAAACAGACTTACCTGAGGATACGCAGAGGTGAGGCAGAAAGAAGGATGAGAGAAGAACCTTCCATCTGAATCAACCTCTGTCCTCAGAAAGTAGTGGGCAGTCAAGTGTCACAGATTGTGACATGGTTCTTGAAAGTGGCTTGTGAGCACGTCTGAGACATGAGGGGAGATGAAATGTGGGAGGTGTAGATGAGTGAGAGGAAAAAAAGCTAGGGAAGAAAGTAGGAAAGAATGGTAAAGAGTGAGACATGATCAGAAGAGAAAGGCAAAACAAAGATATGTAATGGATTTATTCCAACATAAAAGCCAATAAGCTACCTCAGTCCCATTAATATGATCATTAGATAAAACTTACTGGCCCACCTCTGAAACCTAAAGCAGTTTACTTGCAAGCTCAAAGCAGGAAAGGACCACACTTCAAGAATACATTGCAGAAAATGGATCAAAAGTATTTCTTCAATCAAGAAATTCAAAAATAGGCTTTCCAGCACTATTTTTGCCCAAATTAGATGGTGGCCTTTCCCTTTTTTCCACTAAAGGAAACTTAATCAGCTAACCAGGAGGAATGCCAATCCACTAACACCTATGTTGCAACTCCTTACTCTGTTCCATTTTGCTACTTATTTCTCAAAGTGAGACCTTCAAGGTGCCCATAAACTGATGTGCATTGAAGAAGGATATGATCATTTGAACACAATGAGAACCCATTTTTGTAGTTATGAGTAACCTGTTATGCCTTTTGACCTCTGAAAACCTCCTTCTACTTTACAAAATTTTGTTAATGAAAATTTTTCCAATATCATGAAGAAATACCTCATGGTGTATGTTGACAATATATCCATCTAATCCAGGAACCTTGAAGATCAAATTGTGAATTTTAAAGAGGCGCTACAGCAAATTTGAAATTATAAACTATTTTTAAAAACCTCCAAGTGCAAATTTCTGTCACGCTTTGCACTTAAGGATTATTGTCTTCACCACTTCAACATGTCCTCTCCTCAGTACCATCTACCTCAGTCTAAAAGCGTGACACAAATAAAAGCACAACATCAATGGTGCAATCCGCTATTTCCTCTGGCTCGCGCTGACCTTCCAATATCGGCAACCAACTCAGTATATACTTGCAAACTTTGCAGTTAACTCCATACCAGTCAACCATCCATCATGAGATCCAATCTCCTTCCCTGGCCAATCAACAGCCTCGGACTTCCATCTTTGGTCATGCATTGTTCATTAGTTCGCATCTACATCTAACCAAGCCATCACTACTGTATAGTTTGCAATTGGACTAGTCCCTACCCTGCATACACTATTACCTCTCATTTGCATTACCTTCAAACGTCACTCTCTCTTATCCCAATTAGTCATGCAATTGTACGCTCAGATTCTATTGTCTTGCACTTAAGATAAGACCTTGGATCTATACCACTGCTTCATTTCCTATTCCGTTCCTTTCATTCATTGCCTCACCGCTTCACCTGTAGTTAGCTCATCACCAGGTTGTGTCTAGTCACTTTGGATTACCTTATAAGGGCTATCCCCTTGCCTGATGATTGTCTCCTCAGTTAGTTAATTTCATATGTTCTCGCATTTTGCTGCAACCTAGTTATCACATTGGACTCAGGTTGAGTTTCCTTCTTTGGAACACTTTCCATTCATCTCGCCGTTTGTTGAGTGGCATCACCAAGTTTGCACTTTGCAACTGGTTCTCGCAATTTGCACTTGCCCTTGCACTTGGTATTCCTTTGCGCTCAGGATCATCTAAGAATTGCCCTATAGTACGTGGGGTGGTCGTGTGACAGTAAATTAACTAAATCAACTCATCTATTGTAGCCTGCCAACCTATAGTAGACTTCTTCTTTCTCAATTTCACGTACTCGCTCAACTGGGAACGCTTCCCTTGCCCCTTACAATGATGAGATTCATCGGGTAGGGAAAACCAGCGCTCCTTGGGCCCAACAACCCTTAGATCCAGTTCCTCCTTCCAAATCACCATCTGTGGAACCTCTAGATGATCCTTGGGCTTCTCCACGCGATGCTCCGACGGACCCTCTCGCAGAATTTGCAGACTCCAACCATTCTTCCGATGAAACCTTGACTTGTGGTAGACCAGGGGTTCGCACTACTGCTCTCAAGCCCAATGCTCCAACCCTGCTTTCAACATTGATCCAGGCCCTCACTCATGGTGCCCAGCGATCTACTCCAAGCACTCCTAGTTTTTGCACTCCGGGCATGAAACAACCTGATCAATTTACAGGAGAACATCCTCATAAGCTTAGATCCTACCTACAGTCTTGTAAAATCATCTTTTCAAACAACTCCAACAATTTCCCTTCCGATAGACATAAAGTTATGTATGCTTCTTCCTTCTTTGGAGGTAGAGCCTTGCAGTGGTTCGAACCGTACCTTGAACTTTTATCCAACAACAGTCCCACTTGTATTCTCAACAACTGGGACAAGTTTGAGCAACAATTGTTCACCCTGTTTGGCAATCCCAATGAAGTTTGAAACGCCAAATACAAACTTAATAGTTTAGTTATGAAGGAGAATAGTAGAGCCTCTGTTTATATTTCTCATTTTCAAACCTTGCAGTCTTGCATCCAGTGGAACAAGGCCGCTCTTCTATTCCATTTCCGAAAGGGTTTACTGGCACGCTTAATCAAACAGCTCGCAGTTGGGGGTCATAAGACAACCTTGCTTCAGCAGCTAATCAATTGAGTGATTGAGCTTGATAATGGCTATCATGACAAGAATTGCTCTTGGCGAAACAACCATGGATCATCCACCTCGGCTCCAAAGGTGGACGAATCCTTGAAGCAAAACACAAGGAACCCAAAACTATCCAAACCAACCCCAACTTCAAACTCCAACTCAAAAGGGAAAGCCGTTGCCAAAACTCCAAAGTTTTTGGACAAGGAAACCGGGATGCTTTGAAGTGAGGAGCAACTGCAAAGGGAAAAGAATGGGCTGTGTATGTATTGTGGAGGTAAAAATGATGTCAAAAGCTGTGCAAAGCGGTTAGCGCGTGAAGCAGCTAAGCAGTCAAAAAATTAGCTTGTAGTTTTTCTGATACTCACAAGGAAAACTACTCATTATCTAAATCACCGCGGGTAAATCTTTGCACTTGCGAGTCACTAGGTGCTCCAAGTTTGAGATTTATCCTATTCCATTCCGACAACACTCCTTATCAAGTATTACTTGATTCCGGCGCTAATGTTTCCTTCATCAGTGAATCTTTTGCCACTTCAAAGAATCTTATGCGTTCCGAGATAGATAAATTTCCTCGTTGGGGGAGGGTATGCCACGCCCTCCACCCGCATCCTGCTCTCGTCACCGGCCGCGCAAGAGGGCCCGTCCGGACTTGTTTGTGGTTTTGGACAATGACTTGTTCTTGGAGCACTTGTGGACCCCTCCTGGATTGCCCCCTGGCCGTCCCTCCCCAAACTCGGACCGCAACTCCACCTCTCCATACCGTCGCGCTGGACCTCCCTGCAAGGAGAATTACCCATACTTCACGGCGTTCTAAGTGGCCATGCGATTCTGGGCGGACCGGGTTCGAGTGAGGCAAGGCGCAAGGGACCCGCGCCTTGATGAGATTCTCCGGCATTGTGCCCCTGGCCCTCCTCCGGCTCCCGCTCCTCCTCCAGCTCCGGCTCCTCCAGCTCTGGCTCCGAGCCCGACCCCTCCTCCGGCCTCCTATCACTCGTCGGACTCGAACAAGAGGCCCCCAACCCCGCGAGGCACCACTCAACCGCCCGCGTCACCCATTGTTATCCCGTCGTCGCCTCCTGTTGGTCCAAGCGTTCCAGATGGTCCCCCGGAGGCTGCCTTCTCCCCGGTCCCGCCTCCCCCCAACCTGCCCGAGATTCCGCACATTCCTGTCCTCCCGGCTCTCCCGCTTGCAAGGTTTGATGCAATGGCGGACGACACGGATGGGCTACTCCGGCGATTCCTGGTGGTCCCTCAAGCCCACACCACTGATGACCGTTGGGAACTCTTGGCGGCCTTCCGAACCCTGGTCGCGGCGGCTTGCGTGGACGCGGAGGATATGATGAGGATCCGCTTGACTTAGACGGAGACGGATCTCCCCCCCCTTCCCTACTATTATTATTATTATTATAATTTTTTTTTTTCATAGTTCCTATTCCGCGCCCTTTGCAAAGAAAGACTTTCGCCGCGCCATCTCGTGAGAGCCTTGAGAGAATTCTGCGTACGCGCGTTATGAGTGAGAGTGAGATTGAGAATGAGAGAAAGGTTGAGAATGAGACGAAATTGAGATCCGCAACCCGCCCGTTGTGGAAACTTAAGAAGAGTTACCTTCACAAGTTGTCCTGAGTTCCGGAAATTATTGGTCTAGCGTCTGTAAGATGATTGGGCGCAATGAATTTTAAAGAAGAGAGAGTGATGATATGATGAAATTCCTTCCTTCCCCTAATCCTTAAGATGATGATCCTCCCCAACCCGGAGTTGAGGGTGAGGTCTTAAGTCCCCCCCTCAACCCTAGCCTAAGTACAACCACAAACAACAAGAACAAGTGATGAAATAAAACCCTAAGCCGCAGAACCCTAGCCCAACCCTATCCCTCCATCCTTTGCCATCACCCGCGCCCTTTGGTATTAACGTAGCCCGGTTCGTCCTTCTCATGGCGCGGCCCTCTACCGCGCCCTACTTGGAGCCCCCTGTGTTTCTGTCCACGCCGTCTGCGAATCCCGCGATCCGCGGGTTGGCCCACGCGGGCCTCCCCAGCGCGTATAGCCCATGATTGCCCCGCCCTCGCCTTCCGGACTAGCCACCCGCGAGCTTGGTCGGGCCGGCTCCATCACTTGGTCCGCTTCTTCCGGGTGGGTCGCGGTCCGGCGCCGCCTGGGGTAGGCCCAACCCATACCTGGTGCTGAGCCCCGCAGCCCCTACTGCTGAGCCCGCCGCGACTGCTGCTGAGCCTGCAGCAGGCACTGCTGAGACCGCGCGCACGCCAGATGCTGAGCCCAACCTACCCAACTGCTGAGCGCGCAGCCCGCGACGCACCTCTCAATCCGGGGTTATAAATACAACACCACACCGGTTCCCCTGTTCTATTTGTACCAAAAAAGGACGGCGGACTTTGCCTTTGTGTTGACTACAGGAAACTGAACCAGGTAACCCGGAAGAATGCATATCCAGTACCGCCTATGTCACATCTCCTTACCCTCTTCCATGGAGCTACTTATTTCTCAAAGTTAGACCTTTGAGGTGCCTATAACCTAATTCGCATTAAAGAAGGTCATGAGTATTTAATTGCGATGCAAACCCGGTTCGGCAGCTATGAGTATACTGTCATGCCTTTTGGCCTCTGCAACGCTCCTTCCACCTTTCAACATTTTGTCAACAAAATTTTTTCCAATCTTGTAGGTAAATACCTCAAGGTATATCTCAATGATATACTAGTCTACTCGAGAAACCTCAAAGATCACATTGCACATGTGCAAGAGGTGCTGCAGCAACTTCGCAAGAATGACCTGTTTGCAAAAGCCTCTAAGTGCGAGTTCCATTCCTCCTCTCTTCATTTTTTAGGTGTTGTAGTCTTGCAGCAAGGACTATCAATTGATCCATCCAAGAGCAAACACATATTGGACTGGCCCCCACCTTCTTCCGTTAAATCTCTTCACGTTTTCCTTGGTTTCAGTAATTTCTATAGAAGGTTTATTGCGCGTTACGCCGAAAAAACCGTGAATCTTACTAACCTTCTTCAAAAAGACACTCCTTTTATTTTTACCAAACAAGCTGCTTCAGAGTTCAAAGCTCTGAAGAAAGCGTTCACCACTGCTCCAATACTCGCTCACTTTAACGAGCTAGCTCGCACTATTGTCAAAACAGAAGCAAGCGACTATGCAATTGCAGGAGTCATCTTTCAGTTTTCTCCTTCCACTTCTCTCTTTCACCCCGTAGCTTTCAAGTCTTTCAAGTTGCTCGCTGCAGAGCTTAACTATGATATTCATGACAAGGAACTTCTCGCAATTGTTTACTGCTTGAAGAAATGGCGTTCATACCTTTTGAGTCTTAGGGAATCCTTTGAGGTTTTAACTGATCACAATTCTTTGAAGTATTTCATGAGCTCAAAAGTCCTCACACGCAGACAGGCGCGATGGGCCAAATACCTCTCCGAGTTCCACTTTACAATCACATACCATCCTGGGAAACAAGTGGTAGTTCCTGATGCTTTATCACGTTGGGACAACGTTTACCCAGGGGGGGGGAGCACCTTTGCCAAAAACAACCCTGAAAACGTTAGGACACTCTTCTCAACCCAATCTGCTCAACTCAGTTTGATCATCGCTCGCTTACAAGATTTGGCTTCCAAACTCTGACAAGCTCAACGCGATGATCCCAAGTGCATTGAACTTTGCAAAAGTGCAAACTTATTAGATAGTAGTTACAGTATAGATGATAATGAATTTTTAGTTTATGATAATTGTATAGTAGTACCAGATAATTCTTGCATTAAGTTAGATATCTTCAAGTCACGGCATGATTCTCCGCTTGCTGGTCATTATGGGCAGGATAAAACCTACCAATTGATTGCACAAGACTTCTACTGGCCTGGTATGACCAAAGAGGTAAAAGACTATGTTAGCGCGTGCTATGATTGCAATCGTAACAAGTCCTTGAAACACCGGAAGTATGGGCTGCTCCAGCCACTTCCAATTCCGCCTCGTCCTTGGCACTCGCTGTCTATGGATTTCATCTCTCAATTACCTTCTTCTAGTAGATATGATGCTATTCTAGTAATAGTAGATTGCTTCTTGAAGATGGTATTATTTTTACGCAGTAATGTGACGGCCTTTTCAGAAGACTTGGATAACTTTTTCATAGAATATGTATTTTTGAAAAATGGTCTCCCTGATAAAATAGTTAGTCATTGTGGATCTCTGTTTGTCTCGAGCTCCTGGACCTTGCTATGCCAACATTTGAAGATCACTTGCAATTTATCAACGGCTCACCACCTGGAAACGGATGGGCAAACCAAGCAAGTTAATCAGATCCTCAAACAATATCTTTCAATGTATGTTGCCTACCAACAAGACGACTGGTTGCAATGGCTCCCACTAGCCGAATTTGCCTACAACAACTCCACTCATTCCTCCACCAAACAGTTGCCCTTCCAAACTCTTTATGGTAGAAACCCAACTTTCTCTTCCCTTCACGTAGCACCTCCTCAACCTGCTACCAATTACCTTGAACAAATTCAATCCCTTCAATTTCAACTTCAAACCAACCTTGAAGAAGCAAACCAGCGCTATAAGGAGCAAGCAGACCAATTTTGCACTTTGGCTCCAACCTTTGCAGTAGGAGATCAAGTATGGCTCGATGCTCGCAACATTTGCAGTACTCGCCCAACTCGCAAACTCTCCAAAAGAAATCTTGGCCCCTTTAAAGTAGAATCAGTCATCTCCCCTAACGCCTTTAAACTTACTTTACCTGCGAAATGGGAAGGTATCCACCCGGTCTTTCATGTGTCTCTCCTAGAGCCAGCTCAAGTCCTATACCCGGGCAAGACTCATCCCCCTCCTGAACCGGTCACTGTCCTTGATCATCAAGAGTGGGAAGTAAGCCGTATTCTGGATTCCAGGTTATGCAAAGGAAAACTTCAATACCTCTTTGAATGGTCTGGCTTCCAGTCCAACGAAGATCGCACCTTGTGGGAACCAGCCCATCACCTTTGCAATTCACCCAATCTGATTCAATAATTCCATGCAAGCTACCCTTGCAAACCTTGGCAATCATGATTCTATCCCATCCAATTCCATTCCATTCCATTCCATTCCACTCCACATTTCATCCCATCCAATCCCATTTCATTCCATTCTAAATTTATCTTACTTAATCACATTCCATCCCATATTCCATCCCATTAAAACTTATCTTATTTCACCATCATTTCATCATTTAAAACCCTCCATCTCACTGTGTTATTCTTTTCTCATTTTCCCTTCATTTCCACTTATTATTAAATAATAATAATAATAATAATAATAATAATAATTCTATTTTTTTTTAAAAAAAAAAAAAATATATAGTATACATTAAATTACAAAGTTTCTTTTATCTCTTTTTCTGCATCCTCCCAATTTGCCGTCAATTCCGCAACCATGGACCAAAAGGTATCCAGGTCTTCATCATTAATCAATGCGGACATTCTTCGAAGTACCAGCACCTCCATTACAATGTGCCTCTCAAAGATCTCCTCGCACCTTGCGACCCAAGCTCGCTTCGGTCGCGCATTCCATCCACCTTCCTCCAAGAGCTCTTCATACGCTCTCTTCCTTTGGCCACCCGACGTACCTTCTCCGATATTGTCCATCAAACTCCTCGCATGCGTTTTGACCGGCAAAACAATTTGCACCGGATCCGCTTCGCCTTGGCCCTCCATTCCTTCCGTCCCAGTCAATTCCTCCCTTCCATCTCCTTCATTTCCTTCTTCCAATTCACCCGCTTCCTCTTTGTTCTCTCCACTTCCGTTTCCTCCATTTCCCTCTTCTTGTTCCGCTGTGTTTTCTTCCTCCCTTGCTTCCTCGGTGATAACTCCTACCGGTTCTGCACCAGATACCTCTCCTCGCACCTCAGCATTCATCTGGATCCCCAGTTTTTCAGTCAATGGTCCCCAGTAAGGTGGTGGTGGTGGTGGTGTATTAGTAGTATATCTTCAAAAACAAGGCAACACTAGAAAACAAGCAAATAATTAGTTACTATTTCAAGTTCATTAGTTATTCCTGATTAGTACTCACCAGGAACTCGCATCCCCAAGTATTTGATCTCCGGCAATGGTGGTATTTCGTAATTGACCCTTGGCGCGGACCTACAACTTTGCATCTCCCTCAATGATTCTAAAGGACTCTCAACGGTCAACTCGACATTTATAGGGAAATTACACGCCACCTTGCAAGGTCGACATTGCTCGCATTTGCCTTGAAGACCTTGGACGGCAGTACTGGGAATACAACGCTTGTTGCGGCAAATACAGTTTTTGCAACGGCAGGATGACGATGACGACATTTTTACAAAATTTATAAAAAATTTATTGGGTAATGAATTAAGTAAAGTATAGGGTATACAGTGAATTAAACGACTTGAGATCAATGGGAAAATTTACCTGAACGCTTGCAGGAGCTTGCGTCTTTATACCCGGGCAACTGTCACGCTTTGCACTTAAGGATTATTGTCTTCACCACTTTGACATGTCCTCTCCTCAGTACCATCTACCTCAGTCTAAAAGTGTGACAAAAATAAAAGCACAACATCAATGGTGCAATCCGCTATTTCCTCTGGCTCGCGCTGACCTTACAATCTCGGCGACCAACTCAGTATATACTTGCGAACTTTGCAGTTAACTCCATACCGGTTGGCCATCCATCATGAGATCCAATCTCCTTCCCTGGCCAATCAACAGCCTTGGACTTCCATCTTTGGTCATGCATTGTTCGTTAGTTCGCATCTACATCTAACCAAGCCATCACTACTGTATAGTTTGCAATTGGACTAGTCCCTACCCTGCATACACTATTACCTCTCATTTGTATTACCTTCAAACGTCACTTGCTCTTATCCCAATTTGTCATGCAATTTTACGCTCAGATTCTATTGTCTCGCACTTATGCTAAGACCTTGGATCTATACCACTGCTTCATTTCCTATTCCGTTCCTGTCATTCATTGCCTCACTGCTTCACCTGTAGTTAGCTCATCACCAGGTTGTATCTAGTCACTTTGGATTACCTTATAAGGGCTATCCCCTTGCCTGATGATTTTCTCCTCAGTTAGTTAATTTCATACATTCTCGCATTTTGCTGCAACCTAGTTATCACATCGGACTCAGGTTGAGTTTCCTTCTTTGGAACACTTTCCATTCATCTTGCTGTTTGTTGAGTGGCATCACCAAGTTTGCACTTTGCAACTGGTTCTTGCTATTTGCACTTGCCCTTGCACTTGGTATTCCTTCGCGCTCATGATCATCTAAGAATTGCCCTATAGTATGTGGGGTGGTTGTGTGACAATTTCACACCCATTTGCTCCAATTTCTAGGTGTGGTAGTTTTGCAAAAGGGACCATCCATAGACCCAGCCAAAGGCCAATGCATATTGGACTGGACCGCACCTACTTCAGTGAAATCCTTAAGAGATTTCTGAGTATCCAGTAATTTTTATAGAATGTTCATTGAGCATTATGCAAAGAAGACTGTTAATTTTAATAATCTTCTTCAAAAATACACTGATTTCATTTTTACTGAATAAGCTCATTTTGGTCTTGATGCTTTCTAAAAGGCTTTTACCACTGCTCCAATACTAAATATCTTCAATGAGATAGCTTGCACTATTTTAAAAACCAACACAAGCAAATATGCTATTGCAGGAGTCATCTTGCAGTTTGATTTTTCTTCCAATCTTTTTAATGCTGTATCTTTTGAGTCTTCAAAAATTCTTGCAGCAGAGTTTAACTATGAGATCAATTAAATGGAACCTCTTGTGATTTTTCATTTCTTGAAGATATGGTGTGAATAAATCTCAAGCCTTGTGGAACCTTTTGAGGTTTTAAACAACCCCAATTCTCTCAAGTACTTCATGACACACAAGTCCTTACAAGCAGATTGACACAGTGGGCCAAATAACTCTAAGATTTCCACTTGATGATCACGTACAACCCCAGAAAACAAGCAGTTTTTCACAATGCTTTATCATTTTGGGACAATATTTACCCAAGGGGGGGGGAGCAAATTTTCCAATAAAAACCCTGAAAATGTTAAAACACTCTTCTAAAATCAGTCTGCTGTCCAACTAAATTTTATTTTTACCAACCTTTGAGATCAATAATCCCAATTTTGAAAGGCCCAACTCAATTATCCCAATTGTAAAAGACTTTTCAAGAATGCAAACTCACCAACAAAAAAGTTATGCTATTGATAAAAATGGTTATTTATTTTATAAGAATTTTATATTAGTAAGCAACAATCTTTGCATGAAGTTATATATATTTGAGTATTGGCATGAATCTCTGCTTTCCAGTCCTTATTTTCAGGATAAAACAAACCAATTGATTGAATTATAATTCTATTGGCTGGGTATGACCAAGGAAGTAATGGACTCTGTTAGCATGTGCCATGATTGCAATTTTAATAAGTAATGGAATCACTGGAATAATGGGCTGCTTCAGCCCCCTCCAATTATTTCTATTCCTTGGTACTTTCTGTTTATGAATTAGTCACTAATTTCTAGTGTTTAGGATGCAATTTTACTACTAGTAGGTTGCTTCTCACAGAAAGCACTTTTTCTTTTCAGTAATTTTTCAGCCTCTTCAGAAGAATTAGCTTATACATTAATAGAATATTTCTTCTCCAAGCATTTTATCCCTAATAATATAGTTACTGAATTTAGGAACTCATTTGTATCTAGCTTTTGGATAGCTTTTGGCTCTGTGCCATTAATTTAAGATCACTTGCAACTTATCAAAAGCCTACTACCCAAAGATGGATTGGCAGACCGCAAATTTTAATCAGATCCTCAAAATTTATCTTTTAATGTATGTCTTGTATCAGCAAGACAACTGGTCAAGATGGCTTCCACTAGCCAAACATGCATACAACAACCCCACTTGTTCTTCCACCAAGCAGTCATACTTTTGCAATCTTTATGGAAGGAATCAAAATTTTTACTCCATTTGCATAGAATTTCTTAACCAGCTACAGAATGTTAAAATACGTATGCACTTATGCCTGTGCTACATATAACTGTAATCCAAATGGGATGCACATATGGGCCTCTCCAGCCCATTGGACACTCACACGGACCATACGGGCCTGTGTGGATGTCACTGATTTGGGGAAACTGGCCTCAAAACGCGTGAAACAGGTTCATTGGTACACGGGCCTGGTGGGGGATATGGGCAAATACAGCCAGATGGGCCTGTATGTGCATAATTGGTCCCAAGGTTTATTTTGGACATACTTGGCCAGATGGGCTGGCCCGCCAAAGTGTGTTTGTCTTAGGTTTCAGGCTTGGGACAGCCCATATTGGGCCGCCCCCGGTGTTGCAGCCCGTGCCGTGGCCTGCTTGGGGCCGCTTGTATCCCTTGGTTTGGCCCACGTGGGGCTGTTGCGGCGGCCAAGGGATCCGCGCGGTGCAACGCTGCATGGGCCTGGCCGGTTGCAAACAACAGCCACCCCCGCGGGAGCAAGGGCCAGCGGCCCTGGCTCCCTCCCCCTCCCCTTGCTTGCCATTGCAAGGGGGAGGGGGTGGCTGGCTGGGTTGAACAAGCCAGCAACCAACCGCAACAAGGCGGTTTGTCAGGGCAGGGGGGATTTCATCACCCCCTTGCCCAAAGGATGACCAGGCCGGCCGCAAGGAGAGCAACCGGCAGTGGGGGGGATCTGATCATAATAAGATTTGAATATATTTCTTGAGAAATATAACCAGCTTGGGCTGAGAATTCAGAGGCAGACAGAAATTAATATATCAGAAAGAGACTTCGAAGGGGAATAAAACATTGAGAAAGAAATATAGAGTCCTAAAGCGTAGATCAAGGAGTACTACTCAATGAGACAGCTTTGAGTTGAGGGAGATCTTTAGATGAAGAGACAATTGAGGAAGAAAAGAAATAGAAGAGAAGGAATTTGATGGATGGAGAAGGCTGTTCATATTGTAAAGTCAGGTTGGACTTGATAGAGCTTGTTGGAGAAGTCAACATCTTATCTTACCGGTCAGAGATTCTCGTATTTGTATCTTGCGGTTATTTGGTAGAGGAACAATGTTTGTTGGGGAGATTGGAAAGAAGAATGAAGATGAAAGAAATTAGAGAAGATAGATGGAGAAACAAAGGAGGAAGAAATGGAAATAAGAAGAGATGGATAGAATCATGAGAAAGAAAGAATCAGATTGTCAGTTGGATCTGGAGGAGAGAATCCAATGGACAAGAAGGTCTCATTGGGGTCCCCGTTGTGTGTTCAGTGCGCATCCGCGCACACAGGCGCGGTCAGAAATGATAATAATAGAATATTCTAGGCAGAGGTGCGGTAAATAAGAGATGAGAGCTGAGAAATACTCAACACCCCTTGTGACTGGTAAGATAGGGTCAACTCAAGATTGACAAGATTGATCGGGAAATATTGCTTGTTGAAGAAGGCGGAGAGCCCCAACGGAGGTGGCTTTAGTTAAAGAGTCTGCTATCATCTCAGCAGTGGGAACGAGACATAGGTCAAACTTGACAAGAGAAAAGTCCTCCCGTAGACCTTTAGTTTTAATGTTGATGTGTCGTGACTTGGAGTGCGACCTGAATTTTTTTATTTTATCATCTAGACCCTTATTATCTATGTACATAGTTGGTTTATTGGAAGTAGTGCCGTAAATTTCTTCAACAAGATGGGTGATCCACTTCAATTCAAGGTAACAATTGAGCAGGGCGTTGAGTTCAGATTTGGTTGAGGAGTATGTCACATTCCGCTGCATTGAGGAATTCCAGAGGACCTGAATACCATAGTGCAAGACTATGTAGCCGGTTTCAGACTTTCAAGAAAGAGGATCATCTCCCCACGTAGCATCGCTATAACTTGAGATACAGTCCTTAGATGAATTGTACTTAAGGGTCAATTTGAAGTTCCTAGTGGTTTTGAGGTACTTCCATACCTTGCGCCCCTCCTTCCAGTGAGTGAGGCCCGGCTTTGCATTGAATCTTGCCAAACTGGAGACAGCAAAGGAAATGTCTGGACGAGTGTATTGAGAAAGATGATTCAGAAGTCCAATAGTAGATCTATAATTGATATTTAGTTGACAGAAATGAGCATGGTCTTCATTGGAAGCCGGCTCAAGATGGAGTTTTTGAGTGAGAGGCATATTGATGTCTTTGCAGTCGGTGAGACCCAATTCTTCAAGGCCTCTCTCAATATGCTTTGGTTGACTTAGAAATATACTGTCCCCATCGAATTGCATCAGCATCCCAAGGATTGTATTCGGCGAGTGACAGGAAGAGTTAGAAAATCTTTTTAAGAAGTTGACCGCAAACAAGTCAGACTTCCCTACCAGAATCAGGTCGTCTACATGGAAGTAGAGGACTTCCCCCAATTTAGAGTTTAGATATAGACAAGGGTCGCTGATTGATTCACAGAATCCTTGGGACTTGATCCACGCGGTAAGCGTGTTGTACCAATTTTTAGTTGATTGTCGCAACCCGTAGAGTGATTTTTTTAATTTGAGAAAGGGGGATTTTCGATTTTAACCTTCAGGTGTTCTGATTATCACAGTTTTGTTTAAGGGAGCGTGAAGAAAGGCTCCCTTCACATCGAATTGATAAACGTCATTTGATTTTTCAAACCGTAGATCAGAGCAAGGCGGAGAGATCCAAGTTTCCCTGTTGGAGCCCAAGTCTCTTCAAATTCTACACCTTGAACCTGGTCAAATCCTTGTACGCACAGGCACGCTTTATATTTGACGGGTTCTCCGTGGCAATTTTCTTTGACCTTGAATACCCATGTTGTGTTTAGTATGTTATCTGGTTCTCCGTAATATTCTTCCCAAACCTCCTGGATTTCAATTGAGTTGAGTTCTTCCTCAGAGGCAGCTTTCCATCTAGGACATTCAGAACACTTCCGGGCGGCCTTATACGACGGAGGCTTGTAATAATGGTGGAAGCTGTATCTTTGAGGTTTTTGAAGTTTGTGTCGGGGACGCAGATTGGTTCGTTTCCGAGGTGGTTTGGGTTCAGAATGAGAAGGAAGAGGCTGAGATTCCGGTGAAGAGGGGAGAATATCTTGTAGAGGCAAAGATTCCGGAGAAGATGGGAGAGTATCCTCTCGATCAGAGTCCAAGTTGGAGTGTTCTGAGGTAGGCTCTCTAATCCGGTATTGTTTTTCATTAGTCAAGAATTCGGTTTTGTAGTCATTTGAATCTGGTTGGGAGAAGATTTCCAAGCCCTGTGGCTCAAAGAAAGGAAAGTTGTTGCGTTGATTCTTGAGAAACCTGACGTGTTTAGTTTCAACAATGGTTCCGAGTGTAGTTAAAACCAAGTAGGAGTGAAAGACGGGATTAAATCCCACAAGAACCCCTTCTAGACCTTTTTTGTCAAATTTTCTTCCTTTTTGAAGATGATTGGCAAGGTAGATCACAGAGGAACCTACGGGTTGCAAGTAATTAGCTGGGAGAGTCTTACAAAACATGAGTTCCCAAGGAGACAATTTGTTACCTTCTTGAGGTATCTGGTTTAACATAAAGCAACAAATGCATGTTACTAGATGCCAATAGTTCTTGGCAAGTCGGGATGAGGAGAAAGTGGACCAAGCGGATTTGATGATTGTCCTATTGGCTCTTTCAACTTGTCCATTATGTTGTGGGTGATATGGCTTGGAAGTCCGGAGTTTGATAAATTTCTTTTCTGCAAAGTCTTTTAGCGTTGAATTGCAGAACTCGGTTCCTTTATCTGAGTAGATTTTGGTGGGGTAGTAATTTAAACTTTTATATTCAGTCTCTAGAAGTTTGATGATAGTTACTGGAGTTTGGTCTTTAGAAGATAGAGGAAAAGATGCAAGGTAGCCGGTATAATTGTCTACCAGAGTAAGTAAGTAATGGTGACCAGCTTTTGAGTGAGGAGTGAACGGGCCAACCAAGTCAAGATTGATTTGTTCTAGGGGTTTACTAGCGAGAGTTGAGACATTGGAAAAAGGAGACCTAGTGATTTTGCTCTTGATGCAGTTATCGCACTGAAAAGCCTGGAGTTCATCATTTGAGAAGCGGTCCTTTAGGATAGGTTTGAGAGTGGAGATTGATGCATGTCAGTACATTTTGTGTAAATCTGATAGAGTATAGGAGTTAGAAGGCTGATTGATGAAGTTCACTGTATTGTTTTGACCAGTTGACCGTGCTTTTTCAATGACAAAAAGGTTATCTCTTATAGAGCCCCTCAACACAATTTGTTCCCCTCGAGTCACCTTGAACATATCACAAGTTTGAGTGAGGTTGCAGCCCTTCTTCGCAAGAAGACCAGGACTGATCAGGTTGAAAACTATGTCCGGTACGTATGCGCAATCTTCTAGCGTGATCACAGAATTGTTCCATTCTAATTTGACCAATCCAATCCCTTCTATTTTGAGATTAGCTTCTAGTTTTCCAGTCTTAATTTCTTCAGGCTCCTCTTGCAGTTCTATGGATGAGAAGAACTTTAGATTGTTGAAGATATGGACTTTAGCTCCAGAGTCTAAGAGTAAATTAGGGTTGTTATCTGAATTAATCCATAGAGTCAGTAAGGCGTGATAGTTGATTGTCGGATTCTTTCTAATCTTATTCTTCCAATTGTTTTGTTGTTCCATCCACCATTCAGGAGCAATCTCAGGGTGAAGATGGAAGCAAGAAGACTCAGAATGAGGTGCTTTGGGATCATGATACCCTTCACGACATTTCATTTTAGCTTTCTTCTTGTCCTTGAAGTTCCTTGTCTTGGTCGAGACTAATGATATATTGGTGGATGATTTATTTGGGTTGGACTGGGCCTTTCTCTCATTGTGGTATTGAGTGAGGTGATTAAAAACAACATCCATCGTCAAGTTCTTCTCTATGTGCATATTTTGTTGTTTGAGATTTTCGAGTGTAGGTGGGAACTTTAATAGTAGAAGGTACGCCAAGATATCATTGGGTAGTTCGATCCCAACGTCTGTCATTCTTGTGATAGCTTTTCTCATTTCAGTGATGAAGCTTTCGATGGCATTTTTGCGGAAGACGGATTGTATGAAGTGGTTGAAAACCCTTGCTCAATTAGCTGTCTCTGAGGAGGCAAACCTTCTTGTAATTTTGGCCCATAAGAGTTTAGAAGAGGAGATGTTTGTAGAATTGACAACATTTGCGTGGGTAGTACTGTCAAGCTTGGATAGTAGTATCACCCTGATTTCTCTATCTTGTTTTGATGACAGGGGACCAGAATTTCTAGTGATAGCGTCCTTGATGTCCTTGAGGTTGAACAACATTAACATCTTGTCGCGCCAGATGGAGTAGTTTTCTTCATTTAGAGGGGGTATAGCATCAACTGATGCGTTCAGGGCAACTTGATGGAAGTAATCGTTCGCTCCGGCTGGTTTGTTCATAGCTTGATTGGTTAGATTTGTATGAGGGTACTTTGGCTTTTAACCATAATAAAATTTGAATTTATTTCTTGAGAACTATAACCAGCTTCGGCCGAGAATTCAGAGGCAGACAGAAAGTAATATATCAGAAAGAGACTTCGAAGAGGAATAAAACATTGAGAAAGAAATATAGAGTCCTACAGCGTAGATCAAGGAGCACTACTCAATGAGACAGCTTTTAGTTGAGGGAGATCTGTAGATGAAGAGACAATTGAGGAAGAAAAGAAATAGAAGAGAAGGAATTTGAGTGGATGGAAAAGGCTTTTCATATTGTAAAGTCAGGTTGGACTCAATAGAGCTTGTTGGAGAAGTTGACATCTTATCTTACCGGTCAGAGATTATTGTATTTGGATCTTGAGGTTATTTGGTAGAGGAACAATGTTTGTTGGGGAGATTGGAAAAAAGAATGAAGATGAAAGAAATTAGAGAAGATAGATGGAGAAACAAAGGAGGAAGAAATGGAAATAAGAAGAGACGGATAGAATCATGAGAAAGAAAGAATCAGATTGTCAGTTGGATCTGGAGGAGAGAATCCGATGGACAAGAAGGTCTCATTGGGGTCCCCGTTGTGTTTTCAGAGCGCATCCGCGCACACAGGCGCGGTCAGAAATGATAATAATAGAATATTCTAGGCAGAGGTGCGGTAAATAAGAGATGAGAGCTGAGAAATACTCAACAGATCACCACTCCACCATCAAAGCAAAGCAGAGACCAGGGGCACTCTCACCCCCCCTTTACTAAGGGGGAGGAGCGACAGGGCTGAGAAGATTTGACCACCCCCCAGCCCACTTCCATTGAAAACACCCTGGGGGTATTGACCCCCAGGGCCCCTGGTAGGGGGAATTGACCTCCCCCTCCAGGGATCTGAGAGAAAGAGGGGGGGAAAGCATGTCTGCTGGTCACACCCCCCCATGTGAGTCCGAGACCGGACCCAGGTGTGTCCTGGGTCCCAACTGGCCATTTTTATGGCCAGGGGCTGGTTGAATGAGGCAACCAGCCAGTGTGTGAGGCAATAGGACTGGTTGTAACAGACAAACGGCCCGGGGATTGAACAGCACAGGGGCTGGTTCAGCCCTGTAAGGGTGGAAACACCAGAATGGAACGGAATGGGCTGGTTGTAAAGGTTCAGGGACTGATGCCATGTGGGCTGATGTAGCCCAAACCAAGTAACAAGGCCTGTAGAGCCTGTAGAGCTCTTTTGTGGAAGAAAATTTGCCTTTTGGCTTGTTGTATCATGGGCTCACAAGAGGCCAATATTTTTTACTTAAGGAGGTCTTCTCCCTGCTGTTTTCCACCCATCAATTCATCATCCAATTGAATTCATCAATGATATCATCCAACGTGTTGCCCCATTGTGAGAGCCAATCAAGAAATTATTGACACAAGGTGTCCAGCATTTCTTTTGCTTTGATTACTGCTCATTTGCCTAAGCTAATTTCTGGCCATAATTATAACACAGAATATCTCACTTGAATTCAATCTCTTCAATCTGAAATTCTGAAGAATACTTGAAGCAGCAAAGAAATTCTACAAGGAACAAGCAGACCAAATTTGCATTATGGCACCAACCCTTTCAGAGTGAGATCAGTTATGGTTTTATGCTTGCCAAATTTGCAGTACTTGCACAACCCAAAAGCTCTCTGAGAAGAAACCTGGCCCCTTCAAATTAGAATCAGTAATATCCCCTAGATTTCTTAAACTCTCATGCCCAAAAAATGGAAAATTATACATCTGGTTTTTCATGTTTCCCTTCTAGAGACAGCTCAATTCCTTTACCAGTCTAGATTCATCCCCCTGAAGAGCCTGTGAATTTTCAAGATCATTTATAGTGGGATGTATGCTGAAATCTGGATTCCAGGTTAGGCAAAGGAAAGCTTCAGTAACTTTTTGCATGGACTGGATTCCAGTCCAAAAAAGATTGCACCTCTGGGGAACAGGCTCATCACATTTGCAATGCTCCAGATTTGGTTCATTATTTTCATGAAAAAACCCTTGCAAGTGTTTCCAATCTTAATTCCATCCAATATCTCCTTGGAATTTGCAGTTTAGGCCCCCTTTTTATCAAAATATCATCCTTTATCTTCCATCAACTCCTTGTATGGTCTCTTTTGTTGGACCTGCAAAGAAGACACCTTTCTTAATTCTCTGATTAATTTCCTTTCATCATTTTTAATTGGCACCCAAACCTTGCTCTTGGAACCTTTCCTTCAACTGTCCAATCCAATCCTTTCATTTCCTCCTTCCCTACCATTCTTTTCTGTTCCATCCTCCAGTCCTTTTCTTTTTTCTTCCTCTGTTTCATCAAAAAAATAAAATTGCCTTTTACCTTGATCTGAACTTGGGCCATTTCTGTCTTTGTTGGTGGTCCAAAATATGGTAGTGGTGGTGGTGTTGGTGGTTTATTTTATAGTATATCTTTGACCTTAGTACTACTATAAGACAAAATATTATTAGTGTTACTCCTATTACTCTTATTCCATTTTTTTAACCCTTGCTCACCTAATTATTTCTCCACAAGAAATTTGACCTCTGGTAATGGAGGTATTTGGTAGTTGACCCTTGGCGCCAAAGAGCAACTACAAACCTTGCTTGCGGAAGATGTTGGAATATTGACTGGCAAATCACCAAGGGAAAATGAAAAGGCCACCTTGCAAAGTCTACAGGGCTTGCATTGATTTTAAATGCCTTGAAAGAAATACTGGGTATACATAGGTTGTTAGAGCAAATACAGTTATCACACAAAAAGAAGAGGTAAACATTTTGATTTCAAATTTTAACTAAATAAGTAGTATGTAAGGGTATCAACTCAATTTTTATCATTCAAGAAGTGATGAGAAGTCAACAGACCAATTTTGGGAGCTTTCAGGTTTGAACCCAGGAAAATTTCATAATACAAGTTCAAGGGTTATTCTCTACACCATTTTTTCAAAATATCCTATTTTTCAGTCTATAAGCATGCCAAAAAAAACACCTTATGATCAGTACATCTGCTTACTACCTCCAAATTATACAAAAGTGACCTACCAACTTTTGAAACTCAGTCTATCCCTGCAATACTCAAATTTCAAACCAACAACCTGTCAACCATCCAATCAAAGTTTCTCCTTCCATCTTGGGACTTAAACATTTCATTCTTTGCCACACTAGCTGTATTTGCTTGCACATGGTATAGAAAGCCATAACAGTTGAAAAAAAAGCTTGAGTACTAGTCCCATACCCTGCGTAACTATGTCAATCCATTCACATGATGTTTAAATTTCCTCAAATTGTTGACGATGTAATCCCTGTAGAGGGAAATACATGTGCAAATATTTTCTTTATCAATTCAAATCCATTACTAAAGGAAAGAGGAGAAAATTTGGATTATGATGGAAAAAATAATTATATCAATATGTTTAATAACATGGAAGTTATTAAAGATTCAATTCCTGTGGAACATAACACAGGAATGTCACAGAGACATAGTCTCAGTCCGGTGACTCAAGCAGAGGAGCAGGATCATAGCTCCAGTAAGAAATGCAAATAAATAGAATAGATTAAACGCAACTTTTAATTAATAATGAAATGAATCAAGTAAATGCTGAAAAGAAAGGATACCAAGAAAATAAAAGAAAGTTAACTGAAGCTTTCAGGTTCACCACTATTCCAGAAGTTAAACTAAGAAAAAGAAAATTGCATTCAAGGAGGAATTGGAATAAGAAAATCAAGACCATAAACACAATTGAAAATTTCCTGTTCATATCAGTCCCTTGTGTTACTCCAAAGAAAAGAGTGATACATATTGCTTTTAAATTGAAGAGGAAGAAAGCAAGATTTATTTCATCCCCATGTTTTAAATAAATTTTATCTTGTGCTCATCTTGTACTTCCAGTTTTTTGATGAGAGTTCTCTTCACTATAAAAGACCCTCTCATCCTCCTCGCGATTTGTATCTACTCACTCATACATTTTTTCATCCCACATATACATTCATTCAATTTTGTTATCTTTCAATCAATTTTAATAGTTTGTTATTATCAAATACTCTACCAACCAAACTGCTAATTGAAATACACATGTCCGTCATTCATCCAATTAAATCTATGTACTTGCATTTTCTACCAGTTGCACTTACCCTACAAACTCAGACAAAATGAAATAATAGTTTCATTTACCCATTCTTTTACTGTCATTCATTGTGTCATTGCTCCCTAGCTTTTGATGAATTTCCATCAGGTTGTATCTAAAGCCTCTGGTTACCTTATAAGGACAATTCAGTTTTCATGAAGATTCTTTCCTCAGTTAGTAAATTTCATATGTACTATGAATGATTACTGAGAGCAAATTTATCACATTGGCCTTTTCCTTTTTTTCTTTCAATTGGAAAAAATTCATTCCTTTTGCAGTTTTTTGAGACCTCCAACAAATTTTTTGCACTTTGCAGTTAGCCTTCCTATACTTTCACTGCCCTGGAAAGCAGCACTCTCCCATTTTTTCTCACAATGATCTAAGATTTCCCTATAGGACATGGGATGGTTTTGTGACAGGAAATTAACTAACTCAATACTTAATAAAAATTTGAAAAATGCCATAGAGAAATGAAATCAACGTAAAAATAATAAAAAAGAATAGGAAAAATTATAATTGTCTGGAGCATCCAAATATAGTTTTGGTGATTCAAGCACATTTTAAAATTTAAATCATAGCATTTTTAACACAATATTTTACTTCACTTTCACAATCTGATACTTCACTGCTTATACTGTACTGGTAGAATTCTTTCAAAGTTTCAAAATTTTGTAGGTCACTTGTGTATAAGCTAGAGATAGTAAGTCAATGTACCAATAATAAGGGTTTTGCTTGTGTCTGGCTTATAGAATGAAAAATAGGATATATTGAAAGGATGGTTAAGACAATAACCTTTGAACTTGGAGCATGAAAGTTTCCTGGGTATGAAACCTTCAAGCTCCTGCAAGGATTTTGGTTTGAGAAAGTGTGCTTCTGCTGCTATTGGAAACAATCCTGCTCTGTTGTGGAATTTAATCAATTCTGTTTCTTAAAATAAATGCTGTAAGACTCCAAACCGTGCTAAGCCGCAGGCAGTTCTGTGGAGGGGAAAGGTGCTGTTTAGGCTTCCCTCCTCAGAGTTACAAAAATATTTAAATGTAACCGGGATCAAGATCCAGGAACTTGTAAATAAGGAATAAATGTAAGGGATGAGTTTGAGAGTAGTCGGTGGAAAATGAAAACAATGCTATCTAAGGCAAGATGGTGCAGGAAAAGACTTGAACAAAATGAGTCAAAGTTTGTTCAGAGTTTGATGGAACAAGGCAGTTGTAAGTAACAACTCCCACAAGCTAATAACTCTTTTTTTTGGAAGAAGATTAGGAATGATCAACTCAATACCAACCAACCTCCAAGTTTTCAATGAGCCTGCCAAACTATCCGCAATCAAGAGCTTGAAGTTCACCAGATAACTGTGGGTGGCTGAACAAAACAAAAGTAATTTTTTTATGGAGCTCTAGAAGCAAAGCAATAACAGATTTGAACAAGAATAACCCAACACTTCTTGAGGAACCTCAGAGTAGCGTGGCGGAATTCAAATTTTAAAGAATAAAGGGAGGTCCAAAACTCCAGGTTTCAAGCTTAAAGAAACCTCTCAGTCAAAAATGACTGGATTCAGAAATATGATCAAGGGAGGATCAGAACAGTATGGTCAGAAGAAGGGAACAAGAGTGGTATAACACACTCAAGAATTCCACCAGAAAGAATTCTCTTCAACCAGAAAAGCTATGTTTGGTGATAAGGATCAAGGTCACAGATGGATGGATCAAAGATTGATTATGGAGGCTCAAAGGATCAAGGGGCAGTCAAAAGATATACCCAGCACAGAAGTTCTAGATGAAGGGAAGGAATCCCTCCGGAATGATCTGATTTCTTATTTATCTTCCAAGATAGGATGATGCAAAAAAGGCAGGGGAGAGCCCCTCCTTTTATAGAAAAGAGGCCTGTAGACTATTTACAAGAGATAATTAAAAATGAGTGCGGATTTTTTTTTTTGCCAAAGATTGGCGACAGGAACTGCCTGAAATGGGAAAAAAAACAAAAAAAAAAGTGATGAGGAAGATGGAAACCTACATGTGTTGAGGACAAAGGCGGGGAGGTGATGAGTAGCAGGAGAGCAGCACTGACAGGCAGATGTCCCACGCGGAAAGACAGTTGAATGGCCCAGGAAAAAGATGGGCGCATGAGCAAGCCCAAGAGATGAGCAGAAATGAGGTGGCCGGATGCTGTTCAATCAAAGCTGGTTGCACAAGAGAGTCCGGAGGGAGGATGATGATGATGATGATATTTGGGTATGGTTAATTGCTTGAGAGAATGAGTCTGGGGTAGGATGATGGGTTTGGTTGACTGTGTAGTCACCAATGGCCGTGAGTGATGCTTGCGGTCATTGGTTGATGGCGGCAATCAATTTTTTTGTCAACAATGCCCATGATGGCAAGCGTGGGTGCCGCTAATCAGTGTCTGAAAAGTGTCAGCAATTTGCAAGGCAACTTGTTTTTCCTTCAACTGCCAGCGACAAGCACAGGGAAGATCTGGGATAATGGGAAATGAGTGGGTACCAATAGAGGCACAATAGAATTTTTTTTTGAGGATGTATTGATGGATAAGGGAATGTAAAAAAAATTAAAAAAATTCCATTTTCCATGAGGTGTCCCGGATTGGTCACCACAAGGCCCTACTCTGTTTTATCTTGGAAAGGCTGACTCTGCAAAGACAATAACTACAATCCTCAAATCCTAAAAGACCATCCCTGACTTCCCCCCTTTATTTCTTGTGTTTTGACTCCTCTACAATTTACTCCATAATGAAAAAATTGAACAGATGAATAAAAGCTCTGCAATGGGCTCTGCACTGTAATATTTCCCTAATAATCAAAAAGACACTCAAGAAATATGATCTGATACAATAATCCCCTACCCTCATAGGCTAGAAAGGAAAACCTCTTATATATACAACCCACAATTAAACTCCTAAAAAAAACCCAAATTAAGAAACTCTTCCTCAGCACTTCCTTCCCCATGCTTCCTGCAAAAATCTCAATCACCATTAGTTGTTATCTTCTTGAAAAATTCGTCCGCATGCATGATTTGTGGCTTTTCCTGCACCCTCTGATAGCCCTACTAGTCTATCTGCTGTGATATGTATTAATAATTTCAGATCTAAAACAATCTTTGTTAGTGGATCCCCTTTGATCCCGCATACTGCATAAAAACAGATCCCAAAAAAGCTTCCTTGCAGATCCCCTTTGAACCGCATGCTTCATCCTTGGATTTTCTATTCTATTTTCCCAACAATTAAATACCCTTCTGCAACCCCCCTTGCAGATCCCCTTTGACCCGCATGCTTCATCCTTGAATTTTTTGTTATATTGCCCCAACAATTACATACCCTTCTGCAAACCCCAGTCCATACTCATAGTCAACCCTTGTACAGATAACCAATAGCTCCAATCACTTGCTTCCACATTTATGAAAATAAAATCCTAAATCCATAGCTGTCTAATGTGGCTCAATATTTTACCACAACTTTGTTCACCTCAAAAGACAATACTCTGCCTCAGCCTTGCTATTTTGCTGCAGATCCCGCATCTGCTCACCTACTGATCACTTTTTTTCCTCCGCCAGAGTAGGCAATACTCCAAGCTCAGCATCCCTTTCCTATTTTGCTGCAGATCCTGCACCATCCCACTTCTGAGCCTGCGGGTGTTTTTTTATATAAATAAACAAAATTGTTCTGTAAATTTCATCAATTCTTGAATCATTAAAATTTGGTTGATACCCTTACATACTACTTATTTAGTTACAATTTTAAATTATAACTGTTTTTTTCAATTGACTGTTCCAGATCCAAAGTTTCTTCTTTTCTAAGTTAATACAGAAAGGGTTGTTTTATTGGTCAATTTGAATTTTTAACGCTTTTTATCCATAATTTTTAAAATTGAGCAGTTTTGGGAGACTTATTACAATTTTTTTTTCAAAGAATTCACTTTTGCTTTTGTAAAAGGTGCCCCCCTGGGATATATTTTTTCACAAAATGATAAAGCATCAGGAACTATTTCTTGGTGCTGGGGTTAATAATTTATTTTAAAGCTTAATCTGGAGAAAAATGTTTCCAATTTTGCCTGTATATGGGTGAGAAAATTTTTGCTCATGAAATTCTTAAGAGAATTGTGGTCATTTAAGACTTCAAAAGTTTCTTTGATACTTAAAAGGTATGAATGCCATTTCTTTGTGCAATATAAAATTGAAAGAAGTTACTAATAATGAATGGGTCAATTAATATCAGCAGATTTGAACTTTCAGTATTTAAAAGCTAAAATATGAAAGGGGTTTTAAAAATGAAAAAACTGAAAAATGACCCCCACAGTAGCATAGTTTATTGAATATTTTATGAAAATAGTGCAAGCTAGCTTTTTAAGTATGAAAACATAGCTGCTGTTGTGAAAGATCTCTTCAGATCTTTAAGCTTTTACATAGCTTTTTTGGTAATTCCCAGGCTAAATCCACACCAAAGCAAATTACTGAAATCATCCCAATTTCTGATATTGGCATGATTTTAGCAATTTCTTTTCTAAAATAATGCCAAAATGCATCATTGCAGTATTATAGAAAAATAAGGCACTATAATAACACCAATTGGTGTGACTTTCAACCCCAGGAAGACATGAAGAATTTAAAAGGCATATTTGGTGTTATTTTAAGATATTACTATAATCACAAAAATTGGCATTCCTTCCCAGCCCAGGAAGGCATGCAGCCTCTTGAAGGTTTAAAGGGGTGCTTGCAGTGAGAGAAGATGCCACTTGATTCTTTTTTGGTCTCCCAAAGGCCTGTGAAAATTAATTGAGGCCCTGGTGACATAATTAAGGCTTCCATACCCCCCATGGGTCTTTTTCTGGGGTAGGAATTTTTGGAGAATTAAAATATTGACACCAATTGAGTCAATTATGTAAAAATGAAATAAACAATTTTTTGGAAAAGAATTAAAATTTGAACTGAAATTTTAAAATGGGGTAATGTTCAACTCATGGCTCCCACACGGCCTGTGGGAGCCATGTAGGGCCCCACACAACCTGTGGGAGTTGTGTAGGGCCCCTCAACGCGTGGGGGCCCATAAACTACTCCATATTACTTATAACTGATTATTTATTAATTAATATTATTTATTATAAAATAAATAAAAGAAATAAAAAATAAAAGAAATAAAAAAATAAAAGAAATAAAAGAAATAAAAGAAATAAAAGAAATAAAAGAAATAAAAGAAATAAAAGAAATAAAAGAAATAAAAGAAATAAAAGAAATAAAAGAAATAAAAGAAATAAAAGAAATTAAAAAAATAAAAGAAATAAAAGAAATATAAATTAAATATAAATTAAATAAAATAAAATTAAATAAAATAATAATCAATAAAATAAAATAAATAAATGAAAGAATCAAAACAAATAAAAGAAATAAAAGAAATAAAAGAAATAAAAGAAATAAAAGAAATAAAAGAAATAAAAGAAATAAAAGAAATAAAAGAAATAAAAGAAATAAAAGAAATAAAAGAAATAAAAGAAATAAAAGAAATAAAAGAAATAAAAGAAATAAAAGAAATAAAAGAAATAAAAGAAATAAAAGAAATAAAAGAAATAAAAGAAATAAAAGAAATAAAAGAAATAAAAGAAATAAAAGAAATAAAAGAAATAAAAGAAATAAAAGAAATAAAAGAAATAAAAGCAATAAAAGAAATAAAAGAAATAAAAGAAATAAAAGAAATAAAAGAAATAAAAGAAATAAAAGAAATAAAAGAAATAAAAGAAATAAAAGAAATAAAAGAAATAAAAGAAATAAAAGAAATAAAAGAAATAAAAGAAATAAAAGAAATAAAAGAAATAAAAGAAATAAAAGAAATAAAAGAAATAAAAGAAATAAAAGAAATAAAAGAAATAAAAGAAATAAAAGAAATAAAAGAAATAAAAGAAATAAAAGAAATAAAAGAAATAAAAGAAATAAAAGAAATAAAAGAAATAAAAGAAATAAAGAAATAAACAAAATAAAAGAAATAGTAATTTGTTTGGCATGCCACACAACTCAAATGGGACGTGTAGCATGCCACACGGCCTATTTGAGCCATGTAGTAGGCCACACGGCTTACATGAGCCGTTTTGGATGACAAACAGCTCAAGAACTGTGTACAGAGCCATGAATTTAACATTACCCTTAAAATAAATTCATCCAAATGAAGAAAAACATGAAAAATGATAAGAATTCATTTTGTTTACACAAAATCACATATCCCCAATTTCATTTAAATACCTTTGTAAAAAACACATAAAAAAACTTTAAAATGGTTTTTATAAATATTTCATGCTTTCCATTTAAATACTTTAAAGTTTGGAACTAAGAATATTTTCCAGGACATAAAGAATCATAAAATATATGGATGGCAGATTTCACTGAAGAAAAATCAATATTTCTGATGGAATTTAAAAAAGTTTGTACCAAAAGTGAAAAAGACAAATGCTAAATACATCTTTTTAATGAGTGAAATCTAGTTATTTTTTATTATTCAAACACAACCTTCATCAATCAAAAAAAAAAAAAAAAAAAAAAAACATGAAATCTCAAATCATGATTTCTTTGAATAAGAATTGGATTTATAGTGGGATTTAAACACCCCATAAAAATTAAAATGCATATAAAAATGCATAATGTGCATATTTTATGATTAGGGTGTCAATATAAAGAAATATTTCAACCATAAATTCATTTATCAACATAATGAGAAATACAAAATCAAAAGTCAGTTTTTCTGAATAAAAGCTAATAATTTGTGTAATGATACTTTGACCAAAAATAAAGCAACATGGAAATATTGATTGAAGAAATGTTAAATGTGGGGAATTAAAATAATATTAAACATGAGAAAAGAGACTGAATCAGGTGCAAAAAAATCAAATATATACTTATTTTGATATTTATTTCATTATTTTTGCACTTGATGGAGTTTATTTCCAAAAGTTTGAAAATTTTTAAATTACTCTCATTTGATAGGTGTATTTTTAAACTTTCATATTCTTTATATTGGTGATAAAAGATATATAAATTGCATCAGAGATATCAATTTTTTTCACAGAAATCAATTTTTTATTTCATCATTGTTATTATGCTACTGAATGAATTTTTTGTGGGTGATGTTGAATTCACGGCTCCAACTGTGTGGTAGTCATGTAGGGCCCTACTGGGCTCAAATGAGCCATGGGGGCCCAAACACAACTACAAAGGGCCATTTCAAACAAGCGCAACCCCCGGGGGTTGTGTAGGAGCCGTGTAACCCCCAAACAAGGCTCATTTGAGGTGTGTACCCCCAGGCGTGTAGAAGCCATGTTTGGGAGTGCAAAACCCCCTGGAAGTTATGCCAGAATTTTGGGCACCCTCTGGACCACACTTGGGTTCTGTAAACCCAAATTTGGGATTAAAGCATACTGTGTGGGACTGTTGTTCCACACCTAGCAATCTCAAAGAGACATCAAAGTAAAACCAAAGTGAAATTCAAGTGAAAACTGAAATCATAAATCCTATAAAATTCTGCAAACAATTCTTTATCAACTTGAAAGAGAGAAAACTTTGTTTGTTCAATTGAAAGTTGGATTGAATACTGAAGTATACCAATGCATTTTTTTGCATGGGAACATTGGCAAGCCCTTCTTCTTCTGAAATTGCTGCATGGAAGGTCTACATTGATAGTGGCATAAACAAAGCTTTGGAAAAAGAAAAAAATTATTTGGGTAATGAAACATTGGAAGCCCCAATTGCATCTTCATCAAGGGTGAAAATTGAGGAACAAAATGATTCACAAATGGACATGACCTCTGGTGGTGAGTAACATTTTATGTTACTGGTCTATGCCGTATTTAATTTTATTGAAACTGATGGAGTGCATGCCATCAATATAACTATTTAACTATGGCAGATCCACTTGACCCACCTCCCTTGGAAGCTTTTCCAACTAGGGAAGAGGCAAAAAACTATTGTCAAACATGGGAAATGAAGCATGGTTACACTTGAACAGCTTTCAACTCAAAGCTTAACCAATATGTGGATTTAGCCTGTGATAGACATGGTTCCTATTCAGGAAATCTTCTTACCAAACGGTCTAGACAAACTCACACAAGGATGGTTGGGTGCAAGTTTTTAATCCATGCAAGTTGCACAAAGGCACACCCCTTGTGGTGCCTCTCCTACAAAGAAACCCATCATAACCATCAACCATCTGAACATCACTCTGTGCATCCTCAACTGAGGAGAATCTCAGGGGTGGCCTTAGACAATCCAGTAGAAGGCATGAATGATGGGATCAATACATTAAAACTGAAGATAAAATTGAGCAGGATTGATGGGGGGATTATGCTGATGACCAAAAAATCTATAACACTAAGTGGAAGGTCATGCTTGCAGAACTAAAGGGAAAACGTGTTATGGAGGTACTCTATGAACAGCTTGAAGAAACAAGTTGGATTCACTGGTCAAATTTCAGCAGAGAGGGTCACTTGGAGGCCCTGTACTTAGCACATCCCGAGGCAGTAAAGCTTTCAAAACAATTCCATCATATTGCTATGTTGGATTGTACTTAGAAGACAAATAAGTACAAAGCCCCACTATTTCATGTTGTAGGAATGACAGCCAATTGCAAAACTTTCACAAAATCTCTTTTTTTGATAACAAAAGAAAGGTTTGAGTTCTACAGTTGGTCTGTAGATGCATTAAAGGATTTGGCTTATGATCCCGAGAGACTTCCAACAGTCTTTGTGATGGACCATGAAAAAGCTCTGATTTGCGCCATTGAATCTAGTTTCCCTGATTCATCAAGACAATGTTTCACTGGGAACTTGCCTAAAAAAAGAAGCAAACTGTAAAGTGCGCTTTGTCAATGAAGTTGAAGGATTGAAAAGCTGTATGACTCTGTGGGCAGAGTATGGGGCCTCAAAGACCAAGGAGGAGGCAGAGGTCAATAATCTGGAACTCAGGGTAGGTCCAAATCACTGCTTCTTATTCTTCCTACTTTTGGGTTCTGACCTTTTGACTTGTATAGTGTTTCTTGAAAGACTATGAGGATGTACTCGAGTATATGGAAAATGACATTTTCCCTATCAAAGTGACGTTTTTAACAGCGTGGACTTGTATAAAACAAGATTTTGGAAACAAAACAACATCTTGGGTTGAATGGGGCCATGCAAATCTCAAAAAATTCCTTGAAAACTCTTTGGGAGACCTGTTGCATCTTTAAAAAAGACTTGAGGGAACAGTTTTGAATCAAATTGAATCAGTTCATGAATCACTTTATAACTCTCAAATTCAGTTAGGGACAGTTCTTTTTCCTGAACTGTTACCATTGGGTTACAAATTGTCTTTAGATGCAATTCATCTTGTTAGGGAACAATTTGAGAAGTACAAACGTGATCATGATGGCAAAGTGTGCACCAAGTCATATTTCAAGACTGTGGGTTTGCCCTGTTCCCACCAAATAGGAAACTTTCTAGAATTCAGAGGATCTGTGGTACCCAAAGATGTTCATCCTCAGTGCAGGTTGGACTATGACCCTTGCAGTTCTAGTTCTGTAAGTTGGCTTAAGTTGGATTTTTTGCATCACTATGTGATTAATGCTTTTTGATTAATGATTCCTAATTCACTAATGGTTGATCCTTTTGAATTTTTCAAGTGCAATTTCAATGAAATGCTAAGCATTCCTCATTTATGTGAAAAAGTGAATGCAATGATCTTGGAATCTCCAGATTATGAGCAAAGCGGCCTATTGAAGTATATCATCCAGGAGATTCCAAAATATTGATCAAAGCCAAGACTTGAACCTCAAGTCTTACAATCCAGTAGGGGCAGGCCGAAATTGACAGATACGCGGCAAGAACCATCTTGGTTTGAGCTTTTTGAAAAAAAACTCCAGGGGGAAAAAAGGACTAGAAGGGCTCCAAACAAGAAAAGACAAAAGATTGTCAGTCTTTTTTTTGGGGGATATGTTCATTTTTTTGGTTTAATGAACTTAGTTACTAACTAATGATGAATTGTTAGTCAAATTCTGCAGAATCTAAATCGGAATTTCCTAGATCAGAGGAAGAGACAGAAAGTGAATCAGAATCCTCTTCAGAGGAAAACAGTGTGCATAAAAGCTCAACCAGAAGCTCATCTTTGATGAGTATTCATTTAATTGATCTAATTAAAGAAATGAGTACTAAGTTAATTTTCATGATAGGAACCAAGCGTGAAATACCTCAATCAAATACCCAAGAAATTCCATAAGTTCTTGGGTGAGGTTTGGGATTCAAATGGAGATGGGAATTGTGGATTTAGAGTCATTGCTAAATCTCTTGGTTAGGAAGAACATGGTTGGTTTAAAGTTAGGAAGGAAATGATTGAAACATTAGATAAAAAGAAAGCATGCTACATTAAGATGCTTGGTGATGAAAAGGAGGTTGAAAATATTAAAAAAAGACTTGATGTTGAAGACATCAATGAAAAGATTCCCTCCTCAAAATGGCTGGCTAAATTAGACATGGATCAAATCATAGCAGACACATATTTCAAACCTATATGTTTCATTTCATTGGAGTCATGTGATACTGATACTCCAATGAAAAATGGTGTTACTGATCAATCAGATCCAATTTTTATTTCCTTTGTAAACAATAACCACTGGATTCTATTAGTACTTGAGGGAGAAATGATTCCAATCCTGCCCATTGTAACAAAACCGCGTTCCTTGATTTCTAAAAAAGTCTCTTTTTGGGTTGATCATCTCAAAGATCAACTGCAAATGCATTCTAGATTATAGAGATTATAGACTTTGACTTCATTTCATCATTGGGTTTCATATAAATTGTAATTCTAATGCAGCTAACAGGTTGTATTGGTATAAAGGGTTATCACATTTTGATTATCATTATATTGAGTGTTTTGAATGAGATTTTAATGGTAATTCAGTTCAAATTTTGCTGGGCTGATTCCATCACAAGCTTAACTTATGTTAAGCTTGGGATGGGATCAGCTTAACACAAGTTGAACTTGTTTTTTTTGGTGTTTTTAATTTAGGGCTGGTCAAAAGACTTGTATTTTTTTGGGCACTTTTACTTTAGGGCTGTTCAAAATACTTCTTTAATTTTTTTGCCCTTTTTCTTTAGGGCTAGTCAAGTTGAACTTACTTTAGGGCATGTCAAGTTACTTGTATTTTTTTTGTGTTTTAACCTTAGGGCTTGTCAAGTTGCTTGTCTTTTTTTGGGAGGGGTTTACTTTATGGCTTGTCAAGTTACTTGTCTTGTTGTTGGTTTTTTTAGTTTAGGGCTAGTCCAGTTACTTTTTTTTATTTGTGTTTTTTTAATTTAGGGCTAGTCCATTGGATAGTACCAGTTTTTTTATTTTGATTTATTTATTTATTTATTTGTTTTTTTAACCAAAAAATGAACATTCTTTGATTTTTTGGTTGATTTCTGTTTTTTGAAGGGTTTATTTAGTTTATTGGTTGTGTTAGTACCCTTTCATTCCTTTTCCTTTTTTTTTGCTCACTGCGGTCCAGTTCCATGTGGGATGCCACACAACTACATTTGAGCCGTATACAACTCCACATGGCTCAAATGTAGTTGTGTGGAAGTCCACACGGCAGCAGACCAGACTGGGTGGGCCGCACAACTCCTTGAGCCGTGGGGGGTTGTACACGGCTCAAATTGGACCATGTGGCGTGCCACACGGCCCATTTTAAACTGTGTGCACGGCTCAATGAGCCGTGAATTTAACATTACCCATTTTTTGTTGATGTTTTTCAAAAAAAATGATTGTCCTGATTATATGGTTACATTTCAGATTCCTTTTGGATTTTTTGAGTTTTTTACTACTTATTTACTTCCCACTCAAAATATCCATTCTTATTTAAAGAAATCAGATGTTGATATTTTATGTTTTTTTTTTTTTTTTTTACTTGAGAAGTTTATTTCTTTGATATTTAACCATATCTCAATTCCCCTCATGAAATGGATATATTTAGCCTTTTTTTTCTAAAAATGTACTGAAATATCATTAGAAATTTTGATTTTTCTTCAAATATATCTGTTTTTCATTTTTTTAAAAAAATTTTGAGTGCTGGATGATACTTTTGTTTGCATATTTCAAGCTATTTGAACTGCTGGCATGAAATATTTGTACATAGCATTTATTCATTTTTATTTTTTTTTCCAGAAATTTATTTATATTCCATGGGAAATATTTTACTTTTTGTAAACAAAATTGAGTCTTACCATTTTTCCCATTTTTCATACATTGGATGATGTTTTTTTCAAACATTATTTCAGATAAAAGTTTTTTGAAGAAAAGCAAGATGTTTATTGCAATTTTAAATGTTAAATTTAATCAATTGGCTTCCATATTTTATTTCTGTGAGGTATTCTAACCCAGATCAGGAGGCCTTAATTTATCTCCCTGGGGTCTAAATTAATATTTACAGGCCTGTGGGGGGCCAAAATGGCATCAAATTTCATTTTCTCCCACCCCAGGCACTCCTTCAAGCCTCAAAAAGGCTCCACCCCTTCCAGGGATGGAAAATTGTACCAATTTTTTTGATTATAGTAATTTTTTTTACTAAAACCATACCAATTATGCATTTTAGCCTCATTTTAGCAAAATAATTCTAAAATCACACCAATTTCAAGAATCAGTACAATTTTTGGATTTTTTTGGTGGGAATTTAGCCTGGGCTGTTTGCAGGTAAAAACAAAAGGGATTTTTTTGGAGAATTTTTTTTAAATCAAAAATTCTCTTGGAGTAGTGATGGATTAAATTCTGATAAAAATTACTATAACCCAAGAATATTTGTAAATTAAGACAGTATTTTTATGTGAGCAGTTGTAAGATGCATTTGAAGTTTTCTGGGGCCATGGAAATAACTTCTTTCAAAAGGACCACACAAGGATTGAAAAATGGTCATATGAAACTTGCACCTAGAGATTTCACAAAACATATTTTTCTTCCAAATTCCTTCTAGAACTTTTCAAACATGTTTAATGTGATATTCAAGGTTCTTTTAGCATGCTACTATTTCATGAAGATAAAACACAAGGAAATTATCTATGTGATCTGAAAAGTTTTTATTACCAAAATGTTGAAAATAGAGGGAGCATCAGGCAGAAAGAAATCACAGTATACTGATAGCTGCTGAACCTAGTTTGCATAGAATTCAAATACTCATTAGCTTCTTCTATTCAATGAATTTATAGGATCATTTGTGGTACAACTTTGAGAAAGGATTATCTCCATGTAAGAAAGTAAGGAGATGCAAAATAGGCAGTACTCAATAGGAATTATTCTGGTTTACCTGATTCAGTTTCCTGTAATACACACAGAGATGGAGGCTTCCTTGATTATTGGAAAATGAAAGTGCTGTAGAGCTGGTGCTTTCACTTCTAGGTCAAAGAAAACTTTCTGATATATTTCCCACAATTTATTCTTGAAGTGCAGTCTATTCCTGGTTTGAGAGAGTAAATGTCACCTGAACCTTGGGATTTCCAAGTTAGTTTTGTTTTATTATCACAGGGAAAGAATGTAGGAATTTTTTTGATTAAAAGCTCAGAATATTTCAGCATAGTCATGATATACAGGTATTCATTACTCTCAAATGATTTCTAAATCTTTAGTCTTGTAATCAGCCCCAAGCATGAAGTTGAAAGTATCGGATTAATGCAAGAGGATCAGGTAACTCAAAATACACCTTTTCTTAGGTGCCTACTTTTCTTCACCAAAGCAAGAATGATGCAAGTCAGATAGTTAAGCAACTCATCCAAGATATGAAGAGGAAATTTGGAACCAGAAGTCAGGATATTGCAAAGCACCTGGCAAAAAAGTGAAATCAAACTCAAAAAAAGTTTCAGGTAAGCTATTTGATTGTTGTTTGATGGAAGAAAGAGCCTTCAGGGGATGAAAATTTGGAGGTTTATTACTAATTATTTTCAATTCAAATCAAGATTCCAATGTAATGAAAATTCACTGCCTAGAATGATGTTGTCAATTTTGGAGATATCCAAGATAAATAAATACCACCCAAAGCTGCAGAAACTGGATAATTCAGAATTCAATCTTTCCTTGTGGAAAAATTAATGAGATTTTTCTTAATAACTACTTAATAGCTAAAAAGGAACCTTGATTATCTCAAAACACATAAGACTTTTGGGAAGAGAAAATTCTAGGCATTTAGAATAAACATTAGCACCTAATTTAAGGATCAAAATATTTCAATCACATTGATGTGAGGAATATTGTTAGATAGAAAGGAAAAAATATTAAACTAGGATTATGAATGTTCTTGCAGGTTTAAATATTGAATTTGGATATTTTGATAATGTTTAGCCTCCCATGCAATTATCAAAAAATAAAAGCTATTTTTTTGAACCTTTATCTGCTTCAAAAAATGGCTGTTTAGCAAAATTGCTCACATAATATTTTACTCTAAAATACAGAACAATCCCTTCCTTATTCTCCCTTGCCCATTTCTCATTCTTAAGAAAACCATTTTCTTTGTCCAGGAAGGTTGGCTTTTTGGGGGATTTGACCTTTTTGGAGGTGGATTTAAAATTAAAAGTTGGTTTCTGCTGCTTTGGTTTCTTTCAATGTTGCTTCAAAAAATCATTGTTTTTCAAATTTTACCTAAATAGTCAATTATTTTTAATTTGTGGACTTTTCTTGTTGTTATGAAAATTATCAAGATTAATCACCCATTCAATTAGCTTCTGAAGCATTTTGATCTTTTTTTTAAGCCACAGCAACCCGCTTTTTCAGGCATGTGGTCAAACCTTTCAAAAAATTAAGTAAAATTATGGCCTTGTTCCATTGGAAAAAATACTGTAAAGTTTGAAAATTCAATATATAAACTTAATCTTTACTACAATCCTTCATTACCAAACTATTCAATTTTCATTCCACATTGTGGACTTGGTTGGGATTTCCAAATAGTTTGAAAGTTTTGCCTTTTATTGGTCTTTATTGTTGAGAATGCATCTTGGACTTGTATTCCTGAGTGATTTGAGGTATGGCTTGAACCATTGCATAGCCCTAAATCCCAAGAAGGAAGAGGCATACATGAATTTTTTGCAGTTGGTTTGGAAATTTTTTGGGTCATTAGAAAAGATATTTTTACAAGATTAAAGACAATATTTAAGTTTGCAAGGATTTTCCAAAGTGAAGTCATGAGGCTATCTCATGCAATTAGTTTGAAAGTTGAACTTCCCCTACCAGAACTAGTGTCATAACTGCCCCTGGCATGCAAGGGTTGGAAGGCACAGGCACTACTGTTCACAGAAATCAGGATAGAGATGATGGGATTGATTGCAATGATGAGAGATGAAGTGAGAAAAAGGATGAATGAAGTAGAAGATGAGAGGAATCCAGGAGTATGGCTCTTGAAGGAGAACTGGTTGACTGAATCCTATAAGAGTAACATCAAAGGGATAGGTGGATTGAGTTAGGTAGGCTGAATGGATTTCTTGTGCTGAGACAACACCTATTGGAAGGGACTAACCAATGAAAATTAGTATACAAAATACTTAGGGGTAATTATTCCAGGAAGGAAGTAGAGACTATTATATGTGAGATCTTAGAGGAGGCCTTGATCAGGGATGATTGATACGTGGGATGAGATTCCCCATGGTATTACATGTTTACCAATTGAACTGGAGGCAGTGGATTGACAGATTGGGTTATGGGCCTGTCCAGGAAGGTGTGGAGAGAGGGAGGGATCCTGGGAGATTGACTAGGACCTGAAGGGAATGAAGGGAGATAGTTCAGGAGGAGTAGCTTGTAGATCCAGGATTAGAGATTGACTCTAATGAGGATTAAGAATGGCTGAGGAGACTTAGTGTAGAGAGTCAAGTTGTGGTTCTGAAACCTAGAAGAATTCTTATTAAGAGCCTCTATCAGAGTGGTTAGAATTTTCTGAGCTTCTGATTCAGCATGCAAATTTCTAAAAGCCATTGAGCTTCCTCCAGTTTGGGAAATAATAGGAGAATCTGGGGAGTCAAGAATTTTTTTGAGCGGGTTTTCAAAGGCTGCAGGAGGATTCCCAATAGCAAAAGGGTTGTTGAGAGATCCACCACATGGAGAGAAAGAACCAGGAACCAGATCTAAGGGTTGTTTTTCCCATGAGCTGCTTGGTCTCCCTACCCTGTCAATATTCTCATTGTAAGGGGAAAGGGAGTTGTTCCCAGTAGAGAAAGTATATGAAATAAATAACAAAAATAATTAAAAGCATTTGAAAAGCACCTTAAGAGTTTTTTTTTGAGTTATTGAAGTTAATTTCACATGCCCAACCCATTTGCTGAGAGGGAAAAACATTATTTCCATGTGGTTAAAATGAGAGAGATCAGTGCTACATGAAATGTGGAATTTGTTCAGGCTATTGTTTGAAAGTCAAATGTGATGTTTAAATTCAAGTGCAAGGTGCAAGAGGGATGTTTCAAAGATAAAACTGAGACAAAGCTTGAAATAAAGACTTAGGCTCAGCAATAATGAGAGAATGTATGAAATTAAATAGCTGAGGAAACCATATACAGGTGAAGGCCTTTGCCTTTAAAGATATTCTTCATTTTGATGAGGATGCCTAAATAAAAAATGCTAGATGATCTCCCTAGGTAGAAATAGAAAGCAAAGAATTGTGAAGAATTGTAAGCCAAAATGAAATGATGACATCCAAGGCACAAGTGGACAGCAAGATATGATGAAATACAAATGCAAGGAGACAATGATGCAGAAATGAAATTCAAATGGAAGAATTTTAAATCTAATTGAGTTGACAAAAGGGGACTAATTCCTGGGCATTGGAAGCCTTGGTGAAATTGGAAGTAATTAGATGATTGAATATACAAGGTATGAACTGATTTTTTAACAATGACTGGAATTGGATTGGAAATGGTAGCTAGGCTTGCGCAAGGTCCATAGCTGACTGGAGATGGAAGTTCAAGGGTGCCAACCCAATTTCAGAGTTAAATTGAAACTAGTTGCATATTTTACTGAAAATTGAAATTGCAATCAAAAGTGATGACTGAGTTACCAGAGATAGAAGGTCCCTTTCTTATGCCAAACATAGTATTGAATTTCATTTGGTTGTTAGCGTGCTTTGTGCCATGGTATTAGACTGAGGTAGATGATACTGAGGAGAGGGGGATATTTTTAAGGGATGGTAAAGAATCAACCCATATTTTGTGGTGTGACACCAGTTTGTATGAGCCACTACTTATAGAAACTATATTTGTCTATCAAGGGTGGGAACAGTGAATGGGTGATGAATTATAGGTGAATGCATACAAACAGACCTGGACAATCCATGTGCTCTCCTCCTCATCCCAATCAACTATTCCCCATAAAACATTGGATGCCACTTGCTAGCAAGTGCTGTCAAGGAATCTCCAGCTGAAGCAGTCTTCATGCTTTAGTTGAACCAATCTCCATTCTTCAACCAAGCTTTTGATGCACAGAAATTGTCCACAATGATGCACAGTGACTGTGCATATGCAAAGTTTCACAGCACAGCAACTGTCCACAATGATGCCAAGTAAGTGTTCCAAATGCACAGTTGCTGTGCACAACAATGCACAGTAACTCTGCCAAATGCACAGCAAGTGTGCAGTGGGGCTTGGTAAGAAGCACACCCTGAGATTGGTTATTGTTTGGGCAAGAGCTCCTTGATGGCACTTGCAATCAAGTGCCATCACATTTTTTTTGGTGATAAATCCTGTTATTTGGACTTGCTGTCCAACATGGAAAAGCCCAAATGTGTTTGCAAACAGTCACTTCTGAACCACAATATAGATTATGTCAAACTCCACATGAGCATGGGCATGGAAGTCAAACAGGGTGCTAGTCCAAAGATAGATCTACCATGGACCTTTAACTTACCTCTGAATCCTAATGGGCTTGATGTATGGTGCACCACAGCATTTCTTCCTTCCCTTTTGCCTTTGGAATTTCCTCTGATCTGGATGTTACTACACCAAAGCCGGTTGGTACACTAATCTGGAACTGAAAGTAACACTACAAAAATGCCTGCAACTCTAATTGGTCAACAAATACCTTCTCAATTTCCGGAAGTAGGTTGATAGACCCGCTGCAGGTATGCAAATGATCCGGAAGTGTGGATTCCTGGTTGGTTCTTGTTGATCGCTTGGCCCTTCAGATCTTTGAGCAACTTACTAACAATAGGGAATTGGTTTGAGTCGCTTAATGGGCAAGTAGCTTGATCCAGATATTTACCTTAGCTATGGAAAGCAACATGTGGTTTGCCGTAATGCGCAATCTTCCACAGAAAGCCTCTTCAAAACGCACAGGCTCTCTGTTTGCTGCTCACTGTTACAGAAAGGCGACTAGAATGGAGTTCATTTGCAAGTTGATTGATTCTTTATCTACAAAAACAAAATATGTCGGCATCCCTCATGGTCATTTCTGCAAGAGTAAGCCATCCCTGCTCGGCTGTCACAAATGTAATGTCGATAATATAATATCTTGAGTGGAGGATATTCCCGTCTTCATAAAAAAGGAATAAAGGAAATAGCTTCCGTGTATTGCCCTGGGTGGCGATTGTCAAGAACCCAAAATCAACCGTCAGCTTTCATGGGCTGGAAACCGGAATAGAGCAACACGCTCTTCTGCAAGTGCTTCCGAATGCGAAAGTGAACCCATCAAGCTTGTGTATGTTGAATAAAGCCGGTACACTTCTCAATGAACCAACAAACCGAAACAATGCGAAATAGACCATCAAAAAGCAAAACCGGAGTAGTAACACACTTCTGGAAGTGTTTCCGAATGTGAAAGTGAACCCATGAAGGTTGTGCACAACAGCGACAGTACAATTCTCAATGAACTAACAAATCGGCAGCACAATGTGCAATAGACCATCAAGAGGCAATAGCGGCCAACTCTTGTCCTAAGCAGCCGTGGACAGCGGTAACAACAAATAGATTGCTGGAGCAGTCGGATCGCTGCTTGCGCTGGGTTGATTGGTAGCACACTGAATGCAAAAACAATATCGGGCGCTATACAAGTAGAGTCCGTCTCGGTTGACCAAGCTTCAGAAAGTCGCGACAGCTACTCCATAAGCCCTCTACCCGCATTAGTGACCACACAAGGCCAAAAAGCAACCGCGAAGCTACGGCCAAATTTTCTGTGGCTGTGGGCTTAAGTTTTGCTGGGGATTATACTATCGTTCGGCGCGGAGGCTTAGCATCTGTGGCAGAGGAAGACAATGTTAGGATTCGACCAGAAAAAAAATCAGCGCGAGAAAATAAAATCAGAAGGTGGTTATGGAAATCAATCATCAGGAAGTACAAACCAGATCCTTGTGTTTTTTTTGAACCCCAAGCCATTCTAGATGATCAGGTCGACTCTCACCCCACTTCCCACGACCTCTCCAATCATCTTCAACCCGTAGGTTCTGGGGCCAAATTTGAGCATTCAATTTAGAGGTTGCGTATTGATGCGACGTCGATGATCGTTGTATTTCTTTTTGAGATGAGGTCAATATCGCACGAATGATTTTCGTACTGGTTTTAGTTCTGTCCTTCGCTTTTTGCGAGGATGATGATGGCGAGGGCGGTAGGACGATTTGATCGGGGCTGAGTAAGCTTGATGGGATAGGACGCTTTCCTTGAAATACGGTAGGTATCATGTGAGTGGGCCGATGGATCGTAGGACCGAATATCGGGTGTGAAACTGGTCTATGAGCGTGTAATGGTTGACAGAACCTCATGATGATAGTGACTGGCGAAAGGGGCGAAGAGGCATCCGAAGTGCCGATTAAAGAATCGGGATCGAGGGTGTGACGATAACCGCCGATGCCAGTCTAGGGCTGGACCCCGATCACTCGACTTCGGGTAATCCGAGTCGGGCTTGCCCAATGCCATCGCGTATGGGTCAGGAAAAACTCGGGTCGGGCGTCGGGCCAACGCACTTGTGTGTAGTGAATATAAACTATGCATTAACAAGGTTACATGGATATGCACTATACTTGAATATACTTATTACGTAATCCATACCACAACTCCACACCTACACGCATATCTCATCCTATTTGTATAAAAGGCAGAAGATTAAGCTACCCGGATGTAGATTTTTTGGGGGAATTCCGATAAATATAAATCTATATTCTCATCCATTTCTACAGGTTATGAGCCTGCGCATGCTTACCAGCAAGCCCAAAAATCTTCTTACTTTCCGCATCAATCAATTTTGACGCCACAGCTTTGTTCATCACAGTCTTGTGAGCACCTTTTGGGACCACTCCCTAATCCGGAACTCCTACTCCCAAACAACCCCACCTTACCAGTCTAGCAGGAACTACCAGGTCCGGCAAGAAATTTCAACCCATGTCTCAAAACAACAACACCTCTCCAGCCACCTCCTCAGGCTCTTCGCGTAAGCGCAAGCCTTTGGTACCCCTAGCCAATCTTGCAACCATCCCCAGCACACTCAAGAAGCAACAAACTGCGGCAACTTTGGATTCTGTGGCCCAGACCCAGCTCCAATACAAACAAGTGGGAAAGGGCCTACGCCCCAACTTGAAGGTGGACGGTTCAAACATGATAATTTCAGTATTGGATTTCTTGGAACTAAAAACCAGCAGGCTAAAGACAGAAAGTTAGAGATTAGACCAGCGGATTCATATACGAGAATAGAGAACAAGGAGGATGAAAATAATACCAACAGCTAGGACTATGATCAGAGTCAGGATAGTATGAACGGTAGAAGAGAAGATGAGGCTAGAAGAGATAAGCGGATAGCTGAAATAGACAAGAGTCAGAGTTGTTGGACATGAGAAATCATGCGGATAGATCTCTTACCAGACAAGAGCACACAAACCACTTGACTCAGTGCGCACCTGTGCACAGAGGCGCGGTGTGGTGACCAAATCTGGACACCCTGGACCAGATGCGGAAAATTCAAAATTTTTTACAATTCTTTTATTTAGGTGTCATTCATCAAAAAAAAAAAAATTAGAATTTTTTTGTATCAGTATCACTCCTCCAATTTCCTCATCCTGCCAAGAATTCCTCTATCCCAGTGGTCTAGGACAGGCCTCTCTTGGTCTCATCACCTAGGCATTGCGTTCAATTCCTTCTCTCTTTGTTCCCCCCTTCCTTTTGGCCAAACCCGCGGGCCAAGACCCGCTTGGCCCAAGATTTCCCTACTCCAACGTCATCACACCCTTAGCACCACCGGCCCTTGTCTTGCTCAATTGGAGAAACAACAGGTCTTTGGTTGTATGGCCAAAGACAATTGGAGGTTCTACTCTTGTCCTCCTCCTGGCTCCTCCTCCGAGGCCAGCAGTCTATTGGGTAGTGAGACCTTGGAGACTCTATCCCTCAATAGTCTTTGCTCCTCCCACCATCCAATCCATCATCTCATCCCACCAGCGTGACAACTACCTCTACCTCGGCTCCATCCTCCCATCAAACCTTGGCATTCCAGCTCATAAGGGCCTACAAGGGTGCCTCCCTCTCACTTCACCCCCATGACCTTGGCTCTCCGACCAAGTCCAGTCCCAACAACCCTGGACAACAGCTGATCATCAACTACACTCACACGACTCCCAGTAACTCCAATCATCCTCCGCCTACTTCTGCCACCAACAACCCCATCCAGTATTGATCAAACTTGATTTGAGGGGTGGGAAATCATCTAGTTTTGAGAAATGACATCCTTCCTCCCACTCTCAACAGTAATCATAGTACCAACCCTTCAGCCTCCTCCGGTCCAAGTTGAGTAAGATTGTGGTCAGTCTCACCATGGTTGCCTCTGGGAACTCAAACCTAACTCAACATCAGTCCCTCGCCACCTCTCCTGTCACAACCATGATGACCACCACCACACCCCTGACGCCTATCAACTTCCACTCAATACCCCTTGGTCCACAAATCAGCCAACATCAACCAATTGGTCAACCAACTCCACCAATCCATCAATCACTTGCACCCCCCTTCCATCTTTGGGTGGGGGTGGAAAAGCGTTGTCTACCGCCCACAAACATCTGCGGGCGGTCTGGTTCATTTTTTCCTCCACCCCTTCCGCCTTTGGGTGAGGGGTGGGTGATCTTTGTGTTGTCGCCCGCGCCCGTCTGCAGATGGATGCAAGAAAGGTGAAGGGATGAGAAAAGATCCCACCCCAGTCAGGGAGGCAGGATTTCCACTGGACCGCATGATCTATTTTTCTGATCATCTGAGTCTTAAAAAAAAAAAAAAAAATTCCCGCTCTATCTGTAGTATCACTTGTACATAGTCTAACAGAGCCTCCTGCCCATATAAGGAGGGCTCTTCCCTGCCTTTTGGTAGGGAGGGGGGAAGGTATCTTATGGCATCTTATGAGTGAATTATCATCATTATCATCTCAAAATAAGTCATCTGTGGGGTCCCATTCCCCTTTATCTGAGTCCAAATTCTGGGTATATCCATGATTGCCCATTGATCTTTGAGCATCCATACAAAAATCCTGATCCTTGACCCTTATCACCAACCAATATCCTTGCTGGTTGAAGAAGAATTTGACCGATTGAATTCTTGAGTGTGTTACACCACTCCTGATCCCTTTATCCAACCATACTGGTCCTGATCATCCTTTGATTATCTTTCTGGAACCAGTCACATTTGACTGAAGAGGTTTTATTAATCTTAAAAACTGGAGTGTTAAACCTCCCTTTATTTCTTTTGAAGTTGAATTCCGCCACGCTACTCTTGAGTCCCTTGAGAAGTGTTGGGTTATTCTTGTTTGAATCAGTTACTGTTTTGCTTCTAGAGCTTCATCAAAAAATTAGATTTGTCTTGTGCAGCCACTCACAGTTATCTGGTACCCTTCAAGCGCTTGATTGCAGAGAGTTGGGCAGGTTCATTGAGAACCTGGCGGTTGTTTGGGATTGAGTTGATCTTTCCTAAGCTTCTGCTGAGGACCAGAGCTATTAGCTTGCGGGAATTGTAACTTAAAATTGCCTTGTCCTGTTGAACTCTGAACAATCCTTGACTTCTTCTATTCAAGTTTTTCCCTGGCATCATCTTGGCTCAGATAGCGTTTTTTCCCAGCTACCGACTACTCTTATCTTTATCCTTAACTCTTTGGTCCCCCATTTACCAGGTTCTGGACTTTGATCTTGGTTACATTTAAATATTTTTGTAAAACTCAGGAGGGAAGCCTAAACAGAACCTTTCCCCTCCACAGAACTGCCACGGCCTAGAACCTTTTGGAGTCTTACAGCGGTCAGAAATGAGTGGAAGAGTAATCAAGCGCGCAGAGGCGCAGTAAGAGATGAGAGCGGGAGAATAATCAACGCCCCTTGTGACTGGTAAGATGGTATCAACTTAGTGTGGATTAGATTGATGAGGAAATATTGATTTTTGAAGAAGTTGGAGGGCTCCAACAGAGGTGGCCTTGGTCAAAGAGTCCGCTATCATTTTGTTGGTGGAAAAAAGATGGAGGTCAAACTTAGCAAGAGAAAAGTCTTCACGTAGACCTTTAGTTTTGATGTCAATGTGTTGTGACTTGGAGTGTGACCCAAATTTTTTTATTTTATTGTCTAATCCTTTATTATCTATATATATTGCTGGTTTGTTAGAAGAAGAGCCATTGATTTCATCTACATGGTGCGTGATCCACTTCAATTCAAGGTAGCAATCAAGTAAGGTGTTGAGTTCAGATTTGGTAGAGGAGTATTTGACATTCCGCTGTTTGAGGAATTTCAGAGGACTTGACTACCATAGTGTAGTACTATATAGCCGGTTTGAGACTTGCGAGAGGTGGGGTTGTTGCCCCATGTAGCATCACTGTAGCCCAAGGTGCTATCTTTGGATGAGTAGTATTTCAAAGTCAACTTTAATTCCCTAGTGGTCTTGAGGTATTTCCATAACTTGCGTAATTCTTTCCAGTGAGTGAGTCCCGGTTTTGTATTGAATCTTGCTAGGCTGGATACGGCAAAGGAAATATCCGGACAAGTGTATTGAGACAGATGGTTCAGCAGTCTGATTGTAGATCAATAGTTGATATTGAGTTGACAAAACTGAGCATGGTCTTTGTTGGAAGCTGGCTCAAGATGAAAGTTTTGAGTGAGAGGCGTATTAATGTTTTTGCAGTCTGTGAGACCCAATTCTTCCAGGCCTCTTTTGATATGTTTCAGTTGACTTAGAAATATACTTTCCCCGTTGAATTGCATTAACATTCCAAGGATTGTATTTGGCAAGTGACAGGAGGAATTAAAGAATTTTTCCAAGAAGTTGACTGAAAACAAGTAAGATTTCCCTACCAGAATCAGATTGTCAACATGGAAGTAAAGGACTTCCCCTGACTTAGAATTGAGGTACAGACATGGGTTGCTGGTGGATTCCTGGAATCCTTGAGATTTTATCCACGCGGTAAGTGTCTCATACCAATTCTTGGGTGACTGAAGTAAACCGTAGAGCAACTTCTTCAATTTGAGATAGGGGGATTTTTGATTCAATCCTTCAGGGTTTTTGATTATCACAGTTTCGTTCAAGGGAGCGTGGAGGAAAGCCCCTTTTACATCAAATTGAGTGAATGTCATTTTATTCTTCAAGCCATAGATCAGAGCGAGACAAAGAGATCCAAGTTTCCCTGTTGGAGCCCAAGTCTCTTCAAAATCTACACCTTGAACCTGGTCAAATACTTGCATGCATAAACATGCTTTATACTTCAAGGGATCCCTGCGGCAATTCTCTTTCACTTTGAATACCCATGTTGTGTTTAATATATTGTCAGATTACCCGTAATATTCTTCCCAGAATTCCTGGGTTTCAATTGAGTTGAGTTCTTCTTTGGAAGCTGCTTTCCACCTAGGCCATTCAGAACATTTTTGGGCGGCCTTATAAGAGGGAGGTTCATAATAATGATGAAAGCTGTATCTTCGTAGTTTTTGAAGTTCATGTCTGGGATGTAGATTGGGTTGTTTCCAAGAAGTTTCCTGATCAGAATGGGAAGTAGGAGGCGGGGATTGAGGTGTGGAGTGGAGAAAATCTTCTCGGTCAGAGTCAGAGTCAGAGTGTTCCAAGACAGGTTCCCTAATTGAATATTGTTTTTCATTTGTGGAGAAATTGTTTTTGTAGGCATTTGAGTCAGGTTGAGAAAAGATATCCAGGCCTGGCGATTTGAAGAAGGGAAATTCATTGAGTTGATTCTTGAGGAAATTAATGTGTTTAGTTTCTACAGCGGCTCCAAGCGTGTTTAGAATTAAGTAGGAGTGGAAGGTGGGGTTGAATCCAACTAGGACTCCTTCGAGACCTTTTTTGTCAAACTTTCTTCATTTTTGAAGAGGATTGGCCAGGTAGATCACAGAAGAACCTAAGGGTTGTAAGTAATTAGCTGGGCGGGTCTTACCAAAGTTTGAGAGAGGTTACAGCCTTTCTTTGCAAAAATTCCAGGGCTGATCAGATTGACAACTATGTCTGGCATGTAAGCACAATATTCAAGCGTGATCACGGAATCATTCCATTCTAGTTTGACTGTCCCAATTCCTTGTATTTTGAGATTGGCCTCCAATTTTCCCGTCTTGATTTCTTTTGGCTTGTCTTGTAGTTCTATGGAGGAGAAAAACTTCAGGTTGTTAAAGATGTGGACGTTAGCTCCAGATTCCAAGAGCAAATTAGGATTGTTATCCACATTAATCCAGAGAGTCAGTAAAGCATGGTAATTGATTGTTGGATTCTTCTTAAGCTTATTTTTCCAATTGTTTTGTTGTTTGATCCACCATTCAGGAGCAATTTTGGGGTGGAGATGAAAGCATGAAGACTCAGCGTGAGGCACGTTGGGATTGTAATACCCCTCAAGGCATCTCATCTTGGTTTTCTTCCTGTCCTTATAGTTCCTTTTCTTGGTTGAGACTAATGAGACATTGGTGGATGGTTTATTAAGGTTGGATTGAGCCTTTCTCTTGTTGTGGTATTGGATAAGATGGTTGAAAACCACGTCCATGGTCAAGTTCTTTTCTACTTGCATAATTTTTTGTTTGAGATTTTTGAGTGTTGGAGGGAATTTGAACAGTAGTAGGTACACAAGATATCATTAGGTAGTTTGATCCCAACATCCATCATTCTTGTGATAGATTTTCTCATTTTGGTGATGAAACTCTTGATGGAATTTTTGCGGAAGACAGAATGAAGGAAGTGTTTAAATACTCTTGCCCTCAATTTTCGTCTCTGAGGAGGCAAATCTTCTCATAATTTTGGCCCATAAAAGCTTAGAGGATGAGATGTTTGTGGAATTGACAAAATTTGCATGAGTGGTACTGTCAAGCTTGGATAGTAATATTTCCCTGATTTCTCTATCTTGTTTTGATGACAGGGGGCCAGAATTTTGAGTGATAGCATCCCTGATATCCTTGAGGTTGGACAACATGAGAATCTTGTCTGGCCAGATAGATTAATTCTCTTTGTTCAAAGGGGGTATAGCGTTGACTGATGCTTTCAGAGCAACTTGATGGAAATAATTGTTTGCTCCTGCTGGTTTGTTCATGGCTTGATTGGTTAGGTTTGTAGTTAGGTCCTTTGGCTTTTAACCATAGTAATATTTGATTGGATTTCTTGAGAACTTATAACCAGCAGGCTGAGAAATCAAAGAAAACCAAAAAGGAAGTGCATAAGAAGGAGACTTCAAAGAAAGATAAATAAAATAGGAAGATAGAAGTGTAGATTTCTACAGCGTTGATCAATGAGCGTTGTTTAATGAGACAGATTTGAGTTGAGGAAGATCTATGGACGGAAAGAAAATGGAAGAACAGAAAGAGATAGGATTTGAGTATAGATGGAGATGGACTATTCAAAGTATGGAGTCAGATTGAGTTCAATGAGGTCTTGTTGGAGATATTGTCATCTTACCGGTCACAGATTGATGTATTTGAGTTGAGCAATTATTTGATGGTGGGATGTTGGTTTTAGAGGAGATTGGAAAATAAAATAGAAATGGAAGCAAATAAGGAAGGCAGAAAGAAGAAAATAGAGAGAAGAAGAGGAAGATAGGATGATTGGAAGAAGAAGATAGAATGGTAGGTCAATGATGATCTCAAGACTGGTAAGAGGGGGTGAAAACAAGTGTGGATGAGAGGAAGTCCCTGTCCTTGAATCAGTGCGCACCCGCGCACAGAGGCGCGTTCAGAAATGAGTGAAAGAGTACTCAAGGGCGCAGAGGCGCAGTAAGAGATGAGAGAGGGAGAATACTCAACACAATCCTATGGGTTTCAAATAGGTAGTAGGAAGATTCTTTTTGAACATGAGTTCCCAGGGGGATCAATCATTACCTTCCCTTGGTATTTGGTTTAACATGAAGCAGCAGCTTCTGATTATTATGTGTCAATAATTTTTAGGTAGCCTGGAAGAGGAGAAAGTAGCGCGCGTGGGTTTGACAATAGTTTGATTGGCTCTTTCAGATTGACCATTGTGTTGAGAATGATAAGGTTCCGATGTGACTAATTTGATGTGTTTGGATTTAGCAAATTCCTTCAAAGTTTTGTTGGAGAATTCCGTGCCTTTATCCAAGAAAATCTCCGTCGGGTAGTAATTGAGCCATTTATATTCTGTCTCAAGGATATTGATTATAACATTTGGGGTTTCATCTTTAGAAAGTAGAGGAAATTCAGCAAGGTAGCCAGAGAAGTTATTGATGAGAGTCAGGATGTAACAATGGCCCGCCTTTGATTGAGGAGTGATTTTTCCAATCGGATCAAGATGGATCCTTTTGAGGGTTTTTGACAACGGTGTCAATTTCGCAAAGAAGGGGGATTTGGTGATTTTGCTTTTTACTCAGCTATTGCGTTGAAAGTTATTTAATTCCTCATTAGAGAATCAATCCTTCAGAATAGGCTTGAGAGTCGAAATTGCGGTGTGACCATACATGTTATGGAAATCTAATAGAGATTGAGATTTGATGGAAGTAGAGCTGGTGGATTGATTTGTGAGATTAACTGAGAGATTATTGCCTACAACACAGGGTTTCTTGATTACAAACATATTGTCACAAAATAGTCCTTTTAGAAATATCTCATTGCCTTGGGTGATAGTAAATCAATCTCTTTCTTGGAGAAGACTGCATCCCTTCTTTGCTAGAATACCAGGATTAATTGGGTTGACTACTATATCTCAAACATACATGCATTCATCCAAAGTTATGATTGATTTGTTCCATTCTAGTAAAACCATACCAGTGCCTCAAATTTTCAGGTTTGCTTTGAGCTTGCCAGTCTTGATTTCCTCTGGGTCATCCTGGAGATTGATTGATGTAAAGAATTTAAGATTTTTGGATATATGCATATTTGAACCGGAGTCTAGCAAGAGGTTAGGAGTATTATTGGAGTTGATCCAGATGGTGAGCAATGCATGGTAATTGATGGTAGGATTCTTTTTGGTTTTATTTTTCCATTCATTCTGCTGTTCAACCCACCATCCTGGTGCAATTTGAGGATGAAGATGAAAGCATGATGTCTCTGAATGTGGACCATTCCGATTGTGATAGCCTTCCCTACATTGGAGTCATACCTTTTTGTTGTCTTTTTCCATTCTGCCTTTGGTAGTTACTAGAGTGACATCTGAGGTTGATTTGCCTACTTTAAGTCGGGCCTTTTGCTCATTATTGTATTGAGTAAGATGATTAAAAAATACTTCTACCATTATCAGCTTCTCTACATGCATGATTTGCTGTTTGAGGTTCTCAAGAAGGAGGGGAAATTTAAATAGTATGAGATACGCAAGTATATCTTTTGGTAATTCTATACCCACATCTTCCATACGCATAAGTGCCTTTTTGGTATTGGTGATGAAACTTTCTATTGCATGTTTGTTAAAAGGAGCGTGTAGAAATTGATTGAAAACTCAGGCTCTATTTGCAGTTTTGGATGAGGCAAATCAACAAGTGATCTTGGACCAGAGCAGCTTAGAAGACAAAATGTTTGTCGAATTGACCACGTTGGCATGAGTGATGCTGTCTAGTTTAGAGAGGATAATTGCTTGGATTTCTCAATCTTTTTTTATCAATAGTTGGCCTGAATTCTTAGTTATGACGTCCTTAATTTCCTTGAGATCAAAGAGCATCAACATCTTATCTTTCCAAATAGAATAATTATCTTCATTGACAGGAGGGATGGCATCAACCAAGGCTTTGAATGCAACTTGATGAAAATAGTTGTTGGCTCCAGCTGGTTTGTTCATTTTTGATTAGCTTGAGTTGTTTTTTGGCTTTTAAACGTGATAATTTCAGTATTGGATTTCTTGGAACTAAAAACCAGAAGGATAAAGACAGAAAGTTAGAGATTAGACCAGCAGATTCATATATAAGAATAGAGAACAAGGAGGATGCAAATAATACCAACAGCTAGGACTATGATCAGAGTCAGGATAGTATGAACGGTAGAAGAGAAGATAAGGCTAGAAGAGATAAGCGGCTAACTGAAATAGACAAGAGTCAGAGTTGTTGGACATGAGAAATTATGCGGATAGATCTCTTACCAGACAAGAGCACAAAAACCATAGGATTGAGTAATTGAGATGATAGATTGAGAATTAAGGTGAAGTTTGGTTTGTAGAGAAAAGGGAAAAGAAAGATAAGAGAAAAAGAAAGATAAAATAAAAAAAGAGATTGATTGATTAGTTTTGGTGAGAGTTTATTTGTGGAGAGAGGAGAGTTTGTAGAGAGAGAAGAGTTTGTTGAGAGAGAAGAGAAAAATGTAGAAAAAGAAAAACAAAAAAGAAGGGAAAAGATCTTCAACAGAATCTCGAGAGTGAGTCCCCTGTTCATTCTTGGGGGAAGGAACATCACTCAGAATAGAGTGGTTGCCCTCATTTCCAGGGTGCGCGGTTATAATAGTCTAAGGTAGAGAGAAACTTATAAGGAGGCAATTCTCAACAAAATATCCTAGAGTGGTTGCAAGCATTCAGCCTACAAGTGAAGCAGATTTTTAACAAAAACAACTACTTCACCTTGCCCAACTCCAACAGTCATCATGAGAGAGCTGGTATCACCGGAACCCTTGTTGAATATAGTATTGACACCTTGCTTTTGCCCTTTGTTTCATCCAGACTGGGTTGCAAAGCTTTTGGAGTTCTCCACAATTTCTTTGGGACAGTTTCCTGGTCCTACCTTGTGACTCCCTGGTCAAAAGTCTTCAACAACAGCAATGTGATGACCAACCAAAATAAGGCATGCAACAACATGAAGCTTAGCCTGCAAGAAACAGAATGTCATGTGGGTGGCTCCTCTGTTGAAAACCTCCTTTCTTCTTGGCTGCATCAGAGCATTGCTGGCTGTCAACATGAGATCACCAGCGCATTGGAAAGTAGGATTGCCATCAGAAAGACCTTCACTGTAAACTCCCAAGATGACCTAGAGCTCCTCTCACAACACATCTCCTCCACCACCAACATCCCAAACAGCTCCCTCCTCAGCTATTGCACCCAACCTCAAACTGCAACTGGTCAATCCAGCCAAGCAAAAATGCGTGGCCACAATCAAACTTGTTTATTGCATGGTGCCAGCACGGTGCTAAACCCTCTCCAAGACTTGTGCATGGACAAGCCTGGCTATTGGGCCCACAGCAATCTAAACTTGCAAAACTCCTGTACAAGTGGGGCCACTGGCCCGCTGACTATCCAAAGATAAAGTCAGGCAAACCCCCAGTAGCAGACCCAAGGCTACTGAATCCTACAACTCTGATACAGCAATCCCCAGTGGTACACCCCAATTTTGGTAGCAATTGTGTACCGCCACTGTTGCCTCAATGAACAGTGCATTTACTACCATGGATGTGGCTCTCATTGACTCCAGGGCTACATACAGTGTCACTAAAAATGTCAGTATCTTTACTTCCCTGAAAAACACCAGCCTGTCTCTGACTGTTGCTTCTGCAGATTAGTTTCCCCTGACCCAAATTGGTGACACAATAATTCCCACATTAAACATCCCACTACACATCACTTAAATCATTTACGGCCCGCATGTGGAAGGCACAATTATCTCCAGCAGTAAATTCAAGCGCAGGGATGGGAAGGTCCAATGTGATGGATCACAATATAAACTTGTACAAGATGGCGTTTTCTTTAGAGCAATCAACCACCAAGATAGTTGTTTCCAAGTTATTTCAAAAAAAATTGTTGTGGAAAAAAGAGTGAGTTACCCCCCTAAGTTTTCCTTGAGTTTGGAAGTTATTGGTCCAAGTGTCTGTAAGGAGGTTGAGTGCTGATGGGTTCTGAGAGTAAGAGATAGTTATAAGAAAAAGATGAATAAAGAAAATGGTGTTGTATATTCCTGCCCTTCAATCCTTCCCTGATCATTC
>CM062637.1:6065468-6142968 GCA_025617555.3 Puccinia polysora | reverse complement strand
GGCTGTACCTCCACTGCCAAACCGCGCACAACCAGAACCTCCCCCTCCACCACCCCATCTGGGCCAAGCTTCCCGCCTTCCATAACTTCCACAGCCTCCTTCTCCCCTCCAGAGTTTTCAGGCTGTACCTCCACTGCCGTACTACACGTAACCCCTTCCAGGGATGGAGCCAATTGTTGCTCTTCTGCATCCACCTCCATCCTATCCACCACCACAACCTCCTCCTTTGCTGCTATCATCCTAACCTCAGCCTCTACCCACAGCGGTTGCCACAAACCAAGCCCAGTTGCAATACCAAGGAATGCTTGAGCCATGGTACCCGCTTCCTGGGAATGCAATTGCACCTGCTGCATGGCAATTGGCTGCCCTAAGTCTGCCAAAATCTTGTTGCCTGTAGGGGATGTGTATCCAGTCCCTGCTTCCAAACCCTTTACCGGATTCTTGAATTCCAACCGCTGTAAGACTCCAAATGGTGCTGGGCCACAGGCAGTTCTTTGGAGGGGAAAAGGTGCTGTTTAGGCTGCCCTCCTGAGTGTTAAAAAAATATTTAAAAATAACAGGAATCAAGATCCAGAACCTTTTAAATAAGGAATCAATGGAAAGGATGAATTTTGATAGTAGTTGGCAGAAATGGAACAACACTATCTGAGGCAAGATGGTGCGGAAAACACTTGAACAGACTAATTTAAAGTTTGTTCAGAGTTCAATAGAAAAAGGCAGTTGTAAGTAACAACACCCACAAGCTAATAACTCTGGTTCTCAGCAGAAGATTAGGAAAAATCAACTCAATCCCAACCAACCTCCAGGTTCTCAATGAACCTGCCAAAATTTCCGCAATCAAGCGCTTGAAGGGTAACAGAAAAATGTGGGTGGCTGTACAAAACAAAGCAATTTTTTTATGAAGCTAAAGAAGAAAAGCAGTAACAAATTTGAACAAGAATTACCCAGAACTTCTCAAAGGACTCAACGCTAGTGTGGTGGAATTTAAATTCAAAGAAATGAAGGGAGGTTTAACACTCAAGGTTTCATGCTTAAAGAAACCTCTCAGTCAAATGTTACTGGTTCCAGAAAGAAAGTCAAATGAATGATCAAGACCAAAGTGGTCAGAGAAATGGATCAAAGGAGTGGTTTAACACACTCAAGAATTCAACCAAATGAATTATTCCTCAACCAGCAAGGCTATTGGTTGGTTATAACGGATAAGGCCACAGAGGGATGGATCAAAGATTTGAGTATGTAGGCTCAAGGATCAAGGGGCAATTGTAGATGTAACCAGGATAAAAGATTGAGGATGAATTCCTTGGAAAATGGATCAGATTTTTTGATTGACTCAGATGAAAATGATGATACCCATAGATGGATGATAATTCTATGATAGCTGATGATGATCGGGCAAAAAGTTAGGGGAAGGCCCCTCATTTTATGGGCAAGAGGTCCTGTAGACTACTTACAAGAGATAACTAAAAATGGGAGTGGAAGAAGATTTTTTTTGAAAATTAAATATGGATGAGGGAAAACAGTAACAAAAACAAAGAACAATAAAAAAAATGATTGGTACATGTGAAAAAAAAGATGAAAGGAAGGATATCAGCCCATGTCAAGGATTACAGCGGGAAGTGGATGAGCATCCGCAGAAAGACAGGTGAGAGGCTGCAATGGACAATGGCAGCGCGCTTGCGGATGTGCAACAGTTGCAAGGTGTAAGCCGCCAATCCAACAGCAAGAGTGTGAGGGACCCCAAGTGCAAGCGGTCACAAATGGATGAGAAAGAAAGGTAGGAGATGGTGATGATCTGGTGGCTAGCTTGATTTGAAAGCTCTTTAGTGAAAGATTGGGATTGTTGAGAAGGGTGGCCTTTGTGTGGGCGGGGTTGGTGTTGAAGTGAGTGAGGATGGATTGAGAGTCAAAGCAATACTTTTTTGTAGTGAGGTCATTCAAGTAAATTGATGATTTGATCAAGTGACTAGCATGATCTGGACCATAGTTGATAGATTTACAAGGAAAACTAGCTGGGAGATCATGAGGGCGACCAAAATGAGGAATAAACAGCATGAGGATGAGGGCATAGAAGGGTGATTTGAGATTCATGATGATGATGATGAATTGAAGGGGGGGTGGATGTAATTGAGATCAAGGGGTAACAGTGATGGTGAAAATGAGGGTACTTGATTGATATTGGTGAGAGTACCTGTACTTTGGACAAAAATTGGGGCTGCAAGTGCAACTGGGAGGGATTGAATGGAGGTATGGAGATTTGAACACCCTGGAGAGGCCTTCCTAGTCCGCTTGGACAGAAAGAAGTTGGGAGAAAGGAAAATGGAAGGGTTGCAATACCAATAACAGAACATATATATATATATATATTTAAAAAAATGATGAGATAAAAAACTAATTTTTTTAATTTTTGCCCCTTTTATTGAGTTGTACCCAATTGGTCACCACACCGCCACAATGACTTCACACCCAAGGAACAGGAGCACTGGGAGGTAGAAATAACTTGGCTGCATGCGGCAGCAGGCTGCGCGTTAGTTGCAACATCCAATTCATGTATATCTTCAGACCCTTCATTAAATTGGTAATTTTTCTGACCATCAGTTGCTGGATTGGGACGCTGTGGTGGTTATTTATAGACATGGAGGCAAGTAGGATCAGCACTGGAAATTCAACTTGGGGCTTCTCAGCTGTGCTTGGAAGTGAGCAGCACAATAGGCTCAGAGAAGCGCCTTGGAAGACTGTCTATTCCAAATTTCATTAGCTAAGGGCTCAGAATTGGTGCAGCGCGCGCTTTTTGCGGGCACAATGACAAGAATGGGCCCGAGTTTTTGCCTTTTTTGGACATTTCATTTTAGAAAATGACTTTCCCTCCGCGGCTGTGGGTTTACTAATGCGGAAGCATGTGATAAAAGATAAGTAGTATGGATTAGGCTGATTATGGGATATGCACTGAGATTGTGGAGGGCTGTGATGTGATGAAGGCTAAAGTAGAGGAGGTGGCATGCGGGTTGTTGGGGATTTGTAGTTATACCGCATCCAGGATTGGGATTGATCCCCTAGGGAAGATTGAAAAGGATCTGTTGTGGGTTATGCATCAACAAAATGCAACTGTTAGGGGGAATTTGCAACAGGATCATTGAATCTACTGCAGAGAATTGGATTAAGTAAGGATTGCACTATAAGTAAGGAGGATCAGTGCGTATTGCACGGAGGTGGTGGGAAAAGGAGTCTTTCTTTAGCAGTTTGTGTTACGTTTTTATTTGTTGTATATATAAGGAAGCTTTTCTTTAATTGGAGAGGGGAAAATCATCAGGGGAAGACCATTATAAAATAATTGGAGATTGTATCATCATAGGAGTTTATCATCAGAGATTGTGACACCATCATTCGACTTTATCATCATTATTGGAGATTATCACGGCAAATTATAGCTTGATTATTTTCTTCTGTTACTTTGGAGTGTAATTACAAGCAAGATTTCTTGGAGGTCATATTTATGGAAATAGTTCAAGTGTGGAGCTTGTTGGGGAGTCTGACTTATTTATTTACTATTATTTCATTGCAAGTTAGCTTTAGTGGTTTCCAGCTTGGGTGCAGAAGCAGAGTTTGATTAGGAATGGTGGAGGTACAGGAGTGTGAGTCAAGGGCTAGTGGGCTTTCTGGAACTTGGAGAGATATTGTTGTAGAGAATTCACCAAACACACAATCTCTTTCCACAATGGGCGCCAAAGGCAATGAAGTGGCGGATTGCATGGGTGCCAGAATCAGAACTGCTGGAGGCCAATGAGAAGCCCTCTTTGGTTCCACCAGACAGAATCTTGCGGTGTCCTCAATTAGTTTCTCCAATTAAATCTTTTTTTCCACTGCATGGCAAATGACACACATATCCAGAAGGAGCGCAATGCCATTGCTTAAGCAGGCCATGATTGTACAAGTACTGCTGCACGTGCAACCAGAGCTGCAGTGCAAGTCTGCCCACAAAAAAACCCACTTCATTGATGCTTTCTGGCCCGCCATCACCTGGTTCTTCTCCAAGTACCCCTAGATCTGGTAAAAAACCAACATATACTCCTACAGGCCCCTTCGCGTCCATACCCCTTGGCGCCCACTGGCTTCTGCCGCGTACCCCTTGAAATCACCTTCCCGGAACTGGGGCTGGCACATCCCCAACCTTGCCAACATTTTGCCTTTCAAACTTCCCCAATCCCAGGACCAATATCTGGCCATGTCCCCAAAGTCCCAAAGGGAAGCCTCATCAGTGATGAAGAGCAAAATTTTGCAAACCTTATCCGCGCCCATTGCCCCTTAGGAATCTGCAATATCTTCAAACCTTGCAATAAACCACCCCACTTACGCAGTGTCAAACCAAAGATGAGGAAAGTCTTGCAGCCTAAGCCATAGAAGCTGTGGAGCCTTGCCATTGGATCCCAGAGTAGTTAATGGAAACATTGCACCTGCTACCTTTGAGAGACTAGCACAAAAGTTGACTTCCCGGCAGGACCCCCGGATGTGGAAACAAGAGGGAGTTACTCCCCTAAGTTTTCCTTGAGGTTGGAAGTTATTGGTCCAAGCATCTGTAAGGAGGTTGAGTGCTGATGAGTTCTGACAGTAAGAGATAGTTATAAGAAAAAGATGAATAAATGAAATGGTGTTGTATATTCCTGCCCTTCAATCCTTCCCTGAACCTTCAATATATGAGATGTGATATGATGAGATAATCCCACAGCCTGGAGTTGTTAGTTAGGTTTTAAGTCCTCCCTCTCAACCCTTACCTGAGTAAAAGCGCAACTGAAAGCCTAAAAACAAAATTAAGAAAGAACCCCTAGAACCAAAAACCCTAGCCCACCCCTAACCCAATCCCTCCAAACCCTTCAGTTGTTACAAACATCCAGTTTTTCCTTCTCATGGCGCAGCCCTCCTCTTTAAGAATCCAAATGGTGCTAGGCCATGGAAGTTCTGTGGAGGTGAAAGGTGCTGTTTAGGCTTCCCTCCTGAGTGTTAAAAAAATATTTAAATGTAACCAAGATCAAGGTACATAAATTTTGAAGTGAAGAATCAAGTAGTAAAGGATACAGCTTTATAATAGTTGGTAGCAATAGAATAGCACTATCTGACACAACATTATGTGGGCAATATTTGAATAAAAGAAGTTAAAGTTTGTTTAAATTTCAAGAATAAAGAAGCTGTTGTATGTAAACAACAGCCACAAGCTAATAACTCTGGTTGTCAGCAGAGGATCGGGGATGATCAACTCAAAACCCCAAACAACCTCCAGGTTCTCAATGAACCCGCCCAACTCTCCCCAATCAAGTTCTTGAAGGGTAACAGATAACTGAGGGTGGCCGTACAAGACAAAGCACAATGTTTTGAGAAGCTCTAAAAGCAAACGGTAACTGATTTGATAAGGGATAACCTCAACACTCCTCAAGGAACTCAAGATTAGGCTGGCAGAATGCAACTTTTTCAAAAAAATAAAAGGAGGTATAACACACCAGTTTTTAAGATTAATAAAACTCTTCAATCAAACATTATTGGCTCCAGAGAGATGATCAAGGGAGGATCAAGAACAATATGGTCAGAGAAAGGGATCAAAGAGTGTTGTAACGCACTCAAGAATTCCAACAGACAGAATTATCTTCAACCAGCAAGGCTATTGTTTGGTGATACAGATAAGGCCACAGAGGGGCAAATACTTAAGGATTTAATGGATCAGGGGGCAATCAAGGATATACCCGGGATAATGATGTTGAATTACTATGATACCGGGGGGGCATACGCACACACTCCCATGAATGATTGGAAAAGGTAGGGGAGAGCCCCTCCTATTATGAACCATGGGTCACTGTTGACTATGTACAAGTGATAACACATATAGAGTGGAAAAAAAAACCATTGGAATTTTTTATTTATTTATTTATTTTTTTTTTACTTAGAAAATGAAATTATGCGGGAAAATATGAATGAAATCAAATAATAAAAAAAAAGATGATCAGGACATGTGAGCAAAGAAAAATATTACAGGAAGGCTGGCCAGCCTGCATCACAGATGACAGCGGGCAGTGGATGGACATCCGCAGGTTGGTAGATGAGCAATCAGGGAGGATGATCATCTGCAACAGCGGTTGCGGGGGCCTTGAGCATAAGTGACAGCAACAGCAGTTGCCGCGGTGATTGGATGGGATGATGAAGGTGCTTGTATGATCTTGAGGGGGTCAATCAAGGAATTTGAGCGTAATCTTGACAACCTGAGATAGTTGAAAGAGGAGGAATCCTGCATGAGCTGTGGAGGTCAAGGTGGTCATGGTTGGATTGGTTCAATGGAGTGAACAGTATTGATGGATGAAGACAAGATGAAAGATGAGCTCAAGAAGGCAGTAGATGGTTGACAGGGGGCAGTGGACAATTGCTGACCACAAGTGTTGACCAATGGGCTGATGGTAGTTGTGATGGTAGAGGTTAGAGAGGAGCAGGGGCAGGAGGGATGAGTAGATGATCCAGTGAGAGAAATTGATGAAGATGGCAATAGTTGGGTAAGTCAGAGTAGAATGGAATCAAGCAATGGAGGGAGGAATGAAGGAATATTGAGGACAGCCTGGAAGAGTTGGGGATTGGGTGATCGTAGCAATCCAGCTCCAAGTTGGCTGAGACATGAGTGCTGGTGTGGGGGATGGGGTATGATGATGGGTAGATCAGTTCAATGGAGTGAATGGTAGCAATGGATGAAGACAAGATGGAAGAGGATTGCCATTGCCATGGATGTTGACAACAATGCTGGTGCCGGCAAGGGTCAAGCCAAGCCAAGCCGGTCTTGCCCAAATGCTTGGAAAAAGGAACAGGAGGATGAGTAGTGGACCAAGAGGGACTTGAAAAATGGGAAAAGGGGTCTAAAAACCCAAGAGATCCTTCTAGAAAACTAGGAGAAGGGAAGGCTTGGGACTGGAAACTAAATAGGGAATCACTCCAGAATTGCTTTTTTGATTTAATTGATGATGAAAGATAGTTAAAAAATCATAAAAAAATTCTAAAACTTTCTGCAGTGGTCCTGAGGTGTCCAACTTTGGTCAGCACATCCCTACCCAACTTACAGACTCTCTCTTGTCTGCATCTGAGTTTGATGACATATATAAAATAGACAAAGATGGTTGGAACCAAAGAATGGCCATTTGATCTTGAGGGTTATTGGAAAAAAAATATCTTGATCCATCCAAAAAAAAGTCCTAGAAGTGAAAGAGATAAACAAAGGAGGCATCCCAGGTGCTCACATATGTGGCATACAGTAGAGTTTTACAACAAAGATGCAGCAGATGACCCTGGTGGTGCACAATTAGGAGGACTTACTTTTGATCTAAGTTGCCTCCACAAAAATGAAATTTCTTTACTCAATCAGCAGAGAACCTCCTGGCCATCTGAATACCATCCATTTCTTCCAAAATATATGATCCACCTCTGACTTGGCGGACCACCCAATAAGGACCATTCCAGCAATTAGAGAAAAGCTTTCCCCACTGAGTTTCCAAGGATCAATTATAAGCTAAAAAAAGATCACCAGGTTTCAAAGGGTCCCTGATCTGCTTTGAATTTTTATCTTCCCAATAATGAACCAATTTTTCTCTGGATTCCATCATCTTCTGATAAGCTTCACTGCAAACATCATCACTCCGCTCCATTTGCTTATATTGGGAAACTAATAGATCAGTGTTAGAAGAAACCTGTTCCAAAGAAATACCTAAGAAAGATTCCATTTCCAGATCCAGAGGAAGGACAGCCCTTTGACCAAAGAAACTTTTGTAGGGTGAGTAGCCAGTGGTTTGTTTAGTTGAAATTTGATGTGAGAAAAGGACCAGAGGAAGAAATTTGCAACAATTATTCCCAATTTCACTGGCCAATTTGACAAGAGCAGCCTTCAAAGGAGCATGGCCTCTTTCCACCATTCCTTTAACTTGAGCATAATAAGGAGTGGTCACCCTATGTTGACCAGGAAGAAATTGGATCATTTTGGCCAGTTTTCCACCAAACGTAGAGCTACCATCAGTTGAATAAGATTGGGCAAAGCCATAGCACATTTTCCAAGTCTCATAGAGAAAAGCTGCTATTGATTCAGAACTGAGGTCCTAAGGAATTTTGCTTCAACCCACACAGAAAAATCATCTCTAGCCAAAATGAGGTACTTAGCTCCACCAGCCTGAATGTGAACCACATCCATAGCAATCCTTCCAAAGAAAGTGGACTCCCCAGTTAGATAGCAAATTTCAGCCAGGCGCCTAAGATTACATTCTGAAAGACCTCACAACTCTTGCACCATTCAGAGACATATTTCTTCAAAGATGGCCGCCAGAGTTGTTTGGTTATTTGTCAATAAGTTTACTTTTCTCCATATGAACAAGTCCTTCATGGAGACTTTCCAAGATTGAATCTTGTTTAGCAGGGATAGTGACAACAATAAGAGCACAAGGATTGCCTCTTTTAATAAGACTAGTACCTTGTACAAAGAAGTTGGAGGACTTTCTTTTAAGGGATCAAAAATATTTAGCTGAGAGATCAGGAGGTCTTTGGAGAGTGGAAAGGTACTGCTCTAGTTTAAGCCAGAAAAATTTTGAGAGGAAAAGCTGAAGAAAGGTCAAATAAATGGTTCCTCCTTGTCAAAATCTACTCCAACATCAAGTTCTTCATCTCCCAGAGGATGTTGAGATAAACCATCAGGCATGGTGAACAACTTTCCAGGCCTATGAAAAATATCAAATAAGAACAACTGAATAAAAGCCACCCAACAAGTCATTGGAGCATTTGGAAGGCTGGGGGCATTGAAAATTTTGATGATGGATTGTGCATTGACTTTTAACTCAAAGTGTTGACCCCAAAGAATAGTTTGGAGCTTCTTCAACATTTGGGCCACACGGCAAAGTTCCAGTTTTGGCTGGGAGTACCTAGATTCCACATCTGAAAAAAGAAGAGATTCATACAGAGCAGGATGATTGAAACAATTTTTGTCTTCCTGGGTAAGGACAGCCCCAGCAGATTGAGAACTTGAATCTAAAGCCAGCTCCAGGTCCATAAGTGACCTTCTTCAAGACAATGTCTTTCCCAACAATTGTTTTGAGCTTCTGAAATGATTTTTCACAAGCTTGGGTCCAAAGCCATTCAGCCTCCTTTCTGGTTAAGCAACCCAAGGGAATACAGCTTTTGGATAGACAAGGGATGAAGATCCAAACATAAATGACAACACCTAAGAAACCTCTGACTTCAGTGGGATTGATTGGAGTGGGCCAAGGGAGGATTTTTTTGAAATTGGATGGGGCCATTCTTCTTCCTTCCTTGCAGACCACATGACCAAAAATTTCCAGAGCAGGTACACAGGCAACCAATTTGGATCCAGACACAGTGAGACCAGACTCCTTGATTCAAAACAAGATCCTTTACAAAGTGGTTGCATATTCCAAGAAAAATCAATGGATTCCTGGGTGCCAAGGTAAGAGCTCATTGTTATAGTCAGAAACTGGACCTTTAATTCCGCAATTTTCAATAAAGATACCAGCATGATCAGGAATTTCATCCTGGAGGATCCAAACCATCTGAGCCTGATAGACTGCAACCAAATTGGTGGCACCTTGGGGAAAACAAGTAAGCTGGAATTGACCAAGTGGAGTGTCAAAAGTAGTGAGAGGACAAGAAATTTGATTTAAGGATTGTTTGTCATAGCCACCAATAATATCACCTAGAACATAGCAAGCTATCCCAGAGAAAGATTCAAAAAATTCTTTAGTAGCAGGGGGAATACCAGAGTCTTCAATACTAACCTTATTTTGAGGCTGGAGATCATGAACTATTCTAATTTTACCATGACTTTTGAGGACACAGAAGACAGGACTTGAATATCTGGAAGTTGACTGCTTGTATAAACCAGTACAGAATTGTTTGTGGAAAAACCTGATGAACTCATCAATATTAGCAGCAGGGATAGGAATATTTTTCTTTTGCCAGGGATCATGTTCTACTACTGGAATGATATAAGGTAGGCCATAGGATTCTTTAAAGAGACCTCTCTCTTCTTCACAGAAAGAGATAGATTTTTCTCTAAGAGATAAAATTTTTTTGATCAAATTGAACTCATCAGGAAGAAGCCATCCATCTGGACCAAAGTTGACCACCTTCAGACGTTCTTCAGTAACACAACCACAAGGAACAAAGGGACCATTGAGAGATTGAGATAAACCAAAGTAAGGATCATAAGATAGAGGAGGACGCATAAGAGGAGAATTGAGGTTGAGAGGCATTGGTTGGTTGACTGGTTGAACCTTTTTTGAAACTGGCTTATACTTGGTGGCAAAAGTGAGAAATACTTGCTTCCTGCAAGCATTGACCAGCAAGACCTGACTACAGAAGCTGATACCAAGTTCCAACATCTTCCAAGTTTGATGTTTGGCAACATCCTTGAAAGGTGCCTTTTCCATGAAAGAGGATCCAAAAGATAACCCACTGCTCCCATGTGTTCCACAGGGTAGAGTTTTTAAAATGACAGTAGTAGGAGCCCTTGATGGCGCACAATTGGGAGGACTGACTTCTACCCCAAATTGCCTCCACCTAAGGCCATACTCCTTCATACCAAAACCACCTAGAAGAGAATCAAGATTGGGATCTAGCTTAGAATCATTGCGGAGATTTGGAACCGGAATAGTAGAAGAATGATCAGGCTGAAAATGACAAAGAAAAGAAGAGACAACAGATCCAGAGAGAGAAGCAATATTTTTGGTATTTTGGGATTTTTCATGTTTTTGATTTTTAATCTTGTCTGGGTGAGAAGGAAATGATGAAGAAAAATAAAAATATGCCTCTGAGACAGAAGTTGATCTTTGAGTTGAAGTCTGAGGCTGGGAAGAACTAAAACTCTTAGTAGTACCAACTAATCCCATAAAAAATGTGAATGAGAGGAAGAAGAGGTGTCCTTCTGTTTCCCTTTCAGGACCTATTTAGGAGGATGACCAGGAAAATCTTGTTCCCAATCACCAGAATCCAAGGAGCAAAGGGGGAATTCAATCTTCCTGCAATCAGCATCAGGGAGAAGAATTATCTCCCCAACTTGATCAGAAAACATTAGGTTTGCACAAAAATCCATTAAGAAAGGCCTTCCCAAGATCATAGGTCCATCCAAATAAGTAATCCAGAAATGAAAGATGCCAACAATATTTTGTCCAATTTGAGTGGGGAAATCCTCAGCAATACCAACTAATTTGCATGACTGATTCCCTATACCATATACAGCAGAGTTAAAGCTGACCCTTGGGCTGAGTTTGAGTTTGCAGGCCATGGCATCCAAAATTAACTTGAGCTGGGAACCAGAATCCACCAGAAGAGAAACCGTTTTAGCAGATTAACCAAGATAGAAGGAAAGGAAACCAAGAGGACAGGAATACAAGTTGGCATCTGACAAGGGATATTTTCCACCAGATTCCTTCATCAAATTACCAGAAGAAACTTTTAATTTGTATGGACCAATCTCCACATGTTGACAAGAAACCCATTTCTTCATCCCTTTAGCCACAGATGGAGATATTGACATTAGTTTAGCCACAGACAGATCAGGAATTTTTACATCAGAGATTTTCCTTAATACTCCTTCCACAGCATTGGGGTGATCCTTGGAAATGCCCCTCTCAAATCAAATTTTTGGCTGGGTGGAGGAAGGATGATCAGGTTGAGCAGGTACTGGAACTGGATCAGAAGGTTGAGGGGTTTGAACAGTTTGAACAGGAGGAGGATCAGACTGGTCCTGGAAATTTTCCATAAGTGGTTCCTTTTCCACTTCCATGTCTTCCACATCAGAGGAAGGGGGATCAGCTGAGGATGGACGTTTGATGGGTTTTCAAAGGATTGAGGAGGGAACTGGAGAAGACTTGTAGATTTGGGTTCCTCATGGCGTTTACTAGCTGGATAAGATGGATAAGTTCCAAAGCAACTGGAAGAACTTACAGCTGGAGGATACCAAGTTTGTAGAGTGTCACAGGATGATCAAAAATCCAAGGAGACCAAAGATTCCTTCTTGGGAGTTGGTGGTTGATAAGAGGCCACCAAATGACAGATTGGATGCAACAAGTCAAAAGGGATCAAAGCACCAGTAAGAAGAAAGAAATTGTTTCCCTTCTGCTCCACCAATGTTTCCTCCTTGTCCTACTGTAGTTCAGAACATCTCCCAGTACCATGGCCTTCCCTATGACAGTAATAGGAGACTAGAGTGGTTTTAGGAGTAGCTAAAGAAGAAATTTTCTGATCAATTTTGTTTTCAAAGGCCTGAAGTAATCTAGTTATCTCATGTATGGTAGCAGTTTCCTTGTTGGCCCAGGAATTTGATTTAGGTCTACAATTTGCTTCCATCTTGTTCATTATTTCATTGGAGTCTTTAAAGGAAGGAGAATGTACTGGTTCAGTGATTCTAGTTTGTTTAAAAGTGAGAGTTGTTTGACCTTCCATCAATTTATCCACTGTACTCCTTAGTAAACGAAAAACAGGTAGATTGAACCAATTATCTCTAGGAGTAATGATAGATCCAGATTTGACTAATTCATCTCTAATCCTTTCCTGCACTCCTTGAGAATAAGACTGGAAAAACCAAACTCTAATTTTTTCCACTGTGTCAATGTGATTGTTTCTGAGGATGTAAGACTGAGTAAGATCCCAAGATTTTCTAAAAGACTGATAATCAGAGGCTGAAGAGACACCACCATTGGAGATCAATTGAGAAACCAGAGCATCCAAGTCCTGCAAGGTAAAACTAGCCACATCTACTTTTCCTCAATAAGCCAAATTAGCCTCCTTCAAGAGCCTCCAGTAATGAGTTTTGAATCCATCAAATTATTTGTTCACTTCCATAACTTCATCTGAGGAGATAAAAAATTGTAACTGATAAGGCATATCATGTTCACTTGCACCATCCACTACAGTAGCCATCTCATAGGAGTCCAAGAATTGTTTGACATTTGTTCCATTGAAGGCTAACTTCTTGTTTTGAGGCTTGATTTTGACCATCTTGCACCAAAAAGAGGAGGAGGAGGTACCAGTAGACCCCATTTCAAAGAGAAGAGTTGCTAAGAGATCCAAAGAGCAGAATTCCAACATGGCTCACAGGTGTGGCAAGAGTAGAGTTTTTAAAAAAAAACAACAAGGATATTCCCCAGACGGTGCATAATTGGGAGGAATTACTTCTGGAACAAGTTTCCTCCATGGATCAGATCTGGATGATAAAAAAAAAGGGGAAAAAAGGATAAAGGATTGGATTTCGGAGTTTATTTTTCAAGTTTGGGACTGTAAATACCAAGGTTGCTTGTTTGATCCCGGCCCAGGGGACCAAATGTAAGACTCCAAACGGTGCTAGGCTGTGGCAGTTCTGTGAAGGGGAAAGGTGCTGTTTAGGCTTCCCTCCTGAGTGTTACAGAAACATTTAAATGTAACCAAGATCAAGTTTCAGATCTTTTTAAGTGAAGAATAAAGTAGAAAAGGATAAATTTTGATAATAGTGGGTAGCAATGGAACAGCACTATCTGAGGAAAGATTATGTGGGAGATATTTGAACAAAAGAAGATAAAGTTTGTTTAAAGTTCAAAAAGAACAAATCTGTTGTATGTAAACAACACCCACAAGCTAATAACTCTGGTTGTCAGCAGAGGATTGGGGATGATCAAATCAAACCCCAACCAACCTCCAGGTTCTCAATGAACCCACCCAACTCTCCCCAATCAAGTGCTTGAAGGGTAACAGATAGCTGAGGGTGGCCGTACAAGACAAAGCAAAATGTTTTGAGAAGCTCTAAAAGCAAACAGTAACTGATTTGAACAGGGATAACCTCAACAATCCTCAAGGAACTCAAGATTAGGCTTGCAGAATGCAAATTTTTTAAAAAAATGAAAGGAGTTATAACACTCCAGTTTTTAAGCTTAATAAACCTCTTCAATCAAACCTGATTGGCTCCAGAAAAATGATCAAGGGAGGATCAAGACCAGTATGGTCAGAGAAAGGGATCAAAGAGTGGTTTAAAACACTCAAGAATTCCAACCAACAGAAATCTCTTCAACCAGAAAGGCTATTGGTTGGTGATAAGGATCAGGCCACAGAGAGGCAAAGACTTAAGGATTTAATGGATCAGGGGGCAATCAGGGGTATACCCAATATAATGATGATGAATTAATATGATAATGGGGGGGACATACACACACATTCCCATGGATGATTGGAAAAGGTAGGGGAGAGCCCCTCCTTTTATGGGCCATGGGTCCCTGTTGACTATGTACCAGTTATGACACATATAGAGTGGAAAAAAAACAATTGGAATTGTTTATGTATTTATTTATTTATTTATTTTTTACTTAGAAAATGAAATGATGCAGGAAAATATAAATGAAATCAAAGAATAAAAACAAAGATGATTGGGACATGTGAGAAAAAAAAAAGAAGACAGGAAGGCAGCCAGCCTGCATCAGGGATGACAGCGGGCAGAAGATGGACATCCCCGGGTTGGCAGATGAGCAATAGGGGAGGATAATCATCCACAACAGCAGTCATGGGGGCCTTGAGGATAATTGACAGAAACACCAGTTGCCGCAGTGATTGGATGGGTTGATGACGGTGCTTGGATGATCTTGAGGGGGTCAAGAAGGAATTCAAGCGTAAGCTTGACAACCTGAGATATTTGAAAGAGGAGGAATTCTGCATGAGGTGTGGAGGTCCAGGCGGTCATGGTTGGATTGGTTTGATGGAGTGAATGGTATCAATGGATGAAGACAAGATGGAAGAGGATTGCCATTGGCGTCAATGTTAACAACAATGCCGGTTCTGGCAATGTTTGAGTCAAGGCAAGCCGGTCTTGCCCGCGCGCTTGGAAAAACAAACAGGAGGATGAGGAGTGTAGCAAGAGGGACTTGAATACCAGGCCCAGGGTTCTAAAACCCAAGAGATCCTCCTAGACAACTAGGAGAAGGGAAGGCTGGGAACTAGAAACTAAATAGGGAATCACTCCGGAATTTTTTATTTATTTAATTGATGATGAAAGATAGTTAAAAAAAATAATGAAAAAATTCTAAAATTTTCCGCAGTGGTCCTGAGGTGTCCAGATTTGGTCACCACACCGCTGCCTCCTACTTGGAGCCCCCCGTGTTTATCCATCCGCCCCCATCTGCAGATCCTTTAATCTGCAGATTGGTCCGCGCCTATGCTTGCGCAGACCTTCCCCGCATGTATAACCCTGCAATTGCCCCGCTAATGCTTTTCAAAATAGCCACCCATAAACCTGGTTGGGTTGACTCCATTACTTGGTCTACACTGTATGAGCAGGTCATGAGACCGCCATGACTGGAGTGGGCCCAACCTGCACCAAATGCTGAGACTGAACTACCCAACTGCTGAGCTCGCAGACTGCAACACATTTCCCAATTGAAGGTTATAAATACAAAACCACATTGTGCAATCTATCTCTTCCTGCCCACAATAGACCCATGACCTCATTGTTCACTTATCCACCAGGATCCTGAAAAAAACCCTGAAAAAACCTGCGGCCAGCCATGTGCCCCTCCCTCCATCTGACCACCTGGGCATGTGCCTGTTTTTTTAAATTGTGAAAACCCAACATTAGATTCCCAAGATTGCATCCTGTGGCTTATGCCATTTTCCCAGAGATTTTTTTGCAGCCGACTTCATTGGCCCTGATGAACCTGGATGCAAGGGCAAGTGCTTTTTTCTCACTATCTTGGATCTATGTTCCAGTATGATCTCTGCAATTGCAATGAAGGCTAACTCTGAGGCCCTTGATAAGATCATTTGTTGGACCAACCAATTTAATACCATTTTTCCCTTCAACGTAAAGGGGTTAAACACAGACAACAAATTTGAGTTGTTAAAACACAAGCTTCTTGCGCCTCACCATGCCAAACTTGGAATGTTACACAAAAAAAGAGTTCCCTATGAGCACCATCAAAATTGCGCTGTGGAACAAAAAAATAGGACACTGTTGGAGATGGCTCAAACCATGCTACATTCTTCTGGGATACCCAAACCTTACTGGCCATAGGCATTCAAGCATGCAGCTTACATTCTTGACTACCTGGTGCATCAAGATCAAACAGAAAAACCCAATTCCATGGCCCTGAAACTACACCCATTGCTTGAAATGCTCTGCCCTTTTGGGTGTTTTGCCTTTACCTATGACCACACGCACCTGAATCAACTTGGCCCCTAAACAAAAGCAGGCCAAAACCTTGGTGTCAGCCCAGATTCCAAAGGTTGGATCATCTTGGAGGAAGGGACTGGGAAGATCCTTCCCAGTTTAACAGTATGCTTTGATGATAGTTGTCCTGCCCCCGAACCTACTGCTTTCCAAATCAAGTGTAACCAGCTTGGCAATTACCAACTTGGCAAAAACCTGGATGCCCAAGACCTCTTTGTCTCTAACCTTCAAACCTCACTAGGCACTGATATGGACAGCCCGTCTGTCCCACAACTGCTCAAATCAAAACACTCACAACAATGGTGTGAAGAAATTTCTGAGGAGGATAAATCCCTACTGGAGATGAAAGTCTTTGAGGTTTTTGACCCTTAAAAAGAAAAAGAAAAGTTCTTTTGATCTTTCTGCATGCTTATCACCAAGCAACAACAAGACAGGAATTTCATAAAAAAGAAGGCGTAGCTTGTGGCGCAAGGTTTCACGCAGAAGCAAGGAGTCAGCTTTAAGAAAACCTTTTCCCCAACCCCCATCTTCTCCTTTCTATGGATGGCCCTGACACTATTGTACAAATGCTCATGGGAGCTGGCATCCTTGGACTTCCAAACTTCTTTACTACAAAGTGAAATTGATGAAGAGCTTTATCTACAACATCCACTGGGTCCCAATTATCCAACAGGTAAGGTCCTTTGGTTCAAGAAGTCCTTGTTTTGCACCAAGCAGGCAGGTTGCTGCTGGTGGATCCATCTAAGCCAGAAACTTGAATCCATTGGGTTCAATTCAAAAGCTGAGGACCAAAACACCTATACCTAGGACTCTTCTGACAGCAAAGCTTTTCTATGGGTCCACTTCAACAATGGGATCCTGACAGCCAGCACCAATAATCTTCTTGCATCTCTTTGGCAGAAACTCACTGACATGGTTGCAATAAAATGGGATGACCAACTGTTGTCCATTGTAGGTGTATCTGTCTTCCCCCCAATTCTGGCTTCCTCCTATCTCAACCCCCCCTGGTCAAGAAGATTATTGCAGAGGATGATTCACTTCTTACTTCCAACAAAACCCTGGAAGACACAAATCTCAAATCAAACATTGCTGATTTTCCAAACCAGACCTATGTGCATTGCATAGGCATGTTAATCTACCTAGTACAGGGCACTCAACCCAACATTGCCTTTGGGGTCAACTACCTAGCGCACTTTGCGCTGAACCTGGGATTGGAGAAATTCAAGGCTCTCACCTGGCTAATTTGTTACATTTGAGGCACCAAGCAATTCCCACTTCGCCTCCAGCCCACCAACAATGGAAAACTGCTTAAGTCCTATGCAGATTCCAGCTGGGGGGGGCAAAGGCGCAAGATTCTCTCATGGATTACTTCTGAACCTATGGGGTGCCCCCATTTGCTGGGGCTCCTGACATCAGCCATGTGTTGCGCAATCAATCTGTCAGGCCAAATACATTGCTCTTTTGGTAGCAGAAATGGAGGCGCTTTGGATCCACCACTTAATCCAACCAATGATACTGGATATGACGCAAATCCTTCTGTCCAAAAATCAAGCAGCCATGAAGATTGCAAGCAACACTGCAAGCATGAAAAAAACAAAACACATCAATCAAGAATTCCACTTCATCAAAAAACACCTCTGCAAAGGTGACCTAAAGTTAAGATGGATCAAATAAAGCTCAAAACTGGACAACATTCTCACAAAAGCCCTTGGAAGGCTCAAGAACAAGGAGTTCACCAAGATATTTTTTGAGGAGGAGGCACATTGCCCAACAAAGGCTTGTGGAAGCATGCGGGACAAAAACACAATGAGGTCAACATATTGGTGTGGGGGGGAATTTAGTGAATATAAACTATGCATTAAGAAGGTTACATTGATATGCACTATACTTGTATATAATTATTACATAATCCATATCACAACTCCACACCTAAACAAATATCTCATCATATTTGTATAAAATCCAGAAGATTAAGCTACCCAGATGTAAATTCTTATGGGGAATTCCAAAAAATATAAATCTATATTCTCATCCATTTCTACATTGTGACCTTGGGTATGTTGGGTATTTTTCAAAACAGCACCAGAGGATCCAGGGCCAAGTTTTCTTTGCGCAAAAAATATTATTTCAGTTTCTTCCCAATTTTTGTTGGGGTTTTTGTCCCTTTGGTTTTTGCTATTTTATTTTGTCACATCCCAACAAAAAATAAATACCTGTGATTGGATCAAATTTTTTCAGCCCCCCAATTTCATCTCTGATTGGAATCAAATCCCACTTGTGTTTTTTCCTCCCAATTGTGATAAAATAACCCTCAAAGCTCAATCCATCTTTAAATCATCAATCAGTAACTTGTTTATTAGAGAATTTTAATTCAAAGTCCTCCAATCCAATCCAAATGATGTTTTTTTTTTGGGGGGGGGGGAGTGGAGAGTGGTTAATGTGTGAGATTCAAATATGATGGGGGAGATGACTCATGAGGGGGTAAAGGATAGAAGGAAGGGAGCAATATGAAAAGGTGACTTGGGGTTTATATGGGGATACCATCAACAAAAAGGCCAGAGGCCAGTTGGGCCTTGGGCCTTGGGTTTATACCCAATACCTGTGGGTATTGGGTTGGGCCATCAAAAAATGATACCCAACCAGCAGGTATACCAGCAGATTGGGTGTTGGAATTGATTTTTGTGGTTGGGTATTCCTTGGGGTCCAGCCCAAGCATCATCTCATAATCATTAAACAGGGAAACAAGTTGACCCATTCAAAGTTGAGCAATGAAAACAAAAAACTTAAAATTGGTGTATGTGCAGCTGCAGACCAAGGAACTAAAGTTTAGTCACAACAGCACAACAAAACAGGGATTTGTTAGAATAAAACACCCTTGTGCATTCAATAGTGCTCAAAAGGGTTTTTTGGAAAATTGACAACAAAACTCTTTGATTCATTTTAAGGAACCTTGAAAAGTCACCGCAAACAAAACCAGGTCTCTCAAAGTTAAACTAAACTTCCTTTTTATAATGGTTGGTATCAGTCATACAAAACCATTTTAAACCTGCCATTAAAAAAATTATTTCACATCAGGCATGTTAAAGTTTTTAGAAAAGAAGTAGTTCATTCCAAATAAAGAATGTAGAGTTACTCACCACCTTAACCAAATGTTGAAACATACCATCCACCCCTTGCTTGCCACTTCCATCCAACTCCAACCTCATTGGGGATGTCATCATCCTTTCTGCTCATACTTGCTTTTTTTGTCTGGAACCTCATCCTGAGCCATCTTTAACTCCCTCTTTCACAATTACCACCTCAAAACTCCATTTCCCTTTTTCTTGAAGTTTCTAATACACAGTTACCACTAATCACTGCATTTCTCCTGCACTTCCCAAAAAAATGGGCCCTCAGCTAACCAAATCCAAAACCCAAAAACCAAATCAAACCTTTCGAAGGAATCCAAGAACAAAAAATCCGCCTGCCTTGGATTCCAAATCTTCTGGTAAAATGAAAAAAATAGCCATAATCATCCTGGTTCACTGTCTCAAAGTTTCCTCCCACTATGCACCTTGCTTTGGGTTCAAATAAGAAACATGTTTTTGGCAAAACCCCTTCTTCTAAGTTTCATGCTTATCTCCTAATGGCCAAGGAGCTCAAGAATGAAATGAAGAGTTCCTGGATTTGTGGTCACAACATATGTGGGATCAGTTCACAAACTACTGGGCTAATTTATCACAAGCCCACTCTATGTACATTGAATAAACTGGATTTGGAAGAGCCAATACTGTTAAAGCTAAGAGATTGCCACTTATTTTCAGCCCAGAAGTATAAAAAATGACAAGGAAACCTTTTATTGGCCATAATTTGATGCAAAAAATAAATTTCCAGCATATCCAGTTTAATCAGCCCAAATTGAGTTTACATTAGCTTTTAAAAGTAGTTCTAGCACTTTCTTTGATTGGTCACTTCCCAGATTAGATAAAGTCAAAAATCAAACAAAACTGGAGGAAAAATTTCCAAATGAACCATCAAAACATACTTATTCTCAATTAAGTATGAATTTCCTTCAATTCAATTTTGAATTTTAACTTATTTCATATGAACAGTCTCATCCTTTTTGAAAACTAGAAATCTCAAGCAAATTCTTGAAGTTTGAGTTGAATGCTCTTGTTGAAAAACTTGAGAGGATGAGGATAGGAATCTTATAATGATAAGAGGAGTGTATCTGAGATTCTAAGGGGGCACTGCAGTTCATTGTGAGTCAGAACAGATGGTGTTCATTCACTTGATCAGGCAAAAATATAAATAGACTAATTACAGGATGGCTGAAAAGTGGTTGGAAAGATAATATGATTGAGAAAAATAGGATTGATAAGTATAAGTGTGACACACAAGATATCAAAGAATAAGGAGCAACTGTAGATGAAAGATAAAGGAGGCACTGGAGTTGATACCATGGAACAGCATAAAGGCATCACTAGACTAAGATAATTAGGGTGATAGCTAGTGTAGTTTATGATTATAATAATCTTTTTATAATAATCTTGTCAAGTATTATTTCCAGTATAATCTTTAAGATAATGCTAGAAAGAAAACAGGTAGAGAATGATATGAGAATATATAAAGCTTGATAAATGATTGCACTCAAGTATCAGGCAAAAAAATAAAAGACTAGAATTCAAACACCAATGGCTCCTCCCAAATCAACTTTCGATCTAAGTGACAATGGTCAACCACCAAATCCTTGAAAGGGAAGTTCAAGGGCTCCAATTGAACCACCTTCCATCCTAAAATTAATGAAAATACAAGAAACAATTTGAGCTTTGGGTGATTTGAAGGTATCATTGAAAAGCAAGATTCAGTTAATTAATTGAAAACATTTCAGTAATTATTTTTTTAAAATAGATACCAATTGAAATATTGGATTAGGTAAATAGTGAGATATCTGTTTGAGACCAAAAAATTTAGTTTTAATGGAAAAAAAGGGAATGCAATGTGTAAATTGAGGGGAAAAAACAAAAATCAGAGCTTTGATCTCAGCAAAAACAAATAAAAGCTGAATGAGAGCTCAGAAAAAAATTTTGGTGGTTAGAGGGATTCAAAAAAAAAGAGTTGGAGTTTCCAAAAGAGGAAAAGGAAAAGCACAGGTTATCCTTAGCCATGGGTTTTTTCAGTAGTGGGGTACTGATTGCATAAATTAAAATGGTGATGATGAATTCAAAACCCCCAGTTGTGTGGGAGTTGTGTTGGGCGCTACATGGCCCATTGGACGCCTGGCGGATCATACACGCGTTGAATGGGTTGCTCCAAACACAAGCAACCTCCAGACACAAATCCAAAGCGTTGTTCCAAACACGCGCAACCCCCAGGGGGTTGTGTATCCCAGTAGATGGCATTTTTGAGTTTTTTACCCCCGTACACAACTGTTTAGACGTGTATACAGAGGTATACAACCCCTCAGGGCTTTCACCAGAATTTTAGGGACCCCCTGGACCATTTTTGGGTTCCATCAACCCAAATTTGGGAACAACAAATACTATGTGGCACTATTGGACCACACCTAGAAATCATCAAGTGAAACCTAAAGTGAAACTGCAAACAAAATCATTGCCTTTGGAAAAAAAATCTGTTAAATTGTCCCTGTACCACAAATTACACTCTAAAATTACCCGTTGGACAACAGAAAATAAATCTTTAATGCCTGTTGGTTAACTTGATGTTTCTCCACTCAAAAGTGAGCAAACTTTTTAGTTGTTCAATTGAAAGTTGGATTGAATACTGAAGTACCATGGAATTGTTTTGAATTATGGGAAAATTAGAAAGCCCTCCTGTTTATGACATGGCTGCATTGAAGGACTACATTGATAGTTCCGTTAACAAAGCTGCACAAAAGAAGGATTTGGGTAATAAAACATTGGAAGCCCCAATTGAATCATCCTCTAGGGTTAGAATTGAGGAACAAAATTTTTCACAAATGGACATGAAAACTGGTGGTGAGCATCATTTTATATTAATCTTGCTTTTGGCTGATTTGATTTGATCAAAAATGATAATTTAACTATGTGACTATGAAATAACCATTTAATTGGTGCCAGATCCACTTGACCCACCTCCTGTGAGATCCTTTCCTACTAGGGAAGAAGCAAAAAAAAGCATTGTCAAACATGGGAAATGAAGCATGGTAATGATTTGACATTTTTTAAACTCAAAGATTGACAAATATGAGCATTTAGCCTGTGATAGAAATGGTTCCTAGTCTGGGACATTGATGACCAAATGGTCAAGGCAAACTCACACAAGGAAGGTTGGGTGCAAGATTTCAATCTGTGCAAGTCACACAAAGGCAGGCTCCTTGTGGCAAATCTCCTACAGCAATGATCAACATAACCAAAAAACATCTCCACACCCCTCTGTGCATCTTCAAATCAGGAGAATCTCTGGGAAGGAATTAGAGAATTTAAGAGAAGGCATGAATGATGGGCTGAATACACTTCAACATAAAGGAAAATTGAGTAAGATTCATGGAAGTGACTATGTTGATGAAAAAACAATCTATAACACTAAGGAAAAGGTAAAACTTACAGAACTCAAGGGAAAAACTGTTATTGAGGTCCTATTTGAACAAATTGAAGATTAATGTTGGGTTAACTGAGCAAAATTTAGTGGAGAGGGTCACTTGGAGCCCCTATTCTTGGCTCACCCTGAGGCATTAAAGCCTTGCAAACAATTAAATCATATTGCTATGTTAGATTGTACTTATAAAACAAATAAGTACCACATCCCCCTATTTCATGTTGTAGGAACAAAATACATCTGTAAAACTTTCACAAAAACTCTTGTTTTTATAACAAAAGAAACGTTTGATTTCTAAATTTGGTCTTTTAAAGAACTAAAAGAGCTGGCTTTTATCCTGGGAGACTTCCCACAGTCTTTATGATGGACCATAAAAAAGCTCTGATTTGTGGTATAGAACATAGTTTCCTTGAGTCAAAAAGAAAGTTTTGCTTGTGGAACTTGTATAAAAAAATACAAGCAAGCTGTAAAGTTTGCTTTAATGATGGAATTGAAGGGTGGCAAATCTTCATGTCTCTATGGGAAAATTATGGGGCCTCTAAAACCAAGGAGGGTGCAAAGTTCACTGGTGCAGAACTCAGAGTAAGTGCAAAATCACCGCCTCTACTTTTAAACTTACTAGTTTTGGGTTGCTTACATTATGACTTTTATAAAGTGTTTCTTGGAAGACCATAAGGATGTGCTTGAGTATATTGAAAATAACATCTTCAATATCAAAGAGAAGTTTTTAACATCTTGGAATTTCAAACACCCTGACTATGGAAATAAAACCACTTCTTGGGTGGAAGGGGCCCATGCTACTCTCAAACAATTTCTTGTGAATTTTTTGGGAAACATGTTTGATTTTTGGGAAAAAGTAGATGGAAAAGTTTATAATCAAATTAAATTGGTTCAGCCATTCCTTTAAAACTCTTGAATAGAGTTAGGAATAGTTCTTCCCCCTGAACTGTTACCATTGGGATAAAAGTTGTCTTCAGAGGCAATTAAACTTGTTTTGGAACAATTTGAGAAATTAAAGCAGAACCATGATGGGGAAGTGTGCACCAAGTCATACTCCAAGACCATAGTTTTTCCCTATTCCCACCAGATAGGTGTCCTACTAGCATCAAGAGAATTTTGTGTGCCTGAGGATTTTCATCCCCAGTGGAGGTTGGATTATGAAACTTGCAGTTGTAGTTCTGTAAGTTTGTTTAATGGGATTAATGCTTTTTGATGGATGATTCCTACTTTACTTATGTTGGATCCTTTTGAATTTGGAGTTCAATGTTGATGAAATGATCAAAAGTTCTCGGTTACATGAGAAGCTCAATGCAATTATCATGGGATATCCTGAACCAATCACCATGAGCTGTTGAAGTACCTGATTCATAAGACTGCAAAGCATTGATAAAAGCCAAGACTTATTCTTGCAATCAAGTAGAGGTTGGCCAAAATTGAAAGATAACTGGAGAGATCCTTCTTGAAATGAACACTTTCAAAAGAAAATTAAGCAGAAAAAGGGAATTAGATGGGAACCATATAAGAAAAGACAAACAATTTCAAGTATTTCATTTTGAGTAATTTTCATTTTTATGGTTAAATGAACTGATGAGAAAATTATTTCTGTAGTGCAAGGAAGACTCTTTGTCTGAATTTCATAGTTCAGTGGAAGAGACTGAAAGTTCATTAGGGTCCCTTCCGTGGGAATAAGAATTGTTTTCAAAGGAGGATGACAAAGGAATGGAGGAGTCAAACAGAAGCTCATCTTTGGTGATTATAAATTTATTTATTGAGATTAGGATTTTGGACAATTGATTTTTGATTGTAGGAAGCAAAAGTGAATTAACTCAATCAAATACCTGGGAACTTTCATAAGTTATTTGAGAAGTTTTAGGATCTGGTTGGTGATGGGAATTGTGGATTTGGAGTCATTTCTAAATCACTTGGATATGATGAGCATGGATGGTTTAAAGTACAAAAATAAATTATTGAAAAATTGAGGAAAAATAATACTCCATATTCTAAAATCCTTGGTGGCAGTAGTAATATTGAAATGATAGAACAAAGAATTGATGTTAATTGCATCAATGAAAAAATTCCCTCTTCAAAATGGCTTTCAAAGCTTGAAATAGGTCAAATAATAGCTGATAATTATGGAAGACCAATATGTTTCATTTCATTGTATTCATTTTGTACATATAATCCTATGAAAATGGGTGTAATACAAACATCAGACCCAATATTCATTTCATTTGTTGATAATAAGCATTGGGTCCAGGTTTTACTTAAGGAAGATGTGATTCCAATCCTGCCCATAGTTTCAAAAGCAAATTACATGATTTTTAAAAAAGCCTCTAATTGGGTTGATCACCTCAAAGATCAAATCAAGTTGTATTCTAATTTATAGAAATCATTTCAATTTCATAATTTGTGTTGTATGTAACATGCTGATCTTGTAATTCTATTGATATATATGGTTATCACATTTTGAACATCATTATGTTGAGTGTTTTGAGTTAACATCATTATTTTGAGTGTCTTAAATAAAAACTCATTGTTAAGTCAGCTCAACTTGTGTTGGGCTGATCCCATCATAAGGAATATTTTAACTTCTTGTGATGGGATCAGCTTAACACAAGTTTAACTTGGTTTTTTTGGGTGTTTTTACTTTAGGGATTTTCAAGTTGAAATTGTATTTTTAGCACTTTTAGTTTAGGGATAGTCAAGCTGAACCTGCATTTTTTTGCACTCTTACTTTAGGGCTATTCAAGTTAAACTTTAATTTTTTGGGCTTATACTTTAGGTCTGCTCCATAGAAGCTTTCATTTTTTATTTAATTTTTGGTGTTTTGGTGGTCTTTAGTTTTTTTTTTTTTTTTTAAGTTTTTTTTTTCTAAGTTTTTAATTTCTTTCTTTAACCAAAAAATCAACATTTTTTGTTTTTTGGTTGATTTCTGTTTTTTTTTGGATTTTTATTCAATTTATTTATTTATTTTTTTGGCCCACAACACTTTTAGTTGTGTGGCATCACAAATGACACCAAACCATTTTGTGGGGGCTACAAAACTACATTCAACTTGTGTGGAGGCTACATGAATGAATTGTAGTTATGTAGCATGCCACATGGCCCATTTGAGTTGTTTAAAAAACAACACAAATGAGTGGTGAGTTTATCATCACCCAAGTTCAAATTATTTCTCAGCTATTTGGATTTTAGATAGATTTATTTTTATTCTTTTCTTAAATTAAAGGATGATTTTCTTCTTATTTTTTAAGACTGGTCTTGATGAAATTTCATTCTGATTTTCTGTGCCATATTTTTCATATTTCTCTTGTAATATTCCTTGATCCACTGGTATCAATCATGAAATTTCCCATAAAAACTGTTTGATTGTGGAAATTTTGTTTTTTCAGCAAAATAGATCATATGATAATTTCAAAAGTCCCAGTTTAAATTGAAAGCTTAAATTAATGGATCAATTTTTTTTGGAAGAGGCATGAGTATAGAATTTCTCTGAAAAAAATTGCACCAAAAAGAATCATTGAAATAATAAGATTAATTTTTTGGCTATGATTACAATGTCTGGTGTGGTTTTGAACCCAAGGAAGGAGTTTCAAAAAAATACATGCCAATAAAAAAATGTGTGAATATTAAAAATAAAGTTTTGGAATGCCTTTCTGAGGTTTAAAGCAGTTCCTGGGGTGGGGGAAATGCCTTTTTAGGGTGTCCTGGGCCCCCCAAGGCTTTTAAAAATTGACTGAGGCCCTGGCTGGCTAATGCAAGGCCTTCTTTCACAAAAACAAATTTAAGAATACTACAGAAAGATAACTATTCCATTCATTGTGCAATTGATTTATTTCTATGCTAGATTGAATTCTGCAACTCACTATTCAGGATGCGGACACTCCATTTCTGGTTTAAGATTGGTCTAGTCTTGTCTCCTCTTGTAGTCAAGTCCTTTCTTTTCTGGCTCATAATTTTCTTCATCCACCTTTCTCATCTTCCAACCACCACTTCACACTCAAACTTCAACAATAAATTATCACTAACTTGATTCACCAAACCTATTGACAAATCCAGGAAGTACCCCAAGCTGGTAATGAATGATTCAATGCATAGTGTAATCTCTGATTAAATCTTCCACTCCCAACCAACTGTTCATCTAATCATAACTACTCAGAGGGTCTCAAGGTTGCATCCTCAGCATAGAATCCCAATGCTCTCATGTATGAAATTTGACCTATGACTTCCTCAAAGAATCAATCTGACTGTGCTCTTCCAGTTATCCATAATGTCTATTTTCATAGCAAATATGTCTGATAATTTCATGTGCTGATTAATCAAGTGAAAAACATAGTCTATTTTGGTTGGATATTTTTTATCTTTGATATCATCTTATTTTATTATATTGATGTCAAACTGAACTTATCCTATCTTTGTGATATTGAAATGAATCAGCGGTACTTCTTTTCACCCATTTCCTCACCACAGTTAAAAGGAAAACTGCTCTCAAGATGGCCAACTATAATCAAATTCCAGGACCAGGGCGCAAAGCACAATGATAATAATCACACCAAAAACTCTTGTAGAATCAACACCTCTCCTGAAAAAGGACAATTAATCAATATGGAAAGTGAAGATAGAGATTCTATTTGATCTAAAAGGCATTCTCCACATTATGGGAAATTAAAACAAAGATTTTCAGCTTGATTGGGAAATCAACAAGGACATAGCTCTGTTTCTCATAGAAAAATTATAATTGGCATCCCATACCAATATAATCAAACCTGAGAAAATCTGTAATAAAAAGAGATCTGGATTGCCACAAAAAAATAATTTGCCTTGTTGAAATAATCAAATCAAGAACGGATTTTGAATGAATTTATCTAAATTTCTTTCAGCAAATAAAAAATTGGCAGGTTTGTGGAAAATGTTCAACTGCACCTCAACAAAATTTCAGAAGATGTAATAAAGCTACAATCAGATATACTCTCCTCAATTTCACCTTTCACATTCCCTTCAAATCTTGAAAGCATGTTTTCTCAAATCTTGCATGTAAAAAAGGACATAACCATTGAAAGAGCTTTGTATCATCTGGTACAACACAAGAAAAAAACAATTCCAAAGTCAAAGAAGGAGAAATTTTCTCCTAAGGGGACAGGAACCTATGCTCAAGCTATCCATGGTGTGGAAACAGTTTCCACAATCCCCATTTGCAAAATAACCCTTTCAAAAAATGATGGATAGGATTCCCCAGCCTCAATACAAACAAATTTAAACCTTGAAATCCAGAAAAGAAGAATAAGGAAAAATTATCAAACTTCTTTTCATTCTTGAATTTTTTTGTGCCCACATTTCCAGCGCAGCAGTCAACTTTCATTCTAGAATCAGGCTTTGCAATCCAAATTTTAACTATCAATAACTGGTTTAAGTAAATGAATCCCAAGAATGGGCCCAAAATCATCAAGAGTGGCAAAACTGGTGCTTCCCTAGCAATGATGGGCAGGGGTACCACATCCATCAAATCCACAACTTGTATGGTCAAGCTTCAAAACGCAGCATGTACAAGACGCCTGTTTCAATCTGATATTTATGGGAGTTCTCTTCAACAAAGGAGCTACACTCATTATTGACAACAAAGCAAATCCACACATCTTCAAGCTCACTGTTAACCAATCTACTGCTCCTCAAGGAAAAATCCTCAATAACCTCCAGTATATTGACATCCAATCCAAGGAGATATATCACAGTAAAAGCAGTCCCAAGCTCAAAAAAATCAACAGCTTACATTTGAGACTTGGCCATGCAGGAGGTGGAAGAATAGAGAAATATTTTAAAAAAAAAATTTCTTCTGAAACCAAGGGGGACTTCTTGTGCCCAAGATGAAAAAAGAGCAAAATAACTTGGGCAAAATTCAAACATTCCTCATATAAACTAAATAAAATATTTCAGAAACTTCACACAGATCTCATTGGACCAATCCCTCAATTAAAACAGGGAGGATATCAATAGTAACTCACTATTTCCAATAACTTCAGTGGGTACATAAGCAGTTTTCCACTGAAAAAAAAATCAACAAAATAAAAAAAAAAATTGTTCTCTTCAATTAGTAGAACAGCCTAGCTTAATAAAATTGGGAAATCTGCTTCAAAAGAGGAGGAGGATTCTTAAAGTCCAACTTTACCAATTTTTTTAATAGAAAGGAATACACCACATAGTTTAAAAACCCAACCATCCACACAAATTTCACAAGGGCTGCTGACATACAAGCAGGGCTTGTCACAAGGGGACTCTACTCTCACTAGAATTGGGGGTAAGGTAACTGGAGGATGCTATGAGGAGCAGAGGAAGAGTTGATTTAAGGTAACGTGCTGGATGACACTTGCTGCAATGAATTCCTAGTAAGAAATAGTAAACTGATTACTTGGGGAACAATCAGGAAGGAGGAAGAGGAGGCTATTTTAAATAGAAAACATCTGGAACTAAAACAGAGGTACAGCTGGTTGGAGCTCAGAATAAATATTTAATGACAAGAGAGTAGTCTAGGTAACATAGAGGGCTAATCAGGTATGCTACTGCATTGGGATAGAATGTCTACTACACTGGGTCAAAGCTGCAGGTCTGGGATGTCTAAGTTGTGAATGTACAGTTGGAGGATGTAAAGTAAACATGAAGGTCATGACACTATGTACTAAGTAGAGAGAGTATAGGATAAAACCTGAAAGAGGATTTAAATAAGGATTCCCAAAGGATAAACCATGATGAAGTATGGGTTAGACAGAGTGAATATGGTTAGATGATGTGCAGACCTGGGAGATAAATTATGTGCAGGCCTATGGAGTCTATCTGCATTTTGTATGAGGTTATACTATATGTAGATATTTACTGCATGAAGATCCTGAGGACATGTAGTTACTGGAGATATACTGATATAAGTATCCTAAGCCCTTGGGTTGAAGCTCCTTGGAACGTATATTATGTTAAGCTAGGGTCTTCTCTTCCTCTCCCTCTAGCCTCATGTCACGGATCTATACTCTCTGACCCGCTCTTCTACATCTCCTACATACATGTCACTCTCATATATCTACATGTCACTCTCATTTCTCATGCTATTGTACTATATCTGGGCCAGCACTCGGAGATGGAAGGATTCCCTTTCCTCATCCTTCCATCTCTCTTCATACTGCTGCCCCAGGTACGTCTCTATTTTTCATTTTCTATATACATGTCTTTTCTGCTCTCTGTCTTGATGAAATCCAATCCTTCCATCTCTCTTCATACTGCTGCCCCAGTGAGCCTTAACAGGTTATGAGCCCAGAAGGCTACCAGCTGCGAAAAACTTCCAAGGATCCGTACACTTCTCGTTAAAGCCCTATCCAACCACTCAAATGTCCCACAAACCAGAAAACAAAACCATGATCAATGTCAATCCAGATACTGCTTCGTCAAACTCTCAAAAGCTCTCCACCGGCAAGCTTCCCATCTTGAAATCACCCGGGACTGACTCGAACTACCTAGATTGGGAATTTTTAGTCATGTCTTTTCTAGAGGCCGCATGCTTGGAGTACATAGTAGAAAGACCTTGTCCGGAAACCCCTTCCGAAGTCTGGATGGCCAATAACAAAACCGTCTGTTCTCTCATAACGCAAGCCATAGATTTCACCAATCTCCGATATGTTAGAGAACACCGTAGACACGCCTACGGAATGTGGTTTGCACTTTCAAGAGCTCACCAGGATCAAACAGCTGGGGGTCGAGTCTACTGGCTACGTAAGCTTCTCCTAACCAAAATGGAAGGTGAAGACATAACTACCCAAATCAACAACATGGCCCGGTTCCATGAGCAACTAAACTCACTTATCACCCCAACAAATCCCCTTACCGCCGACGATGTCCACGTTGCTGCTCTACTAATTCCATCCCTCAAGACTGGCTGCACTGTGTCTCGGGATACATGAGTCAAGATAATGTCAAATCCAAGACTATTGTCAATGCGTTGAAAAACGAGTACACGAGGCGACAGTCGCAAACCAAGATTGAGGCGTCAGTTTCTTCTGCTAAGTCGAGTCAAGGCCAAAAAGGACAGAAACAGACCAACCTTGAAGATAAGTCTCAGAAGAAGTGTTACTTCTGTAATGTAATCGGTCACGATCTCAACGAGTGTCACAACACCCGCCGAGTACTGAACAAGATCAAGACTGCTCAGAAGAATCAGTCCAACTCTCAACGTAAAAAGTCTGACAAAAAGCCCACCAAGCTTGCTGCACGAGCTGGCAGAACCACGGCGACTCCACTCGAATCTCCCTCAAACGCTGATCCTCACAACGAAGATTTGGAATACTCCGGGTCAGAATTTGAAGTAACCGTTGGTCATGCACAAGTTCTAAACGCGTCCCTCTCTACTGTACAATGTCCCACCGATGTGAATATTGACTCTGGGTGCTCAATCTCGATGACCCCTCATCTCAACGCGATATTCCGACCATCACCGGATAATACTCCGGTTAGACTTGCGGATCATTCTTTAGTCAAAGCCTCGCACAAAGGGACTATCACCCTGCCGTTTGACAATTGGAAATCCATTCCCTCTCTTGTCGTTCCTGACCTTCATGAGCCTCTCATTTCGGTCGCGGGTCTCTGCGACGCAGGACTGATGGTGGTTTTCACGTCGGAAGGCTGTTCAATCTATCCTGACAAGGACACTCCCATCTCCTTGAAGCCGGTAGGGTCGGGATATCAAAGGGGAAACCTCTACTATTTGCCTTCACAGCCAGTGAGCTCTTTCTCAGCAGGATTATCTTGGTCTGATCTCACATTAATGGAATACCATCTACGTCTCTCACATCTAGGTCTCAAACCCCTCAAATGTTTTCTTTGGGATAACAACATTAAACCATCGATTATGAATGAAATCAAAGTCCAGCGGTGCAATATCTGTGTGCAGAGCAAAATGCATCGAACTGCATTCAAGTCCAGAAGACCTCATTGGTCTTTCCAACCAGGGCAGTTGATCCACTCTGACGTAGGTTTGTTCAAATGTCCGTCAAGGGAAGGCTTCAAATACTACGTCACCTTCATAGATGACTACTCCAAATACATCTCAGTCTATCCCATCAAACTCAAAAGCGACGTATTTCATTGTTTCAAGCTCTTCAAATCCCATTTCAAATCTCTTTCTTTGTCCAAAATAATTACTCTTAGAACCAACAACGGAGGTGAATACACCTCAACATCTTTCAAATCTTAACTACAGTCCTGTGGCGTACATCACAAAACCGGCCCTCCGCACTCCCCAGCATTGAATGAAGTAGCTGAGCGAACCAACTGAACAATTGGAAATGTTGTCAGGTGCTCTCTCCTACAGTCCTCTCTTCCAAAGTCGTTCTGGGCCGACTCTCTGTGTCATGCCTTTACGACACACAACTCCTACCCCTGCCACTCTCCCGCTGGTTTCTCTTCCCCTCTCTCTTCACTCAGGATTTCCTCTCTAACTCCAGACAAGATTCATCCATTTGGGTGTCTCACCTGGTACAAGGTACCTGAAGCTAATCAAAAGAAACTCGACGCAAAGGCTTGTCCCTTGGTCTTTCTCTCATGGCTTCCAAATGGCAACGGTGTTAGGGTCCTGGACCTGAATAGCAAGGCTGTCGTTAAGTCACGGGACGTCTCCTTTGTCGATCACAATTTCCCGTATGGGTCGTGGTCTCAGCATACGCCCTCCTCACCCAATGTGGTCCTTCCCTCTCCCTTTCCCGTAGAGATTCCCCCCCTTTCGACCGTACCTATCCCCCACTTGGCGGAGGCTCCTCTCCCAGCTACTCGTTTGTTGTCACCGATTTGTTTGAGGGAAGGAGTCAACTGACGTCTTTCGGATTCAATGCACGCTCCCCGGAACCGCATGCGTACAACTTCCGACGGCACTTCTTCTGCCGACTCCTCCTCAACACCAAACGTTGTCTCCTCCCCCAATCTATCTCCTCATCTCCCTGCTGCTGATGATCCTCCGGGGATTTCAGTACTTTCACTTCCCCCCTCCGTCCCCTTCTTGCCGCCGCTGCTTCCATCTCCATCGCCCCCACCACCCAGAAGGTCCTCTAGAGTGAGGCGCCCGCCCGACAGGCTGGGTCAATGGGCACCTGCTGCTCAACCACCCGACAATCTGGAAACTCCGAGGACGTGGAAACAGCTTCTTTGTTCCCCGAACAAGGCCCGCTGGCTCAAAGCTGCTCATGAAGAATTCTCCTTGCTTCTAGGCATGGCGACGTGGAAGCTGGTCCCACGGCAGGACAAACGGAGGATCATCAAGTCTAAATGAGTCTTCAAAATTAAGAAACGCCCCGATCATTCAATACAAAAACTAAAGGCCAGACTGGTGGCCATGGGGTATTCACAAACCCATGGCCTGGACTATCAGGAGGTATTCTCTCCCACTCTCCGCCTTGAAACCCTCTGGATGATCCTAAGTCTCCTAGCCTTGAAGGACTGGGTTGGTTGCCAGGTAGACTTCAAAACCGCCTTCCTGAATGGCAGGCTTGAACACAAGGTGTATATGGAGCAACCTCCCGGATTTGAGGACCCTCTCCACCCCGACTGGGTCTGCAAACTCGACCGTTCCATCTACGGCCTTAAGCAATCCCCCTGTTGTAAGACTCCAAACGGTGCTAAGCCGTGGCAGTTCTGTGGAGGGGAAAGGTGCTGTTTAGGCTGCCCTCCTAGGAGTTACAATAATATTTAAATGTAACCGGAATCAAGGTCCAGAACCTTATGGATGAGAAAACAAAGTAAGGGAAGAGGATAAGAGTTGTCGGTAGCGATGGAAACAACACTATCTGAGGCAAGATGGTGCAGGTAAAGACTTGAACAAATAAGTCAAGGTTTGTTCAGAGTTCAATAGAACAAGGCAGTTGTAAGTAAAAACGCCCACAAGCTAATAACTCTGGTCGTCAGCAGCTGATTAGGAAAGATCAACTCAATCCCAACCAACCTCCAGGTTCTCAATGAACCTGCCCAACTCTCCGCAATCAAGCGCTTGAAGGGTACCAGATAACTGTGGGAGGCTGAACAAAACAAAAGCAATTTGTTTATGAAGCTCTAGAAGCAAATCAATAACGGATTTGAGCAAGAATATCCCAACACTTCTCAAGGGACTCAAGAATAGCATGGCGGAATTGAACCTTAAAGAAGAAGGGAGGTATAACACTCCAAGTTTTAAGCTTAATAAAACCTCTTCAATCAAACGTGATTGGCTCCAGAAAGATGATCAAGGAGAGATCAAGACCAGTATGGTCGGAAAAAGGGATCAGAGTGGTATAACACACCCAAGAATTCAGACAGACAGGAATTCTTCTTCAACCAGCAAGGGTATTGGTTGGTGATAAGGAACAAGGTCACAAGGGACAGAGTTTGAGTATGGATGCTCAAAGGATCAAGGGGCAATCATAGATATACCCGGATAATTTGCTCAGATAAGTGGGGAAGGATGCCCACGGATAAATTGCTTATGATGATGGTCTCATAAGATGCATGGGATCCTCTGATGCTAGGCCAAAAGGCAGGGGAGAGCCCCTCCTTTTATAGACATGAGGCCCTGTATACTATGTACAAGTGATACTACAAATAGGTGCGGGAAAATGAAAACATAAAAAAAAAAAAAAAAAATTACATGAGAGGAAAAAGAGATGTCACCCACGTCAAGAATGACTGCGGGAAACCAGATGGACACCCGCGACCGCGGTCGCGGGTGTCAACAACGGTTGTCGTCGCCCGATCGGCGGCGACAGCGGGGTGAAAGTTCCGACGGCCGCAAGCGGTCGCTCGCGGTTGTTGGTTGGATCAGATGATGGGCGAGGAGGGCTAGGGTGTGATGATGATCGGTGGTGGGAAGGATTTTTCCGATTGAGGGATCGAATACTTGAAGGTGTGAGCCGGTGGCTAGGACGATTGATTTTCGATTGGGACTGACAAGGATTCATTGATAGGGAAGTGATGATCTGGTTCCCATTCTTGATTGAAGGTTTCAAGTCAGGATCCAAGAGAGCCCTGGTTTCTCGAGTTGATCAACTTGAGAGTAGGTAATTCCCAAGTCTTGAGTAATTTATCTTCACCGGTACTGATGAGGATCAAGCTTGGTTTGGATTGACAATTGTCAGAGGCTTGAGTTGGTAGACCAGCTTCTTGGTGGATGATGAGTGATCTGATCAAACCGGTATGATTCAATTGATTGGGATTGATGGGCAGATCAGGATGATGATTTGGTTAGAGCCTGTTGTTTGGCAGCAATTCAATCGACTCAATGGGTCAGATAATCCACCACGATCTGCTTGGCCCATCAAGAAGGCCAATTGGGTGATTGCCAAGCGGTAGCACCTATCTGAGCACCAGTTTGAGCGGGATTAGGACCCCTGAGAGCATACTCTCAATTGAAGACTGGTTCAGGTCTAGGGTAGACGTTCAGACGACTTTTACCAATGTGAAGTTTGAAGGATTGATAGAGGATTCTGGGGGTGGTGAGGAGGGGATGGATGGAAATGAAGAAGGGGTACAATCGCTCAAGATCTCTCGCTGAAGAGTTGAGACCGGGTTCGATGAGCAGGCCGATGGAGGGACAAGGATGGAAGGGCCGATGATGAGGAGGACGAGAAGGGATTGTCAAAAGTGGTTCGACAATCGCTTGCGTCTCCAAAAGTCAGGGCCGCGAGCGCGACAAGTGGGAGTTGAACATAGGAAGAGGGGAGCGAAGCGGAGAGACAGGCAAGAGGCCTGTCCTAGACCGCTAGGACAGGGAGGAGTTGAGAGATGGGGGGAAATGAAGGTAGCCGTAGGGGTACAACTGAAATCCGATTTTTTTTTTTTCGTGGTGTCCCGGATTGGTCACCACACCATCAGTGGAGCCTTCAGCTCCATGCCGCTCTGATTGGCCTAGGCCTCACAAACTCGGCGTACGACCCCACCCTCTACTTCAAGATAGAAAAGGGGGTGCTCGTGGGTGTGGTGTCCACTCATGTGGATGATCTAGCCATAGTCGGTCAACAGTCTTTTGTTCCCGTTCTCATCAAGGCTCTAGGTACTAAGTTCAAGATCGGCGCTGATGATGACTTACATCACTTTCTGTCGCTACAGATCTCCCGTGACAGGCCGTCTTGGCGTGTCTTTCTCAATCAGTCCCATTACATAGACAATCTCTGTGATTGGTTTCTCTCAGGCTGCTCAATGTTGGTTTCTACTCCGACTGACAGTCACTTTAAATCGCTCTTGCGCCGCTGTCCTCCGGATGCGCCATCCTCAGGTCCCTACAACCAACTCATTGGATCTTTGCTATGGGTGGCCCAATGCACAAGGCCTGACAATCCTTTGCGGTGAATCGACTCTCTCAACATCTGCGTGACCCGTTGGAGGGCCACTGGCTTGCGGCTGTCAGGGTACTCAATTATCTGGTCACGACAAAGCATATGTGCCTCCGGCTAGGTGGTCAACTTGAAGTTTCAGGTTTCTCGGATTTGGACTGGGCTGAGGACCGCGACAACAGGCGCTCCACGTTGGGATACGTCTACCGATTAGGTGACGGTGTGATTAGCTGGCGGTCGCGTAAGCAGGCAACAGTCTCTCTGTCCAGCACTGAGGCCGAATACAAGGCGCTGTCCAACTCCTGTAAAGAGGGTCTCTGTCTCAGTTGTCTTCTCTCTGAGCTCCATCTCCGTCCTCAGGGGGCTGTCCCGATCCACGTCGACAATCAAGGGGCGGAAGCTCTTGCAAAAAATCCGGAGCACCACGCCAGAACGAAACACATCCACGCCAGATACCACTTCATTCGGGAGTGCGCCGAATTGTCCAATATCAGTTTGGTGCATGTCCCGACAAAGGAAATGCTCGCCAACACACTTACCAAGCCGTTATCCCGTGTCATGCTGGAAAAGCACAGGGATATGTTGGGTGTGATCTCGCACTCCGCCTGAGATTTTTTTTTCTTTCTTCTGTTGTTTATTTTTTTTGTCTCTTTCGTCTCCGTCTCTTCTTCCTTTTTTTCTTTTTCTTTCCTTCTGCCTCAAATGTCTCCTCCTCAAGTCAATGACAGTATGCAGCAAGGGGGGTGTTAAGCTAGGGTCTTCTCTTCCTCTCCCTCTAGCCTTGTGTCACGGATCTATACTCTCTGACCCGCTCTTCTACATCTCCTACATACATGTCACTCTCATATATCTACATGTCACTCTCATTTCTCATGCTATTGTACTATATCTGGGCCAGCACTCGGAGATGGAAGGATTCCCTTTCCTCATCCTTCCATCTCTCTTCATACTGCTGCCCCAGGTACGTCTCTATTTTTCATTTTCTATATACATGTATTTTCTGCTCTCTGTCTTGATGAAATCCAATCCTTCCATCTCTCTTCATACTGCTGCCCCAGTGAGCCTTAACATATTAGACTGAGGACTAAACTGAGTTTGCTGAAGGTAGACTCTGTGAAAATTATGGCCAGAAATTTGCTGAGTGGCAGGAGGAGCAGGAATTAAAGCAGAAGAAATTCTGGAAAAATTGTGTCTATAAAGGCTAGTGAGCTCTCACAATGGGGAAATATGTCAGATAATCAATTGGTTAAATTCAAATGGATGGATCAAAAACAGCAGGGAGAGGAGCTCCTTCAAAAAAAATGGATTCTTGAGGGCCCATGATACAAAAAGAAAAAGAAAAAATTTCTGCACCAAAAGATATCTACAGGCTCTACAAGCCTTGTTAACTGGTTCGGGCTACATCAGCCCACGTGGCATTTGTCCCCAAACCTCTCAACCAGACTTTTCTGGTCAATTCTGATTGTCCCACTCTTACAGGGATGAACCAGCCCCCCTGCTGTTAAACCCCCTGGCTGTTTTTCCATTACAACCAGCCTGGTTACTATTGTTTACTCACATAATGGATTTTTGCCTCATCCAAAGAAACAGCCAGCAACCTTTCCTCCACTTTGCAATGGAAAGAAATGGGAGGGGAGGAAGCCGGGGCCATCAGCCACAGCTGCCGGCCACAACCAGGGTGGGGGACTCCATTTGGAGTTGCTCTTCCCCATACAACAATGCTTCCCAGGGCTTTGGCCCCCAAAGGGGCCAAAAGCAAGAAACAGAAGCCCCAAGCGGGCAGTGACACTGGCGGTGGCGCCAATGGGCCTTTAAAACTTTGGCAGGCCAGCCCAGCTGCCCAGTTATGTCCAGAAAGAACCTTGGGCTCAATAATTCCCACAAACGCCCATTTGGTTATAGTGGACCATCCATCCCAACAGGCCTGTGATGAGCCATGTACCAAATGACTTATTTCACATGTTTTGAGACCAGTTTCCCGAAATCTGTGACATCCACACAGTGCCTTTTAGCAACTCCAAGGGATAATGGAGTTATTTTAGCAAATAGATTCCTGGAAGTCACTAGAAGGGGAATTTAGTTTACTAATACTCTTGAATAGATAGAAGTAAGCTCAGATGGTTTTGAACTGCATGCCCTTCTGAACTATAATAAGTCTGAACAATAATTTTTTTTAATTAATGACGGGTTTTCTTTGAGACTTAAAGTAGGTCTCTAATTAGAACTAGGTTAGTTATTAGTAAATATTTTTAGGAATTGGAAGAATATTTATTTTGAAGACTTATTATAGTTCAGAAGGGAAGGCAAGTCAAAACCATCTAAGTCTGCAAAATAATTTTTTTAATGAATGACTGGTTTTCTTTGAGACTTAAAGTAGGTCTCTAATCATACCTATATTAATTATTAATAGAGATTTTTAGGAATTGGGAGAGTATTCAAAGTTGGATTGGATTATTGGCAAGCTTCCACCAATTAATACTAAAGAATTTTTAGAATTTTTCTGACTATTTTTCCAAATTCCAATTAAAGGATTTAAGGGTTGACTAAAAGGTGTTTAACCAGTAGGAGGACCCAAAAATGGGGTTTTCCACAGGGATCAGGGCGGAAAAAAGCTTAGTTTTTTGTTCTGTTGTACCCTCCTTTTTTATAAATTCACTGATTGAACAAAAAGGGTTTTTCCTCTTCATAATAGGTGCTGAATAACAGGTCTTTTCTCAAAAACCCTTCTTCAAGAACACCTGGGGTTGTTTCAAATTTTCAATTATAATTTCATGTATTATCCTTTATTTGCTTTTATCTTGCTTCTGATTTAATGATAAGCAGGTACTGGTTAGGCAGATGCCATGCTACATGGGCAGATGTATCATAGGGCCAGATTCCATGCTAGACAACTTGGATAGGGCAAAAGAGCCACACTTAAATAGACAAATAATTCCTTTGGGGATGCTCAGGGCTCCACTGAGGACAGTTCTGATCCTCTATCTGCACTGTTGAAGCACAGGAGTATTCAGTCACTTGAGGCAATAATGCTGGTGAGAAAACATGTGAAACAAGCCAAGAGATAGCTTCATTTTTTAGTATAAATTTTGATACACAGGAAAATAAATGAGGAAAAGAATAAGATTGTTAGTTATGGAAGCTTCTGGGTGCTTGTCTTTCATAAAAATGTTGCAGAAGCTCCCTGCAGCTTGAGTTCATTTTGCTGGTTGGGAAAAGCATGAAAAATTCTTGGCAGCTGAAAGCCCTCTTTGGTAACTGACGCTGTATAACTTGTATGGCTGAAGTGGTGGAAAAATCCTTTCTTAGGTGTTTCTGAAGACCATTCTGAAAACTTTTATTGCATAGGAGGCAGCAGGGGCTACCTGCATGCTGTTTCAGTGGAATTATCTGCAGAGATATGGGGTATTCTGTGTTACAACATGCTCCCTTGGGTAACCTGAGAGTGTGGCTTGCAGGTGCTGTGTGTGTGGTTGATATGATGCCTAAATTAGTATCAGAGTGCTTCAGAGGACGGTTCAGAGCCCTTATATGTTGGTGAACTTTCCAGAAATGTCATGTGTAGTGAATTGGTATTGCTGGTTGGTGAGAATTGAGATATAATTGGCTGCATGAGACCCTAATTTTGTTGTTGCATATATGAGTGTTGTATGGTTGTATTGGTGGAAAACTGAATATCAGAGTGCTTCAGAGGAAGTTTCAGAGGCCTTATATTGTGGTGAAAGTTCCAGAAAGTTCATTTTTGGTGAATTTTTATTGCTGGTGGGTGAGAATTGAGATATACTTGGCTGCATGAGTCCCTACTTTTGTTGGTGCATATATGAGTTCAGTATGGTTGTATTGGTGGAAAACTGATTATCAGAGTGCTTCAGAGGAGGGTCCAGAGGACTCATGTGGTGGTTAAAGTTCCAGAAAATTAAGGTTTACTGAGTTTTTAATTGCTGGTGGGTGAGAATTAAGATGTACTTGGCTGCATGAGCTCCTACTTATGTTGGTGTGTATATAATTGTTTTATGGTTGGAATGGTGGCAAAATGAGTATCAGGGTGCTTCAGAGGAAGTTTCAAAGTACCCAAATTGTATTTAATTAACCAGGAAGGTATTGTAACTTGGTCTCATAGTACTTTTTGTAGTGTAACATTGGTACTGGCATGGTTTAACTGCTGCTGGCATGGGTAAGATGTTTTATTTTGTGGTTATTTTAAGCATAATGTTTTAACATTATATAGGCACTTAATATTTTATTTATTAATCCTTGTGAAATAATCCATCCTTTTCTAGATCTTGGTTTGTTTGTGACAGGTTTTTGATATGGTTGAAGGGGGGTAATCTGGTGATGGATTTGGGCTTTGAGGTTGGTTTGAGTTCAGAGTATAGTTTATGAGGGGCTTGGAATTAATTTGTGAGGTTAATTTTATAAAAAAAGAATAATAATTATTAAAAGAATGAGTCTTACGTCTATAGGACAGGTTTGGTTTACAACACCCTGTGGTCCATGTGGTTTTCCAATTCCCCATAGAGGCCCATACATGCATCCCATTTTGATTATACCTATACGTGGAACACACATAAGTTCCTTCATATTTTAACAAACCCACCTAATCCAAAAGGGGTGAAATGGGCATATTAGAGACAAAGCCTTGATTCTTTTTTCTGTCTAATGCCTTATTCATGATATTTGAAATCATTTCTCCAGTAGGAATGTAACTCAACACTATCTCTTTTCAGTTAGCTGCATCATTTATATAGTTATAGTGAACATCAATATGATTTGTTCTTGAATTGAAAACTTTATTTTCTTCCAACACAATAGTGCTCTGTTTATTGGAATACAAAAACTCAAAACCTTGTCTTTTATGTGTATCCTCTAAGACTTTTCTCAACCAATTTGCTTCCTGGGAAGCTTCTAAGTAAACTCTATAATCAGCCTCTCTTGATGAAATAATTATTGCCAAAAAATCCATGGACATCCATGACACCAGATTCTTACCCAAGAAGAATAAAAAAGCACTTGTTGATTCACTAGTGTTGCCATCTTCCCAGCTTGCATTGGAATAACCAACCAAATCAAAGTTTTCTGACTTTGAAAAATTTAGTTCAGACTATTTGTTACTTTAAGATACCTAATAAACCTCTTAAACACTACCCAATGCCTCAATCATGGTTCTTAAATTGTTGTGATAAGAACCCATTTCAAATGCAATATATGGTCTTGTAAACTGTTGCAAGTAATTTAGAGACCAAATAGATGAACTAAAATCATTACCTAACTGAACAAACTCCAGATACTGGCAGAAATTCTTCCCCCCCCCCTCTTTCCTACCTAGGTGACCATCAGGGGTGGTCAAATCCCCCACTGGTTGCCTGGGACAACTTTTGCCACAGGAAAACCAAAAACCAAAAGTGGGCTGGGGGGAATCAGGTCCCCCCAGCCCTTGGAGCCTAACCCTTAGTTACAGGAGGGAGAGCACCCCGCTTGCCCTCCATCCCCACTTTGCATGGGTGGGGGGGTGATGAGGTCCCCCCCACCCTGACCAGTTTCTTGATTGTTCTAACCAGCCAGCCCCCTCCCCTACCCTTTGTGATGGAAAGTAAGGGGAGGGGAGGGAGCAGGGGCTTTCAGCCCTAACTGCCAGCGGCAAATGGGGTGGGGGACTCCATTTGTAGTTCCTCTTCCCCATAAAATGGCCCCGCATGGGGCAAAAGTGAGAAAAAGCGCCCCCAAAGGGCCATCCCAGCCCAAATATGGGATATGACAACTTTTGCAGGCCAGCCTGGCTGGAAAGGTATTTCCAGAATGAACCTTGGGGCCAATAATTCCCACACAAGCCCATTTGGTTGGGGTGTCCCATCCATCCCAACAGGCCCGTGATGATCCGTGTACCAAATGACTTATTTCACATGTTTTGAGGCCAGTTTCCCCAAATCTATGATATCCACACAGGCCAGTGTTATACGTGCAGTTTTCCAACAGGCCTTAGAGGTCCATAGGTACATCACATTCCGATTGCACCTATAAGTGGGATGCATGTAAGTGCCTACATATTTTAACAGACTGATTTTGGTGTCAGTATGACAGTACCCCCTGGTGAAAAGGAGGGCATCTCCTGATGACCATAAAAAGATCAGGTTGAAGAGGCCATCTAGTCTTTTTCCCTTCAGCCATTCCTGACCTAAGTTTTCCATCTCCATATCCACAACCATAACCACCATCCACCTCAGTACCATCTTTATCTTCCCATAACATATCCCCCACGCCTACCTTTACCATAGAAAAGACTAACAACTGATACCCAGTTCAGAAATACTACCCAAGTTTTGAAAGATTCATTAAAATGGACAGGATCTGAACCACTAGAATCAAACATAAATCAACCAAATGTGAAATTTTTCAAGAGTATGCCAGGGCTTGTGAGATGGGAAAGCAGAAAGGAAAAGCCATAGGGCCAACCTTGTTGGTTCAGGAGAAAATTCAACCATTTGAAGTGAGAGAGGCCCCAGACGACAATGCCATGAAGTTGGCATTTTTATCCAGGCTAACTGAAGATTCAGGTGAGTGTTTTTGACGTTGTATGAAGTTCAGGGTGCTTAAATTTACTTTTGTTAGTTAGATTGATGGATCAAAAGTTGAAGAAGACCCAGGCCAAGCCGGAAAACTTGCGTCAAACAAATAGGTTGGAGCTAGATGGTATGTTTAGATTGCGTGACAAATAGCAGGGCAAGGGTTTTAGATGGGTGAATCCTCATATATATTCATACAAGGAAGTAAGCAAAGTGACGTAGAAAAGGTTAGAAATAGGAATGTAATGGATTTCTTTTGAACCTGTCAAACCGTCAAAGCCAATGGTCAAAAAGCTGAAGCCATTGGTAAAAACCCTGAAGCCAATGGTCAAACCATCAAAGCATGGCATTGAAGCATTTAAGACAATGGTCAATCTAGTTATAATAGTTTTTTAAGTAGTCATTTGGCTCCAAAAATTTTCAAGGTTTGACAAGAGTCCGTTGAAGTAAGTCATTGAAGAATCAAACCAACCCATCAAAGGGTTGAAGCAGATTTTCAAAGAGTTGAAGTTCCCTGTTGAAGCTTCAAAGAGGACTTGGATCCTGAAGGTAGCCTTGGGATGGAACTTAGAAATTTTCAAGAGGAAGAAGATATAAATAATCATAAGGAAATGGAATTAGGAAAATTGAAAGAAAGGCAACAGAAAGTAGTCATTGTTCAAGAAGGGGGAACATCAGATTACTCCCTAGAAATAGAATATCTTAGGAATAAAATCACGCATTTAGAGGTGAGTATGAAGCTTGTTGAAGAAAGAAGGAATAAGAGAAAGGGGTTTGGAATAAGAATTGGAGAAGAGGAAGGTAGTTCTCATAGAAGAAAGTTTTCAGAAGTATGGTTGGATAAGTTGGAGAATGGATGCAGATTATTAGAAATGATGAAAACTAGTTTTATGGAGAATAGGATTAGGCAAGATTCAGTTTTGAATGAAGAGAAAGTGAATCAATATTTTGAGTTTTACAGTAAAAGTTCTAGATCTTTAAATTCTAATTTGCAGGAAGTTTTGAAAGAAGGATGGGGTCCTAAAATTAGAGGGGAAAATTTTTGATTTTTTGAGGCTAGAAATAAAACAAGTATAGAGCTAAAGAAAAGGTTGTCTGATATTTTTTCTTTGGCTTGTATTACTTATGAATTAGGTACTTCTGTAAGAGGTCCTAATTCTTATGAATCTAGAAATTTGAAACTAGTGTATTCTTGGATGTCTAGAAGAAAAGAGTTGGAAGAGCTAATTTTTGAAACAATTTGAGAGATTTTCTTTTATTTTATTCTCTATCTTTTTTTGTATTTATATGTAAACATTTTTGATAATATTAATAATAAATTTACTAAAAGAACCAAGAGAACTATATTTTTTCATGTGATTATTATATATTTTATGATTTTAAAAATATATATCTATGTATTTTCTTTTTTGTTGTTTAACAGAGAAGATACAAGAAAGAAGAAATAAATTCAACATCTATTTTTTTTGAAGGAGTTTTTTGTTTATTTAAAGGATTTTTTGGTTTAAAAGGTTAGAGTGTGTGGAAATCTTGAATTAAGGCAGGGCAGTTGGTAAGATTTTGGCAAGGTTCACAATTATGGTGTTCCTCATTGTATTGAAAGCCTTTCCACTTGACCTGATAAATAAAATCCCCCCTCTAAATCTTGGAATCCAAAATGTGAGACAATTCAAATTCCTCCCCCATCTATTTCAACTGGATTTTTTGGTGGATGGTGTCTGAAAGATAAAGTGTTGTCCCAATAAGGTTTGATTAGGGAGGAATGGAATACTGGATGAATAGTGGACCATTGGCAAGGGAGTTGAAGCTTGAAAAGTTTTTTCCAATCTCTTTTGTAATCAAAAAAGGGCCTAAGCATTGCTTTGAGAGCTTATTTTTTGGATGGTTAGTTTTGATAATTTTAAAAGAAAGCCAAAATTTGTTTCCAACTGAAAATGATTCAGGAAAATCACTTCTTTTACAGTCAGCATATCTATTATAGTTTTTAATTGAATTTTCCAATTCGACTCCTAGCTGTTTCTGATTTTGGTGAATCTGAGTTACATAATGGCTGGCAGGTTGGTTTTCCTGTTAAGAGGAATACTGCCTGACGGACAAGCAGGACCATGGCGCAACCCGGGGGACTGCTGTGTAGATACTCTAAATCTTGCAGTGTCCTCAAGACTGGACCCGCTCTCTCTCTTCTTTCTCAACTCTTCTCTTTCTTCATCCTCTCTTCTCTTCTCTTCCTTTCCTTGATCAGTGTCTCTACTCTCTTCTCTTCTTGTCTTCACTCCATTCTGTTGCCTCACCTCTGTCTCTTGGTCAATCTCATTCCCTTTCCATCTCCTCAACCTCTGTCCGTCGTACATCTACTCTCCAACTACAAATAACTCATTAAGTCCATTGATTTCCTGGTAAGATCTCAAGTTCTCCGGGCCAACCTTCACTCTACGTATCTGATCTTCTATCCTTCAATTTCCAGTCTCTTGTCTCTGTATTCCTCTTTCCAACTGTCTCCCTCCTTAACACTCCTCTCCACCAGTCTCTGGAAATCAACTTCTCCTTGTTTTAGCAAATGAAATAAATCTTATTCTTATCACGGTTAAAAGCCAAAACGCTCCGTCAAACTCAAGATGAACAAACCAGCAGGAGCGTCAGATTACTTCCATCAAGTCGCTCTCAAAGCCTTGGTCGACGCAATACATCCTCTCAATGAAGAAAATTATTCAATTTGGAAGGATAAAATGCTCATGCTATTCAATCTCAAGGAAATCAAGGATGCCATAACAAGGAACAAGGGTCCACCATCAACAAAACAAGATAGGGAAATTCAAGCAATTATCCTCTCCAAACTGGACAGTACCACACATGCAAATGTTGTCAACAGGACAAACATCTTGTTGTCCAAGCTACTCTAGGCGGAAATCACCCGCAGGTTTGCTTCATCCAAGACGGCCAATCAAGCAAGAGTTTTCAACCAATTTCTTCATTCTCCTTTTAACAAACAAACCATTGATGGATTTGTCACCAAAATGCGCAAGGCTATGAATCAAACGGCTGACGTTGGAATCAAATTACCTAAAGATATCTTGGCCTATCTCATCCTATTCAAATTCCCACCGCCACTGGAAAACTTGAAGCAACAAATCATGCATGTTGAGAGACTTGTGACCTTGGACGTGGTATTCAACCATCTCATTCAATACAACAACAAACGGAAGGCTCAAATCAAGGTTGGAAAACCAACTCCTGAAATATTGTTAGTGACTACCAAGACAAAAATGGAAAGAGACAATAAGAAGACGCGGCTCCGATGCAAGGAAGGATATCACGATCCCAACGCCCCCCATCCAGAATCATCCTGCTTTCACTTACATCCCAAGGTTGCCCCGGAATGGTGGTTAGAACAACAAAAAGAGTGGAAAAATAAAATTCAAGAAAGCCCCTACAATCAACTACCACGCTCTACTCACCCTCAGGATCAATGCAAACAATCAAACAAATCTTCTTCTAGATTCGGGCGCCAATATTCACATATTCAACAACCTCAAATTCTTTGACTCCATCAAACTGGAAGATGATCCTGAAGAAATCAAAAATGGAAAACTAAATGCAACTCTCAAAATCCAAGGAACTGGGACGGTGAAGCTTGAATGGAAGGACTCCATTATCTCTCTTGAAAACTGCGCTTACGTACCCAAAATTGTGGTCAAACTCATAAGCCCGGGGCTCCTGGCTAAAAAGGGATGTGAAATTTCTCAGAAGAGCAAACAATTTTCAGTATCAAAAAACGGTCAAACTGTATTGAAGGGGATGATTTGCAACAACCTGTTTGTCATTGAAAAGCCTCAAACTACGGGCAAGAATCATTCGGTCAACATGACCCAACAAGGCGAGGCTCAATCACTTTCAGACATGCATAAAATGTACAGTCATGCTTCTCTCTCTACTCTCAGACCAATAATAAATGGTCGCTTCTCCAAAGAAGAAATTGATAATTTTCAATGCAATAGTTGCGCAAAGAGAAAAATCACAAGATCTCCTTTCTCTGCTGTTTCTACTCCCTCATGCAAAACAGTGGAAAGAATCCATCTCGACCTGATTGGACCAATAACACCTCAATTGAAGGAAGTTCACCATTACATCCAAACTCTTGTGGACAACTTCTCCGGTTACCTGGCAGCATTTCCTTTAACGTCCAAAGATGAAACTCCCAGTACCATTATTAGCATCCTCGAAACCAAATACAAAAGGTTGAAGTACTACCCTAACAAGATCTTCTCCGACAAAGGGACAGAATTCATGAACTCCACCTTAAAGGATTCCGGGAGGACAAAACATATCAAACTCATGAATTCGGAACCTTACCACTCTTGACATAACGGTCAAGAAGAGAGAGCCAAAAGGACCATTGTAGAATCTGCAAGAGCCACCTTCTCTTCATTCAGGCTTGCCAAAAACTACTGTCACGTGGTGAAAAGAAGCTGTGGTTTTATGCTGAATCAAATTACCAGGGAAGGTAATCACCTGTCCCCTTGGGAGCTCATGTTTAACAAGAAGCTCCCCGCTAACTACTTGAAACCTGTAGGGACTCCTGTGGTCTATCTGTCAAGCAGAATTCAGAAAGGTCGAAAATTTGACAAGAAGGGATTGGAAGGAATTCTAGTTGGTTTTAATCCCCCTTTTCACTCGTACTTGATACTCAGCTCATCTGGCTCTATCATTGAAACAAAACATGTTCAGTTTCTCAAGACCCAATCCAATAATTTTCCCTTTCTTGAATCTCCCGGTCTCAACATCTTCTCTCAACCCGGCCCTAAATTAATTGAATCTGACTTCTCCTTGCAAGACAAGCAATACACAATAAGAGACGCAATTTGTGAACAGTATGATTCCAACTCTATGCAAGAAGAAGCCAATTCTCCTACTTCCTCTTCCTCTGAACCTCCTCGCTCTCCTTCTCCCCCTCTGCAAGCTCCTGAACTGAATAAAAGGCCAAAGCGGGAAACCAGAAAACCCCAACGGTACGTTTTCCATCATTATTACAAACCACCATCTTATGAAGCAGCGCAAAAATGCTCTGAGTGGCCTAAATGGAAAAAGGTGTCCAAGGAAAAACTGGAATCTATTGAGTCTCAAGGGGTGTGGGAAGAATACTACGGTTCACCGGACAACATCCTGAATACCACCTGGGTCTTCAAAGTCAAGGAGAATCTCCACAGCAAACTGGCAAAATATAAGGCACGGTTGTGTGTCCAAGGTTTTGACCAGGTACTTGGCGTTGATTATGATGAAACTTGGGCTCCAACTGGAAAATTGGGATCACTTCAAATAGCCCTGGTATATGGTCTAAAAAACAAAATGAACTTTACTCAGTTTGATGTGAAGGGAGCTTTCCTCCACTCCCCACTCCAAGAAACCATCATTATAAGAACTCCAGAGGGATCTAATTGCAATTATCCCTTCTTGAAGCTCAATAAATCCTTTTATGGACTCAAACAGTCTCCAAAAAACTGGTACAAGATGTTAACCCGATGGATTATATCTCAAGGCTATCACGAGTTGACTAGCAATCCGTGCTTATACATCAATTTCCTAACCAAGGAAATTTTCTAATTTCATGTAGATGATCTGATTCAAGTAGGGAACACTGACGGCTTCAAAATTCATTTCTTAAACCGGTTCAAAAACTCATCATGCCACTCCCCAAAAATGATTCTTTGAATGTTGATGGAGGTTCAAGATGGCAAAATTCTTCTGAGCCAGCCAAACCAAATAGAATGTGGTCTCAAGGAACTCGGTCTGTCTTCTTGTAAGGATACAAAAGCTCCCCTGACTCAAAATCTTCAACTCAAACCAGCATGGGATTCAGATCATGCTGAATTCTCACAGCTCAACATTAACTACCAATCTGCAGTTGGACTTCTCAACCATCTTTCTCAATACACCCAACCTGACATTGCCTTTGCCGTCTCCAGCCTGGCTAGGTTCAACACCAAACCCGGCATGATGCACTGGAGGGAAGTTTGCAAGGTATGGAAGTACCTCAAGACCACAAAAGGCTTGAAAATGATCATCACATGTGACTTAGACCAGGAAGTAGTCTCAAGTTTTAGCAATGCCACATGGGGTGACAATCCAACAACTTGTAAGTCCCAGACGGGATATATAATTTTTCACTATGGCTTTCCTATCGTATGGAATTCCTCAAGGCAAAGAAACATCACCTACTCTTCCACAGAGTCAGAGTCAACACGCTTCTCAACAGCTACTTAGAACTCAAATGGATCAAGCAGCTCATTACTGAAGTACACGGTTTAATTAACATCAAACCCACACTGTATATCAACAATAAAGGACTAGATGACAAGGTAAAACAATTTGGATCCCACTCTAAATCCAGACACATTGATATCAAGACTAAGGGTTTGCGTGAAGACTTCAATGATTCCATATTTAATCTCTTGCTTATCCAGACCAATACTATGACCGCTGATTCTCTAACCAAAGCCTCAAGTGTAGCCTCCCTTGAACTACTATGTGCCAAGGTATTTGATCTCTCTACCAACTCTGGCCCTCTGGACAACAAGATCTCCAGTCACCCAGGGTTTTAAGAGGAATACTGCCTGACGGACAAGCGGGACCATGGCACAACCCGCGGGACTGCCGTGTAGATACTAAAAAACTTGCGGTGTCCTCCAGACTGGACCCGCTCTTTCTCTTCTTTCTCAACTCTTCTCTTTCTTCGTCCTCTCTTCTCTTCTCTTCCTTTCCTTGATTGGTGTCTCTACTCTCTTCTCTTCTTGTCTTCACTCCCTTCTGTTGCCTCACCTCTGTCTCTTGGTCAACCTCATTCCCTTTCCATCTCCTCAACCTCTGTCTGTTGTATGTCTACTCTCCAACTATGAATAACTCATCAAGTCCATCAATTTCCTGGTAAGATCTCAAGTTCTCCGGGCCAACCTTCACTCTACATATCTGATCTTCTATCCTTCAATTTCCAGTCTCTTGTCTCTGTATTCCTCTTTCCAACTGTCTCCCGCCTTACCACTCTTCTCCACCAGTCTCTGGACATCAACTTCTGCTTGTTTTAGACAATAAAATAAATCTTATTCTTATCATTTCCACTACATGTATGCTGTAAAAGTTGTAATTTCATCCATAAATGGTGAAAAGAAGGAGATTTCTTTGTAGAATTATGGGTGAAGTTGTTTTAGGCAAATTCAGCAAGAAGGATCCAGGTATCCCAGTTGTCTTGGTGATAAATGAAATACAGGCTGAGAAGTTTTTCTGAAATCTGATTTAACTGTCCCGTCTGACCATCTGTTTCAGTGTGATAAGCTGTGGAGAGATTTTTTTTTATCTGCAATTTTTCACACACATTTTTCCAAAAATAACAGATAAATAAAGATCTTCTGTGGCTGAAAATATCAGTTGGGAATCTACGTATAGTAAATAAATGAGATATTACCAGGTTGGCTAACTCCACAGAGGAGATATCAGTTCTGGTTTTAATAAAGATAGACATTTTTTAAAAACAGTCAACCACCACAAGGATAGAATAAAATCCATTGGGTAGTGGCAGTTGTGAGATTAAGTCCATCAAGATTGAGGTCCCAGGAGAAACTGGAATGGTTAGGGGTTGAAGGATTCCAAAATTCTTGTGGTAACTGGGTTTGTTTCTGCTGCAAGGGTAACAGGAAGAAACATAATCTTTGATGAAAGAGGTAATAATTTCCCAATGGAAACCTATTTTGAAAACATCAATTTTCTTGTCCTTTCCAGGGTTAAAAGAGAGTGGGGAATTGCTTTGTTTTCAAATTATCTCAAGTTTGAGTTGTTTGCCTTCCTTGGAGATTGATATTCTATTCTGAAAAATTAGAAGGTCAGTATCTGGATCTCTCAGGTAAATCTTTACTTTTTCATTTTTATGTAGCTTCTGAATGATATTTTTGCTGCATTATTTGGAGATCTGAGATTGAATTAAACTTTACAAGTTTCCATCAATCTGTTTTGTGGAAAGAAAGAAAACTCTAGAATTTTTGAATTCAGTCTGTTTCAAGAGTTGTTGGACATTTCTTGGGTTCTTTTCTGCATAGGGAATTCCCCCCTTGTGATAAATGTTGTCTCAAATTGACAAGATATCAGGAATTAAAGGGTGCTTCAAAGGTCTTTAGACTATGGCAAATTAAAATTTTGACAAGAACTCAGCCCATTGGGCTTGGCAACAAGTCAAGAATTTAGGGGTAATAAAAAATTTCAGAGATAAATTATCAGTGAGAACTGCAAAGGAAGATGTAAGGCTTAGAAGGTAAGCCCTCCAGATCTTGATAGCCAATAGAATGGCTAAGAGCTCTTTATTGTGGATTCCATATTTCAGTTCAGAACTACCCAATTTTCTCTTTTCAAAGTAAATTGAGTGCTTTGATCCATCAGAAGATACTTGTGTGAGCAAAGCCACTAGCGCATAGTCACTAGCATCAGTCTTCATCCAATTACATGAATAAAAATAAAAATTTTTGAGTATAGGAGCCTTGGTAAAGTCCTTTTCAGGTCCTCACACTGCTGTAAAGCCCCTGGAAATAAAGGAAAAATGGAGTCTGAACCAGTAAGAGAAGTGAGGAGGTAGACCTTTCTAGAATTACTCATGATAAACCTGCAATGAAAATTAGAAAAAACCAAAAACTTCTGGAAGGCCTTTTGGTTTGTTGGTGCTGGAAAATCCAACATATTTTAGACCTTGGAGCTTTCCATTTAAATACCATTCCTAGAGATCATTTAGCCTAATTAATCCACTGAGGAGGCATGAAATTCAAATTCAGAAGCTTTTACATATAGGTTGTTCTTTCAAAGCCTGTTAAAAACTTCACACCCATGGACTGTGTTTTCTTTTGATTTCTTGGAAAAAATAAGGATTTCACCAAGGTATACCACCAGACAGATGGTTAGAAGCTCTGCAAAAATTTCATTGAAAACACATTGAAAAGAGACAGAAGCATTTGTCAGTCCAAATAGCATAACCAAATATTCAAAATTTCCAAACTGGGTCCTGAATTCTTTAAGATGTTCAGCATCATCTCAGATTTGAAGGAGGTTATCAGCACCACTAAGGTAAATTTTGGAGAAAATAGTAGAACTGGAAATAACTGTGAATAAGTGAGTCATGGGAGGAATAGGGTACTGATTCTTCTGAGTAGCACAATTAAGGTTGCAATAGTCAACACACAATTGCAAACCAACCATCCTTCTTTTTCACAGAGAGGACCGGTGCACCAGTTCTTAAAGTTCTGGGGAAAATTAAACTTTCCTCTATAATTTCTGCTATATAGGCTTGTAGGGCCTCCTTCTTATGGTGAATAAGTGAGGAGATAGGACCAAATGAAGGCAAGGGGCCTTCCAGTTTGATATGATGATTTTAAGCTTGGTGAGGAGAGAGTTTATCAGCTTTAAATTTTTAAAAAACATCTAAAAAGGCACATTAAGCTTCTGGAACTCTCTCCATCACAATTTCAATTTATTCAGTTTTCTCATCTGCATACAGACCTTCTGAAGAAGTCTTCTTTGGGTAAGATTCAGAAGTGAAAATAATCATACACAAAATTTTAATGGATAGATCATCCCCTATATCCTCCAAGAATTTCAGATAATTTACAACAAATATCTGATTAACAGAGTTATTTTTTGAACTCAACAGAAATTCTTGTGGTTTCATAGATTCTGAAAAGGGGGCAGGAGCAGTGATCTGCAGGTTCAGTGGCATAAGGTACGTAGTGGCCAAATAGAGTTAAAAAAAAGGAAAATTCCAAAGTTGTTTGGTGCCTTTGCGTGATTGATCCCAATTCAAAATCTAACTGGGGGTTCCAGAAAGAAAAGAAGTCAATACCTAGAATAATATCCTTAATTTGTGGAGTATCAACAACAAGGAATTCTAATTACAAGTTGGGAAAAGAGGGTAAGGAGAAGGAGAAGGAAACCTTATGGATTATTTCCTGAGATGATGTGTTGGAAGAGCTGAAATTAAATAAGAAGATGGGAGAAGGAAGAGGTTGGGAGAAAAAATATATATATAAACCATCAATTGGGAAATGAAAGAATGAGTTTCTCCTGAGTTGACAATTACGCTGTAGGCCCGATGATGAGAAAACAAATGAAGCATAATTATTTATTAGGGGATTCAGATGATTTCCCTTCCAAATTATGAACTTTGGTGTTGGAGGGGTCATTGTCATGGAGGAAAAAATTTCCATCACACAGTTTTCCCCCTGTTTAGGCTTAGCTGGGGTAGGCTTTTGGCCAGGTTTGAAGTCTTGATGTTTTCTGCAGAGCCTAAATTTGTGAGCACCTCAGAATTAGTTACAAAAAACCTCCTTTTCTCTTCTAGCTTTTTCTTCTGACTTAAGGTGTCCATTCTCAGGTAAATTATTATAGGAATTAATTTGGATCAGGATTAACAGGGGGAGCTTTTGCTTTCCCCTTGTATCTACCTTTGTGGCTGGGTTTTTGAGGTCTTGGAGGAGTTGAAAAGCTGGGTCCAGACCTTGGGGTCTGCTGAAAGCTGCGGGATTTCTCCCTCATCCTTTCATGGTAAAAATTAATGTATTTCAGGGAAATATCCATTGGGTCTTGAACAGTTTCTTGAGGTCCATCATATCCAGCCAGTTGGTCCAATAATCTGGATGGAAGTCCCTGTCTGGAATGAAAGAAAAAATATTTATCACCCCACCCAGAGACCTTGCTCATAAGGGTGCTGAATTCAGTGATATAGTTAGTTGCATAACATGTCTCTTTCATCTTGAGGAGAGTTAACTCCTTCTCAGAATGTTGGATTTCCAGGCAATCCCCAAAAGGGGTATGGAGCTGTATTGTGAAAAAAATCAAGATTTAAGAAGCAAATCTGGTTCATTGTTACCAATGTGGGAATTTAAGGGCTTTATCAATCAACTAACATTCCCTGAGAGACAAGAGAATGTAAAGAAAAAAAATCCTGTAATTTGTAAACACCCTCTCATCATTAGAAAAGATGAATTCACAATTTTAAAGCAAAGGTCTAAGCTTAGTTGTGTTTGTACCATCAAAATTTTCTGGGGTGTTAATGAATAGAGATTTGATTTTAAAAGATGGTTGGTTTTGATTGATGAAATTTGAGAGGCTAAAAGAGTTTTGATTTCAGAATATGAAACATGAGGAAATCAGTAGTGAATCAAAAAAAATCAAGAGTGGAGGAAAGAATAGCTAAAAGACCAAGTAAAAAAGATGGGAGCAAGGAGAGCTCAGAGACTGAGACATGAAAGCAACCATAACTTGACCTTAAGAAACACAGAAAATACAAGATTGAACCTGACAAACTGGGTTTTCAGATATGAAATCAGAAACGGAAAGACTTAAGAGGATAAGAAACTGAGAAGAGAGCTGCATCCCTGACCCAAGACCCACAACAGTCACAAACCTCACTTTGAGAGGTGACATTCTGATCAGTTTTGAGCTGGATCATGTTTAAATTAAATAGGAATGATGTGGTGTCAAGTTGGAGTAGATGGCCCAGATTTGGAGCCACCTCATTGGAGCGCAACAGTTCAGACATTGTAAAGCCTTGAGAGTGGAAGGAGTGTTCAGCAAAGATGCAGAAATCTCAACAACCTCCCCTGCTGAAATAACTTTCAGGATGAATTCATGGTGTGAAAAGAGGATGTCATTTTAATGTGGGAGACAGGTTTGGTTAGGAAAAAGGCAGAATATGCATCTTTCTTTACCTTGATGAGCTTCAGTTTTCACTTGGAAGCTTCCTCATTAATAAAATGGTGGTGGAGGCAAATGTGTTTTGTGTGAAAGGAAGCTTGATTTGAGAGACTGTTGTCCAGTTTGATTTCCCCATAATTTTCTTCATAGATTGGGGTAGGCTCGGAAAAGTTGAAATTGAAGATTTCTTGAATTGTACCCTTGAGCCACAAGACTTCCTTTTTTGCGTTGCAGAAAGATTTTTATTCTGCCTCCTGATTGATAAGATAAAAGATGGTAACTTTCTCAACATCCAACTTATCAGGTGACTTTTCCAGAGCATAACCTTTAAACTTAGTGATCTTTGAATTGATTGAAAAGCCACCCAGTAAGAGTCAAAATAGGCCTCAAGTACCTGATTGGGAACACTTTATTTGGTGTAGAACAGCCCAAGGTTGTTGGTGTGTTGAAGATACTTCAGTATTCCCACACCCGCATTGTAGGGCTGGTGGTTTGGAGTTTGGAGGAATTGGGAAAAGTAGTGGGATGAAAACGTGATATCTGGTTGAGTGTTGCAGCTCAGGTAGTTTATTTCTCCTACCAGTTTCCTATAGTCCAGCTTTGATTTCAAGAATTTGTCCTGTTTGACAGGGTTCAGGGTTAGAAGTGTTAAAATACATATTCACTTGCGCATGTGCTACATATAAGTGTAATACAAATGGGATGCACATGTGGGCTTCTGCGGCCCATTGGACACACACACGGACCATATGGGCCTGTGTGGATATCATGGATTTGGGGAAACTGTCCTCAAAACGCATGAAACAGGCCTATTGGTACACGGGCCCTATTGGGCCTGGAGGGGTATATGGGCAAATGCAGCCAGATGGGCTTGTATGCCCATAATTGGGCCCAAGGTTTATTTTGGACATACTTGGCCAGACAGGTGGGCCCGCCAAAGTTTGTTAAACTCATGTTTTGGCCTTGGGGCGGCCCAATGGGGCCACCGCCCATGTGGCAGCCCATTTGGGGCTGCTGCCCGTGTTGCAGCCTGCTTGGGGCCGCTTGTCTCCCTTGATTTGGCCCATGCGGGGCCCAACGGCCCGCAAGGGGCAGTTGCCGCAGCCAAGGGATCCCACGCGGTGCAATGCGGCACGGACCCGGCCAGTCGCAACCGGCAGTCAGTGTTGCGGGAGCAGGGGCCAGCAGCCTTGGATCCCCCCCTCCCCTCACTTGCCATTGCAAGAGGGAAGGAGATGGCTGGCTGGGTTGAACCAGCCAGCAACCGGCCGCAGGAGGGCAACAAGTCAGGGTACGGGGGATTTCATCAGCCCCTTGCCCAGGAGGATGGCTGGGCCCGTTGAAGCAAGGCAACTGGCAGTGGGGGGGATTTGATCACCCCTCCACCATCAAAGCAACATGGGTCCAAGGGGCGCTCTCTCCCCCCCTTTACCAAGGTGGAGGAGCAACGGACTGGAGGGGATTTGACCACCCCCCCAGCCCACTTACCTATGACAACACCCTGGGGGTATTGACCTCCAGGGCCCCTGGTAGGGGGATTTGACCACCCCCTCCAGGGATTTGTGAGAAAGAGCGGGGGGATGGCATTTCCGCCGGTCACACCCCCCCCCCCCCCCCCTGGGTGAGTCTGAGACCAGACCCAGGTGTGTCCTGGGTCCCACCTGGCCATTTGTATGGCCAGGAGCTGGTTGCATGAGGCAACCAGCCAGCATGTGAGGTAACAGGGCCGGTTTTAACAGACAACTGGCCAGGGGATTGAACAAAAAATGGGCTGGTTCAGCCCCATAATGGTGGAAACACCAGAAGTGACTGAAATAAGCTGGTTGTAAGGGTACAGGAACTGATGCCATGCGAGCTGATGTATCCCAAACCAAGTAAAAAGGCCAGTAGAGCCTGTAGAGCTCTTTTGGGGCGTAAAATTTGCCTTTTGGCTTGTTGTATCATGGGTTCACAAGAGGCCAATCTTTTTAACTTAAGGAGCTCTTTTCCCTGCTGTTTTCCATCATTCATTCATCATCCAATCAAATTCATCACTGATATCATCCAACATATTGCCCCATTGTGAGAGCCCATTAGCAATTATTGACACCAGGTGTCCAGCATTTCTTTTTCTTTAAATACTACTCATTTGCCTAAGCTAATTGCTGGCCATAATTAAAACAAGAAGCTTGGAGTATGGTACAAAAGCCATGGAGAAAATTTTCTTTTTTAATATTTTGTATTGAGCAGTCATCCTGTTGATGTACATATTTTGTGAGAGCTTGAACCCATTGTTTGAGTGTTGCACATCTATTCCTAAAAGCAGCTTTGCCAGTCCAAGGTCCTCGATCTCAAATTTGGCCTTGATTTTGTTGAAAAATGATGAGGGGATTTTTCTGAATATTGCAATTTTTACAACAAGGTGTTGGATTTCCAAAAGACAAATTTTTAATTCTTGCTTTGGTTGAACCAAATTGAGAGAAGCCAGCGTGAGAGGGTGTGGTACCAGGCCCTGGGGCCCTGCGTCAGTTCATAGAGCGCCTTGCACAGCTGAGTTCCCTTTCCTTGTCCTACACTAACATTTGAAGGGGTTGTAATGAAGATATTTTTGTCAAGTGGCGCATTCAAGGAGGCTGATTTCACATCAAATTGATGAAACTGGAGTTTTTCTTTTTCAGCAAATGAAATTAGGAGTCTGAGCAATTCTTTTTATCCAGTGGGGGAAAGGAATTGTGATATTTTAAACCTAGCTTTTGATGGAATCCTTGCGCGCAGAGTCAGGTTTTGAACTCCTTTATTCTGTTTTGATCATCTATTTTTTTGTTGAAAACCCAGATGCAATTTATTGGGTTAGTTTCCAGGGAAGCATACACTTCTTTCCAGAATTGGAACATCAACATGTTGAGAATATCCCTTTTCATGGCTGCAATCCACTCCAAGTGGTTCTTTGATTTGAGAGCTTGCTCCAACATAACTGGGTTGTCTTCTTCAACATAGGTGAGGAGGGAAATCATAGATTTGCCAATTTTTGACCCTTCACAATGAGGGTGGTTGAGAATGTGGGACTTTGATAGGTTGGCAGAGACAGATGATGGAACTTTCTTGTTGCTTGTGAGCACCTGGTCAGGGTCAATGAGTTGTGGGTTTTGTTCATTCTATGTTTGACACGGCTTGACTGCTGGCTCCATGGGATGGAAAGGATTTGACCTTTTGTCCTTGCGGTTGCTTTGAGTGTTGGATTGCTCTGAACCCTTTTCAGTGAAGGGATTGTAGAAATTGTTTTTGTGGAACATGATTTTTGAGGTAATGATGGCCTCCTTGGCTATTGGGTCATATACCTTGTTGTTGAGTTATGGAACTTCATCATCTTGTCTGCTCACCTCCCTCTCTCAGTTCCTTATAGTATTTTATATGTTTGGAACACCTATAGTTTGTTCCTACAAACTTATTAATACAATTGTATTTTAGTGATTCCTTTAGTAACCATCATTGTTCTTATATGTCCTAATAGCTTTAGTTATCTAGGCCAATTCATCTATCTATGACTGGTACTTGTGGTCTACCAGCCACTTTATCTTATATATTTCACAGGCTTCTGATACACAAATGTCACTACTTTTAGCCTATGTGATCCTTATGATTAAATGTCCCACTCTCAACCATTTTATCCTCCCTTTTCTTATTGAATATTCTTATCTCTCAAAGACCCAATTTGTGGTTCTCAATTTGAAAATAAAAACTCTTCCATTCTTGCTCTCTTGAATGAAAAACCATAAGATTCTTCCTCCTGTTATCCAGGCGCACTCACTGAGGCCCTACTGAATCTGGTCCCTTCTGGACCCCCTAAGTCAGATTTTAATCTTCCTCCATCATCTGCCTCTCCTCTCCAATCCCTCCTTGTTCATCTCTTTGAGCCTCTATTCCATCACTTGTAGCTAGAAAAGTTGTGGACATACCCTAGCAGGAAGCCAGTTTGCCCTGGTGGATCAAGTTTGGAGGTTTGGTTTGCTTTTGGAATTAAGTAGGAAAACTTGCACCTGAATGGTAAAAGACACTGGTAATTGAATGGGGGGGCGTCAGTCCAGAGCTTGCAAGGCTTTTTGCCTTGATTCAAGGAGTACGGAAGTATTTTGCATAGGTTGGCCGCCGTGCTGACTGCTTTTCCCCACAGGTGCTTGGGAAATTGACTTTGAAGAAGGATGCATTGGGTTTTTTCAAGGAGGGTTCTGTTCATTCGCTCTGCCACTTCATTGTGCTGGGGACTGTGTGGAGGTGACAAGTGGTGTGTGATACTGAGATTATTTAGATGGGTTGCCAGTTTGTTTCCAACAAATTTGCCTCCGTTGCCTGATGTGATGGTTTTGACGCTTTCTCCTGTCGCACGTTTGGGTTTTGCAATGTAGTCAATGACTGCTTGAGTGGTTTTGCTCTTGTTTTTGAGGAGAGAGACAGAGACAAAGTTGGAATATTGATTGACAATAGTGAGAAAAAAGGAAAACCCGCTTGGAGAAGCGGGTTGGATGGGACCCACTAAGTCTAAGTGAATGGCTTTGAGTGGTTTCAAGACATTCTTGAAGTGCGGTGCAAAGGGCGTAGCAGTGCATTTGGAATTCTGGCAGATTTTGAAGTTGGTGCCGATATCACCAATTGTTGGGACTATGGTCTTTAGGAATTTGTTGCTGGGGTGGCCAAGGCCTGAGTACCACATGGCCATTTGATTGGTGTTTTTGTGATAGGCCTCCGTCTTGCCAAATTTCTTGAAGTTGGTGCTGCATAGCTTGGCAAAATGATTCCAAGACAATCCCACAAGTTGAAATCCATCAAGTTCAACTTCAATTCCAGAACATCCAAATTGAGAGAAAGACACCCTTTTTGAGAAGAGACGGTTGAGGGAGATGAGTGATAAATTCAGATTGGGAACTAGGAGGAAATTTGATAGTTTCAGTGTCTGAAACATATGATTGATCAGCTTGGCCTCCCCAACTGTGGTGGCTTCAAGAGGGTTTTTGGAATTTGCAATGCCAATTTGTATGGTTGTTGGTCGTACATTGAACAGGAATTTGTCGGAGTTGACCATGTCATGAGTTGCACCGCTGTCAAGGACGGGCAGAAGATCCTTTTTGGAGTTGGCCGAACTGGACAAGTAAAGTTGCACGTTGAGATGAGCTTCAGGGTTCTCATTGTTGGACTCAGGTGGCTCCTTTGAGGATACTTCATGCAGATTTGACATGGGTTGGTCTAGGGATGGTCTGAGGTGAGGGTGCAGCATCCGGCACTTGCGTTCTGGGTGTTCTTCCAGGGGGTTGTAACTTCCTTTGTTGCATGGGTTTTTGGGCCTGGTTTCCTGGTTTTTTGTTTCATTTTGAGTAGAGCTGTGGAATTGGTGTTGTCTGATGTTGAGGTTTTGGCAGGAGCTGATCTACTGGATTCAAGATGAATGACTTTGTAAAGTTTGTTTAGAAAATTTGTGTGACTTTTTAGAAGTTTTTCATTCAGCAGGATTGTGTTGACAATGTGGTGCAGGTTCATGGGTAGTTTTGCCAGAATTGTGCAGCTGTGGATGTCTTGCGGGAATTTGAGCTTGACAACTTAAAGTTTGTTCATTAGCTTTCTGCATTCACTTATGTAGTGTGACAGGTTTCCTTGATACTGATGTTGAATGAAGTTCAGCCAGAGTCTGCCTCAATTTTTTGAGGATTGAGAGGCATAGCAGTCATGGATTGCATTCCAGATTGCATGGGGATTGTCATTGTTTTGGGAGTTTATGATATCGTTGAAGAAGGTATCCCCAAGGTGTTGGATTAAGATATCTGCTGATTTGTACTGTCTTTTATTGAGAGTGCTCAACGGATTGTTGCTGGCCTCTGCTAGAACTAGTTTTAGCAGACCCTTGCTTCTGAGGTAGCTTCAAATTTGAAGGAACCAGGTAGCAAAATTATTCTGACTCAGAAGTGGTATGTTTTGTTTAGAGTCCACTTTGGCATCTTCCTTTTCTGACATTTTACTGAGTCTTGGTGATTTGAGTCTTGGGACTGTAAACCTGATGAAATTCCAGGAACTAAAAGAGTTTTGATTTCAGAATATGAGACATGAGGAAATTGGGAGTGAACAAAAAACAATCAAGAGTGGAGGAAAGAATAACTAAATGACCAAGTAACAAAGATGGGAGCAAGGATAGCTCAGAGACTGAGCCACAAAAGAAACCAGACCTTGACCTTAAGAAACACAGATGACACAAGATCAAACCTGACAGACTAGGTTTGCAGATATGAAATCAGAAATGGAAAGAATTAAGAGGATGAGGAACTGAGAACAGAGCTGCATACCTGCCCCAATACCCACAACAGACAGGAACCCCAATTTGAGAGGTGATTTTCTGATCAGTTGTGAGCTGGATCATGTTTAAATTAAATGGGCATGAAGAGGTGTCAAATTGGAGTAGATGGCCCAGATTTGGAGCCACCTCATTGGAGCGCAACAATGCAGATGTTTTTCAGCCGTGAGAGTGGGATGATTTTTCAGTGAAGATGCAGAAATCTCAACAGTCAGAAGGTTTGGAAAGGTGATTCATTTCATTGGTCATTTGATCAAGAATAATCAGTAAAGAGGTGTCATTAGGTGAGCCCTGAGAAGTCAAAGGAAGATTAGTAGCTTGGGAAGGTGATGGGATTTCAGTAGCATTAGATGTTGAACTGAAGTTACTGTCACACAACCACCCCACCTAATATAGGGAAATCTCAGATGATTTTGTGCGCAAAGGGAGAGCCTGATTTGGAGGGGCAAGTGCAAGGTAGCAAGGCTAACTGAAAAGTGAAAACTTATAATAGGATTGCTCAAAAAACAACAAGGAAAGGCAGGTGTTCCAATGGAAAGGAACTAAAGCCAAGCCCAATGTGATGACTTGATTTAGCAAAATGCAATAACATATGAAATTGACTAACTGAGTAGACAATATTCAGGCAGGCAAAGCAACCTTTATAAGGCAATCCATAGGTGACTAGATACAACCTGATGGATGGCCAGCTCCAGTTAAGAGGCAATGAGGAAATTATGACATGAAAGGAATGGGAAATGAAATAACAATAAATTTGTTTCCAAGGTTGTAGTGTAGGTGCAAGACAATAGAATCTGAGCGTACAAGGGCTTAATGGATGAGACAGGGAGAAATGACATGTGAAGAAAATGCAAATGTGAGCATGTAGTTTATGCAGGTTAAAGCAATACGCTATTTGCAAACTATACAGTTGATGTGGCTATCTAGGCATGGGTGCAAACTAGTGTGAGTGTGTGACCAAGAATGGAAGTCCAAGGGCTCATTATACCCAGGGTAGAAGAGAAAAGCTTTAATGGTTGGTTGACTATTATTGTCAGCTTACGGATACCAGTAACTTTGCCGTCCTTTAGCTACAGCAAGAGATATTGGTGTTGGAATAATAATGATTCCAAGAAAATCATGTAAAATGCTCAAATGGTTGATTTAGAAGAAAGTGCAAAGTTTGAGTTATTTGTTTGGATTAAATTGATTTAAATATATTTTTCAAGAGGGGCCACAGTTGATGCAAACAGGGGATCTTTATTGGATAAAAAACTCTCTTCAAGGGGTTCTTTTGAACCGTGTAAAGACCTTGAGACAATGAGGTCCTATGTGATTACTCAAAAGGGGTTTACTCAAGGGGATTGGGTGGACTGGCGGACTCACAGCACTTATTCCTGGAGGCAAGGAGGAGATAACTTACTAATTTAAGAAGACACTCCAAGAAACTTGCAGAAATTCATGGTTGAAAGGGTCTCAGGATAATTTTTGGGGATATTGCTGATATTCTTCAATGGAATTAAAAATGGGTTAGAATTAATTATTATACTATCAGACTGAGGAAATAAATCACTTTTTTATCTTGGATAAAAACTTGATAATGGATGGCAAGGGGTCTGGATTGATTAATTAAAAATTACTGGGGTTTAAACCATCTGAAAGGAGCTGTTTATATACCTTTCTTGGGTAATAAGATCTTCTCAGGGAACATAGAGAGGGTTTTGCTTGGGCGCTGAGGCTGGCAGGCTAGCTAGGGCTAGTTTGGCACCTATTCTTGGTGCTGTCAGTTTGCTAGCCTTGCCTGTGTCATATTTCCATGTGAAAGAATTTTCAGAAGGTATTTAAATATTAATTTGTTATATTTATGGTTCAGAAATATTTCCTCATTTTGTATTACTTTCTTTAGAGTGGCATGGGTAGAAGTGGGTATTTTCAGATTCTACTCCATCTTGTGCATATTTTGGTAATTTTTAAAATTCTTTGGTAGAATTCTTGATGTGTTTCGTGGTTCACAAAGATTTGGCAATCTCATTTATGTGACAACCTTCATTGTTGTTTCTCACCATTTATTTGCTTTAATGTTTTGATTTTCATATTTTTATTCAATTTTCTTAGTTTTCAAACATCTCCCTATCCGTAAGTCAATTTGTTACATATGCATGATGTATGCATGCAAGTTGTAGCATGTTCCTGTGGTACCTAGCTGTTGGAATTAGTACAACTGATGTTGACGCGCGCAGGCTTGACAGCTGCGTGCGGGAATCCATCATCAGTAATTTGCATGCTGGTTTCTTGACATGGGCCTAAATACTGGGTGAAAGGCATGTGTAACCTTGCTATATGAATGCAGGAGTGCGCATAGGAATTGTGTCATAACACAAATCCGCCTGTAGCTCCTCAAATATACACAACACTCCAATTCTGACTGAATTTTAGGTGTTAAAACTCTATGTGGAATTATGTGTGAAATATTAGAATGGCCAAAAAGTGCCATAGTGGTTCCATGGTTTATTGGTCTTTTGTTCTGAAATTATTTAAAAATGTAAGGAGTTGGAATTCAAGGGTGGGGTCAGTGAGTTACCCTACCTATTTTTGGGTGGTTAATCCATTTATTTAATAATATATATGGATTTCACACTCCTTCTAATCTGATTATTATTTCTGTTTTCAATCTGCTTTGAAAGGTTGCTTTTGTCAACTAGCAAGCTGAAAGGTATAGAGTTCACTGCAAGATTTGAAATTATATACTGAGTGAGTCAACAAGATTAGAAGGTTTTATGCAAGCAGAAGTTGGTAATCAGAAGGCACCATTGATGTTGTTCTTTATTTTTGTCCCACTTAAGGACTGAGGTAGATGTTACTGAGGAAAAGGATATGTCCAAGTGGAGAAGAAAATAACCCTTAAGCTTGAAGCTTGAAAATTGCCCTTTTATAAAGATGCAAGCTCCTGCAGGCGTTTAGATGATTTCCCATTGATAACAAAAGTCATTTTACCCACTGTATACCCCTTAATTATTACTATAGTTCATTTCTTTTTAGAATAAAATTTGAAATAACTATGTTATCATCCTCATCCCCTCTTTTTTAAAACTGGATTCATTGGAATGAATAATGTGCCCCTAGTACTGCCGTTTGGGGTCTCCAAGGCAAGTGCAAGGAGTTTCATCTTCAAAAGGTGGCCTGAAAATTTCCATTAAATATCAAACCAATGATCAACACCCCAGTGGCTTCCACAAGAAAATTACAGAGTCAAAGATCTACCCCTCAAGTGAAATATCATATTCCTCCAGTACCCAAGATTAAATTCTTATAGGTATGGAAAGCCGGTAAAAAAGGCTAGAGACTGACTGAATGGGAAAATAAAAATAATGTAATGTAAATTTTTTTTCTTTGTAGTATTCCTGAGATTAAGGAGGTAGTATTTCTGAGATTACTGAGGTACACAACCAATAATCCACCACCACCACCACCATATTTTGAACCATTGGCCAAGTTCCAAGCAAACCAAATGAATTCCAAGGTGCAAAGCAAGGTGCAAGGTGAGGAGTGAAGTTGAGTGGTGACCAAAGAGGCAAGGGAGGAACAGGTAGAAGTGGAAGAAGGAACTGGAACAGAAAAGCAGAGAAGAAATGAAGAAAATGGATGAAACAGAACGGAGGAAAGGAATGAAATGGAAAAAGAAGAAACAGTTTGAGTGGAAGGAAGTGGGATGGGAGAAATGTGATGGAAGGTAATGGGAAGGAATGCAAAGGCAAGGTGAAAAAATTGCAACTTGTTGTACCAATCAAAAGTGATGGAAGGTGGTCAACTGGAAACGTTGGAGAGGGTTTGTTACAAGTTTGGAGGAAGGTTAATGGAATGCGCGGCCAAAGGGGGCTTGGAATGAAAAGTTCAAAGATATTTTCAAGAAGCAATTGGTGGAAAATGTTATTTTTTTGCGAAAAATTTTGACTCTAATAAACAATGAAGATGAAGACAAATTGAGGTCAACTGTAGCAGAGTTGACCAAAAGTAGGGAAGAGGTGGAACAAGAGATAAAGAAAAATTTGTAATTTATTTATTTTATTTTTATTTTTTATTTTTATTTTTATTTTTTTTCTTTTTAAATGGATAGAATTTTTTCTTGAAATAAATAAGGCCAATGTTAAATTTGCAACCTTGAAATGTTAAAATGCGGATGCACTCAGGTAATGTGCATAGGAGTGTGTAATCCAAATGGGATGAAAAAATGGGCCTCCACGGCCCATTGGACATCACGTGGGCCATGTGGGCCTATATGGGTGTTATTGGTTTTGGTCATTTGGGCGCCAAAACACGTTTTTATGGTCTTTTGGGACACGGGCCATCACGGGCCTTCCAGGGTGGATGGGCCACCCAAGCCAGATGGGCTTATTTGGGCATAAAAGGGCCCAAGTTTTATTATGGACATACTTGGCCAGACGGGCTGGCCCGCCAAAGTATGTAATTCTCACAATTTGGGCTTGGGGCGGCCCATTGGGGCTGCCCCCTGTGTCGCGGCCCACTCGGGGCCACTTGTGTTCCCCAGTACAGCCCACGCGGGGCTGTCGCGCCGCCGAGGGATCCCGCGCGGGCCTGGCTGGTCGTGCCCGGTGACCAGCGCCATGGAGCTGGGGCTTGCATCCCCAGATCGCTCCCCCACCCCTTGCTTGCCATTGCAAGGGGGATGGGAGGGAGCTGGCTGGGTTGAACCAGCCAGAAACCAGCCACAACAGTGCGGTTGGTCAGGGCAGGGGGGACCTGACCACCCCCTTTCCCAAGGAGGTGGCGGCGCCGGCCGCAAGCGTAGCAACCGGCAGGTGGGGGGGAATTCATCACCCCTCCACCATTAAGTGTGTGAGGCAACCAAGCAGGGGCGCTCTCCCCCGCCCCCTTTACCAAGGGGGAGGAGCAATGGGCCTGGGGGGACCTGATCACCTCCCAGGCCAACTGTCTTGAAAGGGCCCTGGGGATATTGACCCCCAGGGCCCCTGGTGAGGGGATTTGACCGCCCCACCAGGTATTTGAGAGAAAGAGGGGGGGACAGCATGTCCGCTGGTCACACCCCCCCATGTGAGTCTGAGACCGGACCCAGGTGTGCCCTGGGTCCCACATGGCCCATTTGAGGGGCCAGGGGCTGGCTGCATGAGGCAACCAGCCCGTAAACAACCTAATGAGGTCATCATGGCTGGTTGTAATGGACAACCAGCCAAGGGGATTGAACAGCAAGGGGCTGGTTCAGCCCCGTAACGGTGGAAACACTAGAATGGACCGGAATAGGCCGGTTGTAAGGGTTCAGGAACTGACCTCATGCGGGCTGATGTAGTCCCAACCAAGTAACAAGGCTAGTAGAGCCTGTAGAGCTCTTTTGGGGCGGAAAATTTGCTTTTGGCTTGTTGTATCATGGGCTCACAAGAGGCCAATCTTTTGAAATTAAAGGGCTCTTCTCTGTTAAGATTTGAGTTGATGCTCCGGTTGAAATGTTAATAGAGAAGATGATGAGAAGTCTTATGACGCCAAGAGGAGCGGATCTGGGGAGCCAAGGAGGGCACTCCAGTTCAGTGTGAGGAAGAACAGATGGTTTAATTTCTCTTGTCAGGCTTCAGACTTAAATAGACTAAGTACATCAGAGGCTGACAAGTGGTTGAAAGGAAATATAATGAATAAGTATAATGAATATTTAATACCAGACCATTTAGAGTCCAAAAAACTTGGATGACCACTTCAGGCAGGATAGGGACTAATGAGCCACATGGATTGAGATAAAGAATTCACTAGAGTTATAACTAATCAGTATAACATAAAGAAATCACTAGACTGCAATACTAATGAGCAAGACAATAGAAATAGTCCACTAGGAACAATGATAAAGATGTCACTAGAACAATAACAAACACTGTATTGTATAAAGAACACACTAGACAAAGTCACTCAAGAGCATAGGAGATGGCCCACTTAGATTCAAGATAAAGATGCCACTAGACCTGTAACCAACCAGTATAGAATAAAGAGCACACTAGACTTGAACACTTACAAGGCAATAATAGAGTATTAAATTTAAAGCTTGAAGAATGATTGCGCTCAAGTGTTAGGCAACACATATCACAAGACCGGAATTCCAACATTCTCCCCCTGTTTTCCATACATTCATTCATCATTCCAATCAAATTTGTTCAAAATATTGCCCCATTGTGAGAGCCCCATCAGCCAATATTGAAACCCAGTGTCCAGCATTTCTTTTGCTTTAAATACTGCTCATTTGCCTAAGCTAATTGCTGGCCATAATTTTAACATGAAAAACCCCATTAACTACCAAAAACAGGTTGCGTGGCACCATTCGCGACCCATTATGGGTCACAAATGGCCATTTGCGACCCATTTGAGTCTCAAACGACCATTTGCAACTCAGGTGGGTTGTGAATGGCTGTTTGCAACCCATTTGGGGTTGGGAACCGCGCCACACAATCCATTTTGGGTAGTGAATGGTGAAAAAAACAATTTTAATTTAAGTATTTATTTCATTTTATTTATATTTATATTTTTAATTTAATTTAATGAGTTAATTTATTTTTGATATATAGTCATTTATTTATTTCATTTTATTTAAGTTTATTTATTTATATTTATTTATATTTTCATTTTGAATTTAATTAATCAATCAATTTATTTTTCATTTATTGATTTAATTTTATTTTTTTATAATTTTTTTTATATTCATATTTTTAATTGCATGGATTAATTCATTTTTAATTATTTTTTTTTGTTTGTTTATTTATTTATTTGTTTTTTATTTATCTTTTATTTATTTTTTTATTAAAATAAAAAAAATAAGATAAAAAAAAATAAAAATAAAATAATATATATATCCATCCATTTGAAACTAAGATGGGTGGCAATGGGCCATTTGCAACTTAGATGGGTGGCAAACAGCCTTTTGCGCCCGGTTTTCAAACCCAGGGTTGCAAATTTAACATTGGCTGGGGATCTTCATTGAGGTTAGGAAGGGGGGCAACCCAGTTTGAGCCCAAGGAATCTATACTTGCCAAGCGTGTCCAGGAAAGAGAGGGAGGCTGAGGGCCAGGGAGGGCTAGAGAGGGACTGAGGTGGTTGGACGGGGAGGGAAATGAAGACAGGATGGAAAGGTTTTCTGAAAACTTGCAGGAAGGGGGTCAAGAAGGACCAGTTGGAGGGATGTTGGCAGCGGGCGGTAGAGGAGTGTGGTTTGGGAGAATGACGGGTAGTTCAAAATTAGGGGGGGTTGACAATCCTCCAAGCTGGGGGGAAATTGGGCCTTTGGGAAAAGGGTGTGGTTGAAGATGCAGTCTTGGGACTTGACTACCGTAAAGTCTTCCAAGTCAAAGACACAATATCCTTTCCCGTCAGAGATATATGAGAGAATGATTCTTCTTCTTCCCTTCTTTTCAAGCTTTGAGCAATTTGCTTTGGGAACTTTATACCTGACCATGCATCCAAACGGATGGAGGTAAGAGAGGGGGGTGTTGTTGAGGCGGAGAAGAGAGTTGGGTGAGACAGATCCTTGAGGTGTTTTTCAGGGGAAGGAATTGAAAGCAAAGTTTGAGTGACAGAGAGAATCCCCCCCAAACAATTTTGGTAGATTTGAGGATATGAGGGAGGCTTGGATCATGTTGCAGATAGTTCTGTTTGAGCACTCAGCTATGCTGTTGAGTTGAGGAGAATGTGGAGGTCCCGGCTTGAGGGTAATCCCTTTTGATTCAAGGTAGGTCCTCATTTGCTGGTTAACATATTCTCCTTGGTTATCAGTACGTAGGGAGGTAACTTGAGACTGGTATTGATTTTAAAAAAACAAGATGAAGAGTTTTGTGCAGGGAAAACATCCAATTTGTTCTTGATGGGATACGTAAAGAGTGCCTTTGAGAAGTCATCAATAAAAGTGAAAAAGTATCTTTATCCTTCTTGGGAAGTGGTCTCAAAACTGCAGAAGTCAGAGTGAATGATTTTTCCTCCTCTTGAGGACCTGTGGCTAAGGCAAATATGGAAGGGAGCTTGAGTCATTTTTGATTCAATGCATGTTGGACATTGTTGGAATTCTAATTTGTTTGAGGGTTGGGGTGAGATTTTCTGAGACCTCAGCGGTTTCTTGAGGGATTTCAAGGTCAGATGGGACAGCCTGTTGTGGTAACCAAAGAGACTGTTATCAGAAAATTGAGAAACAGTTGAAGACAAAGAGTTGTGGCCACTCACATTGCATCTGGGAAGAAAGTAGAGATTTCAGCTTTGGTATCCTGACTGGAAGGCCAAAATTTGCAGGTTTGTGGTATTTCTGTCATATATTCTCCAGCCATTGTTGGAAAAACAACAAGGAAACCCAAGTCACAGATGTTTGAGACAGAGAAAAGGGTTTTGTTTAGTTTTGGCACAACAAGGGATAAAATTTGAAAGAAGGGAAGTTTGAGAAATCCTACAGCAAGAGAGGTGATGGTTGATCCATCCGCAAGACAGATGGGAGTTAGACTTGGATTTCTGTTGCATACTGGATACTTGTATGGAGTCATTGAGACTAAACATCCAGAGTCAAGGTTGAAGTCTTGCTTCAGATTTGAGGTCAAATGTGTTAGGTTGCAGGAGATTGAACCAGCATAGACAATGATTTGAGAGTCAGAGAAATTTTCTGAGTCTTCTTCTTCTGAGTTGTTTTTGACAGTTGCTTTGTTTGCGTTTACGTTTGATGACCTGGATGTTCCTTCTCTGTTGTTTGGCCATTGTTGATTGTTTTTTTTTGGACGTTGAAGTATCTCTAGGGCTTTGGGGGATATTGATAAGGAATGTTCCTCTGCCTTACATTTGGTGCAGTAGTACACTTGAGTGTATCCAGTGGGATTTTGGGTAGACTTCTCTTTCTTCTTGGACAATGGTTTTGATGAGAATTTGGTGTTAATGGAGTGGACTGTTTTGTCTTCAATTTGAGTTTGTCTTTGTAATTGTTCTTGTTTCAGTGTGGTAATGATGTTTGAAAACAGAACTGATTCTTTGTTCATCATGCTTGAAACACAACCAAGCCAGTCGTCTGGTAGAGGGAGAAGGATCAAAGTTGACTGGAGATTGTCTGCGGTTAAAGGATTTTTGAGAGTGATAAGAGATCCTAGCTTTTATCCATAGGATACTTTTTTGGACAAGTGAGTGACCATGTCTTTGTTTTTCAGTTTTTAAGGAGCAGCTTTCTGGTCAAATGCATTCTTCCTCCAGCTGAGTTGTCTTTATGGGCTTCCTTCAAGGCATTCCACATTCCAAGTGCGCTTTCTTCATGTTTTCTAATGTATTGGAATTTGGAAGGAAGAATTGATCTTGAGATAACTGAACATACGGCAAGGTTATCTCTTGACAATTTTTCCGGATTAATTTTAGGAGGTTTGCTTTTGAACATAAAACTGACTCCTGACGGTCTGAAGTGGATGCAAAAAATCATTGCCCAGTCAAGATATTTGGATTCTGACCCTGGTGAGTTCAATTGCATAATTGATGATGTTTTGAAAACTGGATGAGAGAATTGAGGCTCCTCCATCTTGGCTGGGTATATTTAATGAATTCAATTTTTATCAACAAAAAGAGCAGTTGGATCCTTCTAAGATTTGGCAAGGCGCAGCTGGTAGCGCTCTGGGCTCCAACCTGTTGAGTCACTGAGGATAAGCTGAGGATATGCAGAGATGAGAGCATAAAGATGGATGAGATTTCAGAGACAGTCACTGGAGAAAGAAAAAGATTAAATGATGAAAGCAGTCTTTGGCAGTAATCAGAGAAAAGACTTACCTGAGGATATGCAGAAATGAGAGCAGAAAGAAGGATGATAGAAGAATCTTCTGACTGGCTCAATCTCTATCCTCAGGTGGCAGTAGGTGGGTGAGTGTCACAGACAGCGTGAAATTATTCTGGAAAGTGATGGAAGAGCATGGGAGACATATAGATGAAGGCAGGAGATGAAATGAAGTTGTGACAAATGTGGGAAGCATGAATTGACTGATTTATCTGATGGTGGAGTGATATGGGCATCTATTCTGAGAGATATGAAAGAAGAGAGGGATGAAAAAGAAAATGAAAGAGACAGAGGATTTAAAATAAGAAAATAAGAAGAGAGTAAAATTGCAGTGGCCTAATGGCAGGGGTACTCCAACAAGTCTTGGCTGCAAAACTATGACACCTAAAAACTGAAGAGAATGGGTATGTGTTGTCTTTTTCTGTTCATATTTTGTAACTGACAAATTTAGTCAGCTTTATTTCTATCTTACTGGTTTGATTAAGATATTATTCCTGTCTCAGGCCCCCTCTTGGGGCTCTCTAGTTGTCTTAACCCTGCTACCTTAGGCCCCCTTTGGGGTTCTCTAGTTGTCCATAAATACTGGTCCTTCCCTTGGACCAGGAATGAAAAACATCTGATTACCAGACAACTAAACCAGAGTGTCCCTTCCTCCTTTTCAGATCAGTTACACTTGACTATACAAGTATTTTCCCTTTTCCCTGGCTCTTGTAGCCTCATTATTACTCCTCATTAGACTCCTCAATAGCCTACAACCGTCCGTTCATCTCTCCATGGCATCATAGCCTTTCTTTAACTCTTCACGGTTAAAAGCCAAAGTTCATCCCACTAAGCCATCCGGTCAACTTCATTGTTCCAACTGGTTGTCTCACCGCTAATCTCATCAATCCTACACCTTCATCCCCATTCATCCCATGTTCACCATCATTGTCCTCCATCCGATTCCCCAGATTCAATCAATTGATCTTAGCCTTCATCATCTTTCCTCATCATGCCTCAGCCTTGATCTAACTCAATCCCAGCTCATCATCCTTCTACAACTTCCTCATTGAGTTCCCTCCCTGCCTTTGTCTCCCCCTTCGTCATGCCCATCAACTCCTCTGGTGACGATCATCTGACGCTTCAAACCTCCTTTGATCCTTCAACAACCAACACCCTCTCCGTCTCCCCTCAAACCCCTCAATTGATTCATCATGAATTTCTTGATCACTCCCAAGCTTATACAAATCCTGTCTTCCTCAACCATTGTTGCTCATTGACCATCGCCTTTGGTCTCTCAAATCAACCGCCCCTGAGAAACCCTGGCACGGTCGTCCTGGTAGAACGACTGTCAGCGGGGTTGGTGGTCCCCAGGGTAGGGATATCATCGTCAACCATGACCAGAATCAATCAAACCCTCCTTCATCCTCCTCAAACAACTCTCAGGTTGAATCCAAATTCACTCCAGGCACCAAAAATTAACCATCCGTCAACCCTCCAATCCTAAACAAGAATGAGATCGGCAATGATCTTGAACTGACTGGCATCGATTGTGATTCATTAACTAATGAACTGGATGAATTTTACTCCTACGTCAAACTTTCCGGCGTCTTGGAGGGCCGCGATACCTGGGATTTCAATTGTCACCCTCCATCTCAATCAATCCCTCAATCTAAGCCCGGTTCTACCAAAACTTGGCTTGAATGGTCTCGTGATAAACTCAGACACGATCTAGATTGGATAGATGCCCCATCAACTGTTCAGAAAAGTTATATCATCCATCTTTTGGATTGTCTCAAAGATAAGAATCCAGAAATCAGATTTGATGCGGCCAGGAGGATACTCTACATTGCTCAAGGCACCTTTGCTCATTCTACCTCAAAGGATCATCACCTTCAACTCGTCCTTCAGAACAGTCAACTCTTACGCGAGGCTGGTGCTCTCAAAGCCCTCTTTGTCGCCTTGAAAGGCGTGGGTGGTCATCACAATTGGATCAGCAGCCTACCCGAACCTCCCGATCTTATTTCCTCCTTTTATTCAATACTGTCTCCATATTGCCAGCATACCCTCCACCCTGGCAACAACCACTTCAAAATCTCCTAACTATCTCAATTGATTTCCAGACTATCCCAACCCTAGCAATCATCGAGATCTCATCCAGACTCGCTTTGGTGCCCGGGTGGTCCAATCATCCTCCAGGTCACATCCATCATCATCATCCAACTCAAACCCCAAACCATCTACTCAAATCATCGTCACCCCTCATCCAATCCGACCTCCCATTCACCCTCAACTCCCCTCCTTATCCCTCTCGCTCCTCATCTAGCAACTTTGCTCTCTCCTCTCGTTGCAACCTGGTTTGCACTCATCTTGCAACCTAGCTTGCTACTCAACCCTGCCTGCTCTTCAACTTCTCGCAACCTAGGTCCCTCCATCATTCATGAGGGGTGGTCCATTCATTTGGCCCGTCCTGTCACCTCTCATCCCCACATTGCTCCATCGGTCCATCTCAACCGCTCGCTCGCTCCCATCCATCTCCTCCGCTCCACCTGCTCAACCACCAATCGCTTCATCTCCTCCATCTCCTCCACTCCATCAACTACATCAATTCGCTCCATCTCCCCATCAACGCTCCCATCATCCTCAACCTACACCTCTGCTCCCTCCAACATCGCATCTCATCCTCTAACAACTCATCCATCAATCACTCACTCCAAATCAACATCAACCATCAACCATATCAACCTCTCAATATCATCCATCAACAACATTAACAATCAACTTCAACAACAAATCAATGTTCCTTCCCATCTAGTATTGAACAGGCTGGTGTGTTGGAATCCTTTCCTCCTTTTGTTCAATACTATCTGTTTATATCTTCCTATTTTCCACCCTCATTCATTACAATAAACACATTCATTATTATCCAATACTGTCATCACCCACCATTATCCTATAACTGTCACCAATCCATTTCAACTCCATCACCATCACCATCACCAACTCCATCACCATCACCATTACCATCACCATCACCATCCATCACCATCACCATCACCATCACCATCATCATTCCATACCCATCACCATTACCATTACTCTCATCATCATCATCATCATCATCATCATCATCATCATCATCATCATCATCATCATCATCATCATCATCATCATCATCATCATCATCATCATCATCATCATCATCATCATCATCATCATCATCATCATCATCATCATCATCATCATCATCATCATCATCATCATCATCATCATCATCATCATCATCATCATCATCATCATCATCATCATATCATTCTCCCCATTAAGCTAGGCAACTATGCCTGAGGTCCTTGTTGCTCCTCTTAAAATAGGCTATCATTCCTCCCATATTAAGCTAGGCAACTATGCCTGAGGTCCTTGTTGCTCCTCTTAAAATAGGCTTTCATTCCCCATCTCATATGCTGACAAGGTGGTGTCTTGTCATCCTTTCTCAAATCTCATATCTCTCATTCTCATATTCTCTTCTCATATTCTCCTCTGAAATGTTGATTGGTCTCAAATTGGTTCCTAAATTTGTCAGTTAAGGTGGTGTGTTGTCTTTTTCTGTTCATATTTTGTAACTGAAAAATTTAGTCAGCTTTATTTCTATCTTACTGCTTTCATTAAGATATTATTCCTGTCTCAGGCCCCCTCTGGGGGCTCTCTAGTTGTCTTAACCCTGCTAACTTAGGCCCCCTTTGGGGTTCTCTAGTTGTCCATAAATACTGGTCCTTCCCTTGGACCAGGAATGAAAAACATCTGATTACCAGACAACTAAACCGGAGTGTCCCTTCCTCCTTTTCAGATCAGTTACACTTGACTATACAAGTATTTTCCCTTTTACCTGGCTCTTGTAGCCTCATTATTACTCCTCATTAGACCCCTCAATAGCCTACAACCATCCGTTCATCTCTCCATGGAATCATAGCCTTTCTTTAACTCTTCAGTATGAAGCTTTTGCTAAGGGGCTTTTGCAAACAGTTTATTCTTGCAAATTTGCTGCATCACCTCTCCCACATGTGTGATGTGATCCTGAAGGGTTATTGAGTAGACAAGTATATCATCAAGATACACCACAAGGTATTTCTCTACAAGGTTAGAGAAAATGTCATTGAAAAAATGTTGAAAAGTGGAAGGAGCAGTGCAGAGGCCAAAAGGCATGATGGTATCCTCATAACTGTTGGAAGTCAAGAAACTCTGCTCAGATTATTCTTCTTAATTCTCCTTATTTCTTCTTCCATTTACTTAAGTTCTATTCAATCATTCCTGTTTTTTCTTCTCTGCTGTCATTCTCTTCTTTATTTATTTTCTGTTTTCTTCTCCTTGCTGTCTCTTTCTTTCATCCAAAGTTGTTTTCTGGCCACACGGCATCAAACATCATCAATATGGACTTGCAGTTTCAAACTCATGCGCTTCCAAGGCTCCAAATCCAAGTACACAAATACAAAGCTTCAACCCGGGATCTGACCTTGATCCTGGTCACTCCTCTCTTGAATAATCACTCATCTTGACCACTGACCATCTAGAAGTCACTCATCTTGACTGCAAACCTTCAAGGAGTCAATCAACTCCACCAATCAAGCTATTCAACCAACCTCTCAAAATCAAGGAGTCAATCACCTCCACCGCTCAAGCTATTCAACCAATCAAGATGCCCTCCATTGTCTATGTTCCTTTATTTTGTTTCTCATTGTGTCTCATGCTATCTGGTCCTTTTTATGTTTTTATTCCTTCTTGTTCATGCATGGTTCCTTTCACCTTCTTTTCTGTTTCATATGGCTGGAATTAATTCTCCTTTTTAACAAGAAATTCCCTCAGATTTCGAGTCCCAGGCGCTCCCGGGACCAGATAGGCTCATTTTCTGACTTGGAGGAACCCAACTCATCCAAGCTCAACATACCCCTGCTAACCAACTCAAACTTCCTGTCTTGGAGCCTCAGGATCAAGAGCTACCTCCCTCATAAAGGACTTCTGGAACTTACTGTAAAACCTTCTCCTTCTCCATTGAATGGTCCTCTCAAGCAAAAGTTCTTCAAAGCTGAGGATATTATCATCCAAAATCTCAGCAAATTGGCCTTTGAACCATCATCAACCAAGAAAACAATGGCAACATGTATGCCATCTGGAATGCCATTCTCAAATGCTACTTGCAGCCAAATCTGGCTGAACTTGATTCTGTACCTCTTCAAAGGTAATCTGACAAAGTACATTGGGGAATGCAGGAAGCCCATGAAAAAACTATCTGTTGTGCAACTTCAAGTTCCCCCTGACATTCTGAGTAACTCTATCCTTGCTAAACTTCCTAGTTCCTTCTATAAAATTTTTTATTCTCTAATCCTCAACAAAAACCTCCTCCAAAACCCTACTGGAATCTTGAACAAGCTCCGCAAAGTCTTGCATGTGGAAAATTCTTGAATCCCAACTCCAAGATATCCTCCAAGAATCCTTCCTCCATCTCACTCCACAATTCTGCGGTTAAGAAAAAACACAAGCACCCATGCTCCAAGGACACCACAAAACTCTGGCCAAGCACCCTGAAAGCAAGTGCTGGTTTTTGAAACCCCATCTCAGGCCCAACTGGAACAAGAATCCATTGTCAAATCTCCCTTCTGTTGACAAAAACTTGAGTTCCAAAAATCAGAGTGACTCCAAGAATTCCAAACTTGACTTCAACACTCAAATCTACCTGTCTTCTGGCAAAGGAAGGTCTCACCTCCCAGTAATTGACTCCAGTGCCAGCCACCATATTGTAAATGACCCCAGATTCTTGTTTGACACCATTCCTATTCACCTTGAAGTTGGAACAGGATCACCAAAAAATTCACTTTCTGCAACCCACTTGGGCTCATCCAAGCTCATCAATCATTCCGGCTCAACAATTTTTCCGCAAGATGTCCTACTTATCCCAACCATTAATTGCTGTCTAATCTCACTCACTCAACTGAACTCCTGCAAGGCCAACTTCTCCAAAGTTTGTTACTTGGGGTTTGAAGTCACGTTGGAAAACTTTAACTTCATTGGAACCACCAGTAACAAGTTAACCAAGCTCTGCAGCACAAAATTTTTGTCCACTGACAACTCCACTATTCTCCTCAAGGCTCCAGAAAATTTTTGGAATCTTCGTCTGGGTCACACCAGCTCTTAATCTCTTAAGGCATTGAACCTCCTATCTCACAACTCTCCCCCTTCTCACAATTTGGTGTTTCAGGTCTGCAAAAACTGTGAGCAAGTCTCAAATCCCTTTAATAATAATTTCAAAAAAGGTCTCCAAACCCCTTGACGCTCTCCACTTTTATCTTGTAGGGCTGTTCTCAGTCTCCTCTAACTCTGGGTTCTTTTACTTTCTATTGCTAACAGATCAATTCTCAGGCTCCCTTTCAGTGGCCCTCCTCAAGAAGAAGAACAATGCCACTCTTTCAATTAAGTAATTTGTAGCTCAAGCTGAACTTCAAACTGGTCTTTTGTTAAAGCTGCTGATCTCCAACAATGGAAGTGACTTTGTCTCATCCAAAATCCACTCCTAATACCTCAAAAAGGGATCAATCAGCACTTCTAACCTCCCCACATTCCTCAACAAAACTGTTTTGCTGAGAGATTGAACCTTCTCATTCTGGGAAAGGCTCAATTTCTTCTGAATCAAAGCCGTTTACTGCTGAAATTCTAGGACAAGGCCATAAACACCAATGTCCATATCCTGAATGTACTTCTTTCAAGGTTGCGTGGCAACTCTTTTCTGTATTAAATCTGGCACAAAAAAAAGTTCAACTACAACTGCTTACAACCTTTTGGATGCTCCAACTTCTCAGTAATTCCCACAGCCAACTGCACCTACAAACTTCTTCCCACCAGCAAAAGAGCCATTCTGCTTGGGTACATCAATGACTTCTTATCATTTAGACTTCTTGATCTGAATTCATCCAAAATTTTCATCTCTTCCAATGTCAATTTTGAAAAACCTTCCTTTCCCTCTAAATCTGGGGACTCCCCCTTTTCTCACTCTCCCAATCTGCATTGCATGCTGACTCCATTTTTCTCCCTGTCACCAACCAC